>BLKM01001294.1:3410867-3817195 GCA_013340265.1 Coptotermes formosanus | reverse complement strand
GCAGTACACAGTCAACAGCACGTTCTCACTCAACTATAAAGTGCAACCTTAGTGTAACGATAACAAAAAGTTCTACCTGAAGATGACCCAGCAGGGTCGAAACATGTAGGAGTGTGTTACGATTGATGATAAAACTCTCTTTGTGCATTTGTTGGTGATTAGTGTTTTTGTAAGCTGCAGATACGTTTGATGTGTAAGCAAGAGAGAGACAGAAATGATTTCAGTAGACGAAATGCAGAACGTTCGAGACATTTCGCTGCGGTCTGTAGGATTTATATTGTGCTTTTGACGACTTTTTAGGCGCGTTCACAAAGTCGCGAAGAGCGCCTATTACGTTCGTCATGTCCGTCCGTTTGTTTGTCCGTCTGTCTTCCCGCCTGTGTGAACGCGGCTGCCACTGAACACATATTGCAAGTAATATGAAAAAGAAGATGTAAGGGTAGTGAGAAATAATGTCTTGAAATAAGGGTCGCAGAATTTCAGTTTACTGGTTAATGCTACCATCCATAATATGAAAGGATAATTTGTTGTTTAAAAGAAAAGGGATTAATTTTGGTAAATTTAAAGGAGGGAGGTGCATGAGAAACAAGCGGTAGCAGTTTCGAACGTGAGTGCCATCTCACCACTTTCTTGAAAAGAGACGAAAACCAAGAAAACGGTTTGTCGAGCTGGCTGGCCCCACAGCGTCCAGGATACATTCTGACTTCTTATTAGCGGTCTGGCAAAACAAAAGGTGTAAATTCCCTAACGTCTGCCTAGGATGTGTGGTGTTGGTTTATTAATAACTGGAACTGCATATTCATGCAAGGCACTGATGTTCTCAATTACTGGGCAAAACAGTACATTTATTATATATTTATTTTCGTTGTACCTCAGTCTCAGTCGTCAGTTTTAGAAGACTGTTTGTTTTTATGTGGCACTTTCCGCCCGTTTTCGTGTCATGGCTTTCCCGGTTCTCGGGGCCTCACGATCACACTCAGACACACCACTCTCGGTAGGACTGCTCTGGGCGAGTGATCAGCCCGGCAGAGACCTCTACCTGACATCACATAACATTCCCAAGAGACAGACATCCATGCCCCCGGCGGGATTCGAACCCACAATCCCAGCAAGTGAACGGCCGGATGTAGAAGACTATTAGCCATCTAAATTGTAGATACGTCAGTTTCTGTCTCAAAGAGAAGGCAGAAAGACCAACCGGGAAATGCTGTGTGAGGACATAGTGTTTATTGTGAGAATCAAACGAAACGCATAAATTCACTGTGTGAGCAACATACTGAGCATTTTAATTTTAAATATGTGGTACATATAATGACTATTATATTTTAAAAGCGTTTAGGAAATTTATTTACAGTGTTTAGACTACCTTTAGGATTTTAGGAAGCTTTTACTCAAAGACGTAGTATAGACATTAGATGAGAAGTTGTACACCCCTGTATGTAGGTGGCCTGCGACAGAGTTCGATGCCAAGATCTGCTTTCATCTCTTGCACATCGTAATCTGTAATATCTACGAACTTGCATCATTAGGATCCAGACTGGCTGGTAGGCAGAACTAGAGGAACCATCAATCGCAAGTAATTCACACCTGTCCCAAAAATGTCTCAGCTTTCCGTCGCAAATTGTTCGGTGCTAGGAGTCAAGCAAAGCATATACGAACTGTACGGTGAGAGGTGGACAGACTTGTAACTGCTGTATGTCCTGATTTTTGCAAGATCTCCAAAGTTTTACGACGCGTATCTGATTAATAGCATTGAACTATGTTCCTGTATTATCCCTTTAAAGACGAAGCATATCTATTTCGTATAAGGACTTAGTGTGTTCCGCGCAGTAAACGCTCTCCATCGTGGTTACAAGACCAATGTCTTAATGTTTTATAAGGCAAAAGGCGCTGTTTGTTCGGAGGTCCGTACAAAACGCATAAACGCAATGTGGGCACCACGTAGAATTTTTTAATGTTAAATCTGGCGGTACGTAAAGTTACCGCTAGGCTTTAAAAGGTTAAGTTTGTTAGAGGGAAGTTGTCGGACTGGTCAAGTAGTTTAATCGGTTACAGAGAAGTATTTTATGCGGTATAATGAAGTATCTATGATGATGTGGATTGGATTCAAATGGCTTAGGATAGAGCCCGATGGCGGACTTGTGAGTACCCTAGGGCCCATTAAGGCTGTGGAGGGATGTCTTGACAAGGCCAGACTCAGTTCGTACCGCGTAGTAAACACACTCCCTATCGGTTGTACAAACCAATCGGTTAATGCTGTGAAAGGAAATAAACGCTGTTTGTTCTGAGATTCATATTCAACATAATTGCACTCTGTGGGCAGACGTAGAAATTTTTAATATTAAACCTGGTCTTACGTACAGTAACCACAGGACCTTAAAAAATTAACAGAAATGCCAAAAGTGTTATAGAGGTTCGTGAAAACAGTGCAGAAGATGTAACCTAACACTAGCCGGACTGCGTCTGGGTCCGAAAGTTATTGTTAGTAACAGCACTAAACGAGGTTTACTGAAAAAACATCACGTCCTTCTTAGTATGCTGACGGTTTCTTATCTCGTCAAGAAATTACTCGCGTTTTTGTTACAGTTCCGTGCCGTATTTCGGATTCACATTCATTCATGTTATTCCCTTTTATTCCGTATTACCGCCATTACGTTTACAATGTGCCATTTTGTACTCGCCCATCTCTCAGAAGAACTGAAATTCCGCTGTCTCCAACCTGCTCGTTTTTTATTTGTTGACGTCAAAATTTCAGTCCATATAGAAACATATGTTTGGCCGTTACTGTACGTGATTTAAGTCAAGTTTGTTCCTGAAACGCTAACAGTAGTGTGTGTTTTGCATATAGTTACACAGAACTGTTGCTTTCTGCTCACTTATGTATTAACATCATGTGATTTAGTTTTTGTTCGTTTATTTTGTTTATTTTATTTATTTTATTTATTATTTTTATTTGTTTATTTATTTTATATTCAAGTTGTAAATGTCAGCCTGGAAATTCTCTTCTGTGCAGGAAACGAAGGTCTGATCAGTAATAAATAACAGTTGTATTCTGTAAATAAATAAATATATGTATAGTTTATATGAAGGTCTGAGTGTCGATTGTCAGTGTTCAAAGACTGACATTCATCTACGCTATACATAAAAATTGAGTTCGTATTTCACAACTAATGCAGTCTGTGTTCACTGGAAAGAATAGCCTCTTGATGTTGCACAAGGAAACGGTACTTACTGTGCGGTTCATACGGAGTACGTAAATACACTGTGTGGCGAATACAGAATATCTTAATGTGGCACATATAGTTACCACCAGGGCTGTGGACTCGGTACACAAAAGCTCCGACTCCGACTCCTCGATTTTTAAAACTCCGACTCCGACTCCTTCATAAAAGGTCAGTGTGTATTAATAATGGTAAAACTATCAGACATTTCATCGCCACCACGTGAATCATCAGGCTATTTTTTTTACTTATAACCTATATTTACATACAAGTCTAATGGTTACTGTAGCTATCAGGGCTCTGGAGTTAGAGTATCTAGTTAAGATTTTAGACTGAGGTCGGAGTTGGTATATTTTTACCGACTCCGACTCCACCTAAAAATTCCTTCCGGCTCCGACTCCGACTACCCTTAAAATTCCTTCCGACTCCGATTCCCCCTAAAATTCCTTCCGACTCCGACTCCCCCTAAAATTCCTTCCGACTCCGACTCCCCCTAAAATTCCTTCCGACTCCACAGCCCTGGTTGCCACTGTGTTTCAAATGTTTCAGCATGGTTTTCCTAAGTGAATTAAATAATGTAGTATAATCCTTTGTACTCCAAGTCACTGTAATGATTCGGTGAGATGATGGTGATGATGATGATGATGATGATGATGATACGATGTCACGTTATAAAGTCATCGTGCACAGCCATCTGTTCCTTCAGAGAGACCTTCATAACGCAGGATAATTCGCACTCCATAATACATGAAGAGCATGGTTATATCGTACTTGTTAATTTGTAGGATGGGTTGCAACTGTATTTTACACCGGTGCTATGAAACGAATATTGTGCCAATACTCATAAAAGGCTGGCTGCTGGCGAGACAGAAGTTAAGGTGCAACAATAAAAGAGAGAATAATAATAAGAACTGGAGAAGTTAGTAATTTAATTCTGGAGCTAATAAACACATATGATATTTTAAAAGCCCGTACTCGTAGCTTCGTAACGTTGTTTTTATATTTTAGGGTAAGTTTCCAGCATTTACACGAATTGCCGTACACCTTTACGTCACGTTTGGTGTTGCATCGTGAACGTATAATTTAGTTAATAATAATCCATACCGTAACAGACAGTTACTGCAGCTCAGTAGCAGTGTCCGGCAGGTGCTTTGCCAATAACTCTAAGCTTGTCGTATTCCCCTCTTTGTCAGCTTCACTACAAACGTGAATGTTGGAATGAGAAAGAGAAAGGAAGAAAGAGACTTATATTTTTATATATGCGCGTGTGTGTATATATATGTACCCCGTTCACTCAGTGAATCTGACGTAGAAACACTACCAGGAAGACAACTGACGTGTTATATAGGCCTGTGCTATTGTATATATACTGCGGTTGCATTTTTTTTGAAACATTAAATAGAATACGAGAACGGATGAAGAGATGAGAAATGATAATGCATAAATAAATATTGTTTTTAAAAGCCGAATGAACTTACATGAACCGTGTTACATTAAGACGAAGTCTTTGAAATACAAAGTTCATCATTACAAGATGTTTCCACTTTATTAAGTCTCATAATTGGGAAGGATAAAGTTGGAATGGGAAATTGTGGGTCGACAGTAAAGCGAAATATCCATCGTTAGAAACGTGGCGTTGTAAAAGTCGTAGTGTCAGTTTCTTAGGTCATACAACTGAAACACCGTCATCAAACAAACTAAAAAATGTTAATTCTTGGTCACAGCAGTTGTTAGCTGGACTGCAATACCTTACGATTTTACTCAAATTTCTCTAAACGGGTACTTTTACCCTTACGGATCCCCATGCGCATGAAATTGTATTATATTTGTGTTTATCATCGTAGGTGTAATTTGGCTAGTAACACGGGGGGGGGGGGGGGGATCGACCGTGGGGATTAGGAACTTTAATATAGGAAGGAGTCAAGTTAGACAGAGGGGGCAGATTGGTTTGAACCAGTCCTTAGTATACACACACCCATTTCCTCCTGTTCACGTCCCAATTTTTTTTATTTGCCGCTCTTCAACTCAGTAGCGAAAGAAACTGTTGCTAGATAGAAAACATATTGGAGCGGCATTTGCCCCCTCAAATTATGCCTTTGTTTATTATAATACAAGTGTGCCGTTTATGGTGTCCCTGCGTACGGCGGCTGTCACAGGATCTCACGGCGGATACCGGCCTTCTGTGCGATAAAGCTGCCGTGCTCGGGGACACGAAAAAGGGACACTTCTTGAATGCGAATGTAAAGGAGTTGAAAGCTCGGTTGCTACGAAGTGTCGCTAGTGATTCTTTATTTGTGTCTGGCTTTGAAGGTTATCAGTTTATTAAGTTTAAATATTTTGTGATTAGTTTAATTCATATTTTTAATTATTTTACGTAATGTAAAAACTATTATCGATATGTATCGGAAAGGTAAGTTGCTGTTTCAGCAACTTATAATCCTAAAAAGCGCTCGCAACACAGTACTAATTTCGTTTATGGAACTGTTCTCTCAGTGGACCGCCCCCTCCCCCCCCCCTCAATTCAAGTATTTCGATAAAGAGAGCCGCACGTTTATGAAGGTTTAAAACTGTGTAACCAAACGTGTCACGACCGTGTCCTCTTCTCAGTACTAACCAGCGTGCACATCCTCCCATTTTACCGATGCTGATTAACCGTTATGACTGATACAAAATTGCTAAATAACCAACGAATCATTGTTGTGTAACGTAACAAGTATCAGCCAACAAGCCCGATCACCCTACTTTCGGCACTTGCTGGCCTATAACGGTCTATCTAGTGACCCTCAGAGTAATTGACCGCGTCTGACCTCTCGCAGCAAGGCCTTCCAGGAGGTCTTCGGCTGTAGGCGAAGCCCATAAACAGTGTCTTCGGCATTTCTCCAGACATCATATAACCTTGTAAACAGATACTTGAACAACAAACTGTATTCGTATGAACATCCACTGTATCGCAGAAACAGAATTGGTTGTTTAATTAAAACTGAACTCGCGATGTTTCGGTGTACTGGAATGGTAGCAGTGCGTTCTGCAGGAGACACTGTCCTTCGTTACGTTGCTGTGTAGGGCTGTAAAGAAATATGCATTGTGGTAGTATTAGCGAATATTTTTATAACAGTTTTACACTAAGAAGCAAGTTTTCTGGGATGTGTCATGTGCGAACAGTTTTCGACGTTTCGGAGGGTCACAGTGCCTCCATTGTCAGGGTCAAGCGGTTCAACAAGACTTGGACTGCATTAGTGTTGTTTATCATATCTCCTACTGCGGTCAAATTAAACAGTTAACTAACTAAATAATTAACTAATGAACTGACACCATGAAATAAATTCTTCAGAAACCAACAGTGTCTTAGCTAGTGAAGGAATTCCTCGCATTTTATGAGACTCTGCGGTTCATTACCGTGTTCACAAGTGCCCACCGTTTGTACCCACCCCGAGCCTGATGAATGCACCACTCCACGCCCTCAACATCGCATTTCTTCAAAAACCCATTATAATATTAGTGTTGCATTGACACCTGTATCTTTCAGGTGGTCTTTTTTACTTACGGTTTACCAACCAAAGCACTGTCTGCATTTCTCTTCTCCCCCATACCTGCTACATGCCTTTCCCATCTCATCTTCCATAATATACTGTGGCTTAAATAGCTGAAATTCGTCACGCAGCCAGTTTTTAATTGTTAGGATAATTCTCCTCTGGCAGGGTTTTTATGTTTAAAAGCTGTAAATGTTTGCAGGTGAACTTCCTATAATATTTTGAACAGCTGAACATGTAACCTGGAATACCCACCACTTGAGTGTGCTTGCGATTTCCAGATTGTGAACCATTTCTATAAATCTACTTGTGCTATTTTTGTATCTTGTCCATTATTTGTTCTTAATATCACAGTAACATGTATTCTTTACACCAACTCGTGCATAAAAATAAAAAAAAGTTTACAGAAATCTTTAAGCACGTCCCAACATGTTTCGGTGCGTCGATTGCGCCATCCTCAGGGGAAAATTGAGCACTAAACAAATAAAATACACAAGCGCAGGGTAAAATAGTCATCATAGCACTTTAAGACGCCGTGTGGTGAAATGATGTTTTAAACATTGTTTTTAGATAAAAGCAGCACCGTAAAATATTCAATTTCGGTTGTTAAAATTTTAGAATGTTAAAACACCAGTCACTAGCACAAATTGTTAGAATGTTGAAGCACCACTCACTAGTACGGGTACTGTGCTAGTGTGTGGTGCTTCAACATTCGAACAACTTGTGCTAGTGACTGTACTAGTGACTGGTGTTTTAACATTTTTTAACATGTTAGCAACTTAAATTCAATATTTTACGGTGCTGCTTTTACCTAAAACAAAGTTTAACATATCAAGAACTGATACATAATTTCACCACACGGCGTCTTAAAGTGGTGTGATGACTGTTTTAACCTGTGCTTTTGTATTTTATTTGTTTAGTGTTCGATGTTCCCCTGAGGATGGTGCAGTCGATGCATCGAAACATGTTGGGACGTGCTTAAAGTTTTATGTAAAGTTTTTTATTTTAATTTTTGTTCACGAGTTGGTGTAAAAAAATATATGCGGGTTGTTACTGTTGGTATATTACAAATTTGTGTATTGTTCGCACAAGCGGCTTTTAAACGGTCGAGCCAAAAAAAAAAAAAAGGCCCGGTATTTATGAGCTGCCACATTATCGGTCGGTTTGGTCGAGATTGAAACAAAACCCTTGCAGTCTTATTACACACGCATGTCGTTCGCCCTACTTCCCCTCTTTTCCCTTCTCCGTATCTTGGAAGGGGAACTGGCGGAGTAACAAAGCTCTTCAGAGAAGTGATGATGCCCTCCCTCCGCCAGTTTTGTAAATAGAACATTTCGAAATATTGCTTCAGCTCTGTATCAGATATGATGGTCTTGTTTGTTTCAGTTTCTGCAGCCTTTCATTTCTTATAATATGGCTACCGCCTCCCCTAATGTTTTCCTTACGTATGCCGATAATGTTAGAGGCATGATTTACACTTTGCATAGTCAGAACTGTCTCATAAACCTGAACGGTGTTCTGTTAACAAGTTCCGATAATTAGCCAACTTTCTCGTTCTAAATCATGTTAGTACCAAAGCTGGGGTTATAGCCAACTCCCTGGTACGATGGAATCCGAAGATTCCTCACCGCTAATACCAAAGCCCGCGACTGGACACGGTTCGGAGTCAGTTCCACCGACACCGGACTGTAGTCAGGTTGCCCCAGGTTGACTCTGACAGGTCAGACGGGGCTGATTGTTAAGATGTGGTCATGACACAGGCTGTCAGGTGCGGAGTGACTAGTACCTGGACTTAATCTATAAGAGTTAATCAGATGATTAAGGCCACACCCACCAGAAGCTTTAAAGTTTTTCATTATCATCATCGTCATTATTATCATCATCTCAAGACCCTGTCGTTGATTTCTGTCTCTAACAATTTTAATCCAGCTTCAATATTTACAGCTTTAGTCACGTGTGTGGCTGTGTTGCCCAAGTGGCTGTCCTCTTCATGTTGATAATCTGCGAATTTCTTTTTTCTCCAATACGCATGTTGCATGTTCAGCAACTCTCACTAACACTTAAATCGAAAAATACAAAATCTGACATATATGTTTATGCAGTTTTTTCCATTATCTTTTCCGAGCCACTAGAGGTGCGTCTTGCTAACCTGTTTTGTATATCATCTAGGTTGGAGGTATACAAAGAGTTAAATTGAAAACCAACCTCAGAGCCACGGCAAGCTTAATGACCTTGTATTTCCTGATGAACTGTCTACAATGTATGATACAATACATGGTAACTTGTTGTTCGTATGTTACAGAGGTTGTTAGAAATTATCCCGTTCAACTCTGACACGTGCTTGATTTCGAAGGAACGGAAACACCGGCAAAACTTATTCAAAATTTCCTACGACACTTTTCGTACAATTTCTTTCTCATGTAGGTTTCCACATTGAAAATCCTCTATATTCAACTATACTACATACTCGCGAACAAAAAAATATACTTTACACTGTGCTTCTCACGTTTGTTCCACACAGCAGATTAGATTGTACTATGTAACTTAAGACGTCAGATGATTCAGTATAGCGGTACACGTGACAACAGTATTGGCGACTTATGAGTCATGGAGCGGCCCTTTCGTCAGGATACCAGTTTCGAAAGTATCTGTAAGAAAACTTGAAACGATATTTAATAGTCTATTCACTGTGTGTCAAGCCTGTGTGAGAGTTAAAAGAGTCATTTCCAACACCTGCTCTACCATTCGGTAAGTTATATATATATTTATCAGGAAATCTAGTAACATTAACCTTGCATTGCGTCCGAATTCGGTTTTCAATAGAACTCCGATGTATGTTGACATCCATATTATATGAATAATCTTATCCCTGTAATCACGGTAATTGTATATACATTTCTATAGGCCTATTATTAAGTGGAAGAATGCTCGCCTTGTGATTGTTTTGTGGAAAGGAATTATAGTTTAATGCAACCGACTGGAAGTGCAGGAAAGGCATTACAATCTGCAAACTGTAGTGAGAACGCTCAGCGGGTGAGCACTGCTGGAATCGATCCGCGACAGCCGAAGTTATAGCAGTACCTCAGCAATCACTCTTCACGTACTTCAGTTTCAATTGTACAATAATTTAAGGAGTGTGTTGTGTTAATTCTGATTGCGGTGTATATAAAGTGAAAACTTTGCCCACGATCCGCACGGAATGTCTCGCCAACCAGACTGATTAAATATACGCCATTACGACTACGTCATTACCATTACATTGTGTTGTGTTTGATTAATAGTGGAAGCTATGGCACTGTCGCTTTTTCTTTAAAGTTTATTGGTTACTTTATGTACCGCCGAGTTTAACACCAGACACTCTGCATTTTGTCCACACAGCGTATTCGTGTGTTCGTATGATTCTCACAGTAAACAACGTTTATTTGCCTAAAGTCGTAATCGTGAAGTCCCGATAATGAGGAGGCCCTGGTCGAATAGGGGCTTTGTGCACCACTGGAAAAAAATGCCTTATGTAGTGTGCTAACGGTTGACTTTTATAGTGGAAATGCAGCATTTTCTCTGTGAGGTAGGACTAAATATGTTTTTAAATATGATTTACTTTAATCGTAGTCTTTAAAAGTTACGTGAAACGCATTTCGTGCAGTGTGCCCTCTAAAGGCATCAAATTGCACCGAACGGTATAGCTAGGTTCTCTGGCGCCTGGGGACGGTAACCACAGTGGCCGCCCATAGCGTACAAGTGGATTGTTAACTTTAAAAAATCTCAATTGTGTACTCAGTTTCCTCTTATTTGGCTGAATAATTTAAAATCTGTTGAACACATAAAATATTTTTTATTTAAAACATACATTTTGATGCCCATTTTACCGTTCGTTGAACTCTGCCCCCCGGGACGCCCAAACCACTCGCCCCCTTCCTTTAGCTGCGCCCCTGATTACACCTCACTGCAGCCTTCGTAACGGTATCGATACGCCACCACAATACAGCCCTCTCAACACTATTATCAAAACTGTACCTAAATGCAGTAACTGCAAAATTATTCTCACATGCTGCAAAACAGCCCACTTCCTGTTATCATACCTTATGAACTTCTCGAAACTCGCCCTTTGCTGGAAGGACGAGCGGGAACTACCTGATCGATAAATTTAACGTAGAAAAAATCACTTTGGCATATACATTGTAAGTTCGTCTAAGAAATACAATGTGATAGAACACCCTAATAGTACTAATAACATTGTGAGTAACAACAACAAAAATTGCGAACGCAGAGTGATGTGACCATTTGAGGAGTGTCCAGGATGGGAAGATTGATGGAACGCGCCTCAGTGTTGTGTTTTAGGCCTACAGATTTCTCCCCTCTTGTGGTACGAATATTTTCTTTGAATGTTTTTTCGATAATTGGTCAAGTTATAGCGTTTGGAAAACTAACATTAATCTAAATCAGCCTATATTTAAAATTTTAGTTTCTACTTCACAGAGAACAACCTCTGTCCTTTATGAAGCCCAGTCCATTGTCGCTGATCAGGAAAGAGTCTTTGTTCTGAGAATCATACGTAACGCATTAATACTCGCTGAAGATAAAATGCAGAATTACTGAACATTAAACTAGATGGTACATACAGTATCCACTGAGATTTGAAGGGATAATAGAGTGAACACCGCAAATTACAAGCATGCATATAAAAGCAAAATTCTTCTTATACTTAATCACCACACGATGAAGAAGTATGGAGAGTCAGCAGTAAAAGGCCACTTATTCGTAAACACCCGTATTTGGTGAAGGTCGGTTAATGGCGTAACCCTCCCACCTTTTTACACGCACAGAAGTGTGTTCTGGTAACCACTGGATTGGGAGTTTTGTTGGCGTCAAAGCCGGTCTGAATACGGTGATTGAAAAGAGAAAAATCCCTACCGCACAGGGAATAGAAACCCGGATGTCTGTTCGGTAGCCATTCTCTTACATGACTGAGTTATCCGCTGCGGTTGGTATCCCTGGCTTTCACTGCGTAAAAGGAGGTAAAGGCTTTGTGTTTCTGCAATAAATAAACATTCCTTCATGCTTGTTAACACATATAACACATTTTTCTGTTGAGAAATATTTGTAAGGATAGATTAGAGCTCTGAATAATCCATGATTATCAAAAATGTAACATCCATAAAAGTACCATTCTTAGTTTTAATTATCTAACAGCTCCTAATTTAAACGCGAACCATCACATCCCGTCACTTGTGTTTGCACTGAGATGTTTGCAGTAGGAGACATAATTCCCTATAGGCTGTAAATGAAAGTTCATCCATTATCACCAAGACATACCTGCTGTACAATATGCAACGCCCTTTTCTTTCCTCTCCTGGCGCCAGACCACAGACTTAAATGCGTGTACGTGAGAGCCATAGTGGTCTAAATGAACTTAACAGATTAAGCTCTCAATTTCTGCACCGTATACGGGTTTGCACGTTCCTACTTGTAACGAAATGGTATCGAGGTTGGGCCACATGTATCTGTAAGTTACTGATATTTAATCCCAAAGTTTATGGGACATATATAATTGCCTCTGATTTTGTTAACGACCAGACAGTTCGAATCCGGGCACGGATCTTGGCAATCTTGAAAAATATTTTTTATATTTTTACTCAGTCCTCAGTGGACCGACACCTGTCCCTATCACAGCCTCACCAATTTCTAGTTCCTGTTTGTACGGTCACTGTCCAGTATATGCAGCAGTTACATTCCGGAAGGTTCGATGTGAGTCGAATTTTGCGCAAGTCGGAATTGATTACATACACGATCAATTATACATGTGTATGCAGAAGGGAGTTCATTTGAAATCCAAACTCCAACACAATGGAACCTGATCGGCCGCAGAATGAATGTTATCGCCCAGCAGTATTCTACCGCTACCTTTGTCTCATATATTGGACTGTAATTCTAGAGCATTTGCAATAGGTTAGACCGTGAGGTTCTTTACGTTTCTGAATTTGTAATCGTTTTGGACACTTGGTAGGGCTTTTTGACAGGGAAAAGGCCGATTATAAAGCTTTTATCTACATAAGACACAAGTTGTAAAGAATGACAAGGACGTACTTGCGTGCCTTCTTTTTTACCTTTATTACACTACACTCCTACAAGCTTCCGATCTTTAAGTAATTTTTTCATGCCGCAACAATTGATATACTCCCCGATGCTGGATCACTAATGTCTGAAACAGGTAGGAGTGTAGTGTTTTAAAAACGTTGCTATAAATCTGTGACAGTTCTGTGAATTTGTTGGTTAACAGTAAAATATACTTACATTCCATTATTGGGATTCAAACCTGCGATCCCCTTGCTTGAGCGGTCCATGGCATTAGGTTTCTTAGAGTGAAAGATCACTGAATTGAAATACTGTGAACTGTAAATTGTACATTATGCAGACATCTTGGGACTGTGTGTTGAAACAATGCATACAGTAGTGGATATTAAATTAGAAATGTGAGGAGCAACTATTATTTTACACCCAGTACCTATCGATCATAACACGTGTCACCGATGCAAGGTCCTGCAGATAGAAGTCCTGACCTGGGCTATCTACCTGATTGAAGCTCGTGTTATTCTACTAAAATCCTGGTATGAAAATTTTCACAACCTTCCCAAGCGAGGGTCTTCAAAAAATTCAGCTCGTGGGGTTTTACTAGCAGTATTCTGTCATTTCTTCTGTAACTCAGTTTAATGGAAATGTCGACATTAAATAACCATACTTCTGGAACAAACAGCGAAACTACTGCTAAATAAATAAATAAATAAATAAATAAATAAGTAAATATATTATGTATATGAATTAATTAATCAGCACCACATGAAACGGTGTTGTAGAGTGGAGGCATGGCGTCACACATTCTTAAATTCGGCGCTAAATACAGATGACTGTTTAGCTTCATGCTTCGGTCGTTCAATCTTTCGTGGATATAGTCCCATACAGCTTTGGAACGGGTAGCTCTGTGGGCCCGAGACTCAGTGTGACTTTTAAAGAGAAAAACTCTGTCCCCGCCGGGAATGGAACACCGATTTTCATGACTTTCAGCCGGTTGCCTAGTCGCTATAGTGACTAGGATGCTACAGCTCCAGTGAGTAAAAGTATGTATAAATTTGTGTACATGGTTGCGTAACGAACTGCGGTACATTATGATGCGTACTTACATAAACACGGAGGCTGAGACATGGAATGTAGGGACTGTTTGGTGGAGAAGTCTCATGAAAAACGGTAACTCCAAATATTGTGAATATGGAAGGATAATATGGAGATGGAAGTCGTTTATGAGGACAGGAGGGGGATGAAACAGGTTCAGGGCAGTGTCCAATGGCGGGTTTTTGTTTCAGCAGTGCTGAATGATCACCTTCCTTTCGCAGAAAGTGACGTAAGAGACACGTGTCCTACCCCTATTAGTAAGTTTTCATTTTCTGACGGTTGTGTGGTACAATATTCCATTCTTTCCACTCACGTGGCCATTTCTACATTTCTCTGTTATAATACTATTTGCAAGTAAAAAGTAAATAAAATGAATTCTCTTCTTTCGCACTTTCCCAGTGCTCATTTCTCCAACTATTTTAATTTTTCTCACATATTGGGATTTATTTGCAACTTAGTGTCGTGCTTACGAGGGACATCTCTGTATTTTTCAAATCACGTGAAGAATAGGCGTTCTACGCCAGTTTTGCGTAAAAGCGTTAATTGTAGGGTTTAAAACTAGTACAACACATCGAGCGAGAATGCCTTGTTCGGTGTTATAGCGCGCACATATCATCATTATCATCGTTTTTTATTACAAAACAGTCTGTGTGTACTCGGTGTTTAATGACGCGACCAGAATTGACACTAGATGTTTGAACTAAGTAATGCGTCTTGATTGTGCTGGATCAAGTATGTCGTCGCCGTATGCGATAACGGTGTGGTAAAAGAATATTGCACAAGTACAGGGTATAATTTAGGAAGTCTACGGAGCGAAGTGCGCTACAATCTGATAGTTGCTGAGCTAGTCAAATATCCCCGTCTTTTATGGAAGCTGGAATCCTATTTCCGTGTTCACAAGGGTTCGCCATATTTATCTAGACAACACACACACACACACACACACACACACACACACACACACACACACACACACACACACACAACATGCTGGCTTTATGTTTACTCTTATGTTAGTGTACCGTAATATATCCTAAGTGGCCTTTTCCCGTCGTCATTTTTTTGTCAAAATTTTGTATGCATTTTTTTTCGCTTTTCCATATTCTTCGCCCATTTGATCGCCTTCAATCTGAACACCTTAACAGTATTTTATGAAGAGTACGAATTGTGGACGTCCTTTTGCTGTATTTTTCTCCATGTTTATCGTCTTCACGTCCAGACATCTTCCTTAGCGCCTACTCTCAGACACTAGTGTCTAGGCCAAACCCCTTAACTTATGACAGGGAAAAAAGACAGAGAGAGAGACAGACGTGTTTGTTTGACGATACTCTCAGTTGCTGTGATTATGTGAGGCCGGTGGTAGATGAATGAATGAGCATGGAACGTTGGTGGGAAGATTGTGACTGGGGAAAAACGAAGTACGTACTTGGAGGAAAACCTGTCCCAGTGCCACTTCGCCCACCACAAATCCCAGTTACACCAAGCCCCACTCCCGTAAGAAGTTACAAGTTACTTCCTTGTTGAATTTAATCTTTATGTGTTTGTACAGGAGTAGGCTAGACAGAAGAGCCTGACGTAAGTGGCAAGGAACGCATAAAGATTTCTTACCCGAAATCGGTTCCACAGTCCTTGTGGAATGATTGTGATGACTGCTGTCACTCTTTTTCTAGAAATCACATATATTAGCAACTTGGCAGTGTGTATGAGGTATAAATACCATGGCTGCTTAAGGTCTGGTTACGTTCTGTAACATTCGAAACGTTTGTTGTCAAGTTGTGCGAGGTATTAACCCTTTAAAGACGAAAGTTAACCTGAATTTATGTAAGGATTCAGTTCGTACCGCGCAGTAAACTATCCCTCTCAGTTATAAACACTAATCTATTAATATTGTGTATGGAAATAATCGCTACTAGTTATTGCTAAGTTTTAATGTGGAATTTATTTCAGTGTTCATTTAATTGACAGTTTTCGGTAACTTTGTAACTCCATAGACCAGAGTCCTTGAGAAGCTGATATTTTCTCATCTCAGCATTACCAAGTTTGCAGCAGCCCACCACTCATCCCCATTCTACATCAGACGAATCCAGTTCATTCCCCCCTATCGTTCTTTTTAAGCTCTATTTTAATATTATCATTCCATCTATGCCTAGGTCTCCTAATCGTCGATTTCCTTCAGGCTTCCTCACCGAAGCCTTTTATGCATTCTGTTCTCCCAACGGCATGCCACGTGCCTCGCCCATGTTATTCTCCGTGATTTGATCCCACCAATAATATGTGGTGAGCAGTACAAATCATAAATCTCTTCATTATGCAGCCTTTTCCACTCTCCTGTTACCTCGTCCCCCATAGGCCAAAATTCCTACCTCCTCACCCTATTCTCAAACACCCTCAACCTCCTTTTTCCCTTGATTTGAAGGACCGTACATTTTTCAGTAACAAATCACACAGTGTGTACATATTTCCTTACGTTTGTTCACTAGGTGGAATTTTACTTGCAGGCAGGGATTGTAAACTTGGCCCTGTGGTTTAGGATCCTTCTTGGAAGGTTGATGAAGAGGCTTTATCTGGTAAAGAAATTCCCTGCTTTCCAGAAATGTTAAAGTGTAGTACCTTTTGTACAGAACCTCGTCATTTTACCGTAACTCGAGCCAGTTGAATCCAGACCATATCCTTACGTCTTATTTCTTTATGGTACAAGTTTTTTTAAACTAGAATTAGATATGTCCGAGTATTTATGTCATATGTGTGCTACGTTCCCAACCAATTTGCTTCTCATTTATGTACTGGCCCTAATAATCCGTGGTACATGGGGCCTCTAATTTAACGCCGTAAAAATGGTTTACCTTATTTAAAACTCGTTGTAACACTGCACATGACCAAAATAAGGTTACCAACGTGTTTTAGGAAATTTGATCTAATCGCTCAAGACACTGACTCTTGTATCCATTCGTTTGACAAATATGAGTTAAGTAACCTGTTCACTCCAGGTTATCGGTAGGCAGGTTAAAGAAATATGTTAGTTTTGTAATAATTTGCAACTCTATATAATTTCACTAGAACAATAAAACTTTCCCATTAACTTTGGGCAAATGTAATTATCTTTCGATATTTATCTGCAATGTGTGCGTGTCTGTAAAACTACAACCAAATTCTCTTGTGCGTAACAGAAGTGGTTTACAAATACGTACAACTCCCTTGACTTCAACAGTTCACACTTTGTATTATGAAGCAGTTATCTGTTTCAGACAACATTATCCCCCCCCAGCAAGGGTATGCTTTGCAAATCACTCGACGTAGCATATACACCTGTAGATAAGTACGTAGTTACTTTATTTCTGGAAGTATCTTCTGGGTGTTTTGTCTCGAGGTTATTTGGCTGTTATACGTCAAGGAAGGCGTTGATTACATTGTCATTCCACCGTCTTGTCTTGACTCCAGTGTATCTGTACCATCCTGCGGCGGTCATAGCTTGTTCAGGCGCTGGGAATTAGGTGGAACTTTACTCGAAATGTTGGAGCCCTTGGTTGGCAGCAATGCAAAGGGAAGGGAAACAAACAGTCGAATTGAATGCGATATCAGTCTTCCGCTGCGATGTAGATGAGATCTGCGCTCTTCTGGGATATTACACAACGTAGAGTGGTAATTCCGTACTGACGTTTCGGGACAACCTGTCGGTTCCGTATTAGACCTATATTTTCGCGTCATTTTTACACATCAAATTATTCCGAACAGGTGGCTTATCGGCTTGTAACCTGGGAACGCTTAATTCTTTTATTAATTATTTTAAACTAAATATCTGCCCTTTATATTTTAAATTAACTAGTTCTGCTATACAGGATGTTTCTTAGGCAGTCATTTTATTCTCTACAATAATTACTCTCTTATTTAATCCGAAGAATCATTATTGCTGTCCTGAGACCGTCTGATTATATTCGTGTCGTCTACCAGCAGGAATGTTATTTTAGAGGTTCTGGGTTGGGATTTCAGTAATATGCTTTTTGGACTGTATAAAGTTTGCCTTGACGTGTCTCATTCGCTCCAGACAAATCATGTGGCTATATTTGCGTTAGAACACTACCGCCTTCTTCCAGATGCGTATATACTCGCTATTCATGATTTTATTCCCACCTCGTTTACCGAACCTTGTGAACAAGCGGTTAGCACTCCATATTTGGAGGTCCGAACTTCATTTCTCGGCCTTCAAGCTGATAGTCATGACTGTGGTTGTTCCACAGTCCTTCCAGCAGGGCTGTGGAGTCGGAGTCGGAAGGAATTTTAGGTGGGGTCGGAGTCGGTAAAAAAGTACCGACTGCGAGTCCGACCTCAATCTAAAATCTTAACTAGATACTCCAACTCCAGAGCCCTGATAGCTACAATAACCATTAGACTTACGCTGAAATATAGGTTATAAGTCTCAAAAGCAGCCTGATTATTCACGTGGTGGTGATGAAATGTCTTATAGGTGTACCATTACTAATACACATTGGGCTTTTATGAAGGAGTCGGATGGAGTTGGAGTTTTAAAAATCGAGGAGTCGGAGTCGGAGGTTTTGTGTACCGACGCCAGAGTCCTGTTTTCCAGGCAGACAGTGGACTGGAGTGCGAGATCCCAGGCTTTTGCCGCCGCATGGTTGATCCCATCTTCAGGGGTCAAGCAGTCCAAGTACTGCTTGACCCCTGAATATGAGACTGATAGGCTGTGCCGAAACGTCGGTAACAAAGAACCTACGCCGCGTGACATCCCTGAAGTGTGAACGTCTCAGTGGGATAGTAATAACGTCAAGGTATTAGAAGACATCGACATTTACTGTGCTGTTCTTAGTACACAATAATTCTGCTGTTAGTCAAAGGAGATTGCGGGTGCGATTAAGATTATATCAAGAAATACACCAACAAAGAGTCGTCCCTATCCACGCCATGGAGGCTTGTGAGGGAAGTAGAAGCATAGCTCCCCTCATTCTTGACCTTGGTACTAGATGGAGTTGACTGGTCACGCCCCGGCCACCTTACCCCCCGAGCAAGGAGCCCCCGTTAACCATTGAGTAGGAGGCTGGGTGGGGCCCGGGTCTTGTGTGGACGTTTTGGAGAAGAGAGTTGCCCCTGCCGAAAAAGACACATATCAAAATTTACGTATCGCCTTCGGCTTTATTTAATCTTCATGTTTGTGACAGTGTTGTTAAATATGTGAACCGTTACGCACGCAGTTTATAAGTGTTTTATTTTTATGGAACCTGTGAACCATTCCAGGGGAAAGCTGCAATTATGATGGTCATTATTTCGCTATCAGTCCGCTGCATTTTAAATCTGATCTACTGCTTATTGAACAAAGAAAAAATATTTTGTTGAGTAAATATTCCTAACGCTGTTAGAATGTTTAGCTCGAAGTACAAGGCTAATTAAAATGTGTTATGTGTTACGCGTTTCGAAACGCTATAAATTGTGGTTGAACAGTCATGGAATTGGATTGGATTGGATTTGTAAACTGCGGTGTTCTGTAACAGTGTGTCTTTTCCTTCAAGCTATTCTGGATTTCTCCTGCGGTCGAAGAACTTGGCAGTCGCTATAAAAGAATGATTCAAGTCTTCACGCATTTGGTCCTTCTGATGCGTGTGTGTGTGTGTGTGTATGTGTGTCTGTTCTGTTCTTTGTTGCACTTTGTTTTTATTTATAGAAACATAATATGGCTCCCTGCCATTTCCACTGACGTCAAACCAATCAAGCAATATATTTATGTAATTTTATCTTCATTTCTTCAACAAAACATGTAGTTAATTATTTACGTCCGTACGAAAGCACGATGTCTGTATATTAAGGGAGACATTTTACGATCACATTGCTTCCATGATCCGAGTAGGCCTATAGATTTTCCTGATTGTACAATTTAGATATTTTTCCTAACCTCGCTGTTTCCCTGTTTCCTGTTCGATGTCATTTCATTTCTTCATGGATGCTGTCATCTTCCGATGGACAGACGTTACAAACAAATATTGTTTGCACACGCGTGCAGTTTTTTTTCTTGTATGACTCATTCCATGCAACGGAGTCCTTTCTGAGAAGCTGACAGTTGCGGAAGTGGTGAAGAAATTCTCCACCCTTGTTGGACCACGAAGACTCATTACCATATTCACAAGATCCTGCCGTTTGTCCGTATTCAAAGCCAACAGAATCCACGCCACGCCCTGACAATTTCTTTATAATCCATTTTAATACTATCCTAACTTCTAAACCTGTGTCTCTTAAAACGTCTTTTCCCTTTAGGATTTTGCACCACAATTCCGTGCACAATACTCATTTCTTTTATTCGTACTAAATTTCCTGACAGTTTCTTCGAAATTTATTTAATTGCTGTGATAGTATCTGATACAGGATACAACTTTTTGGTGCCCCTCCTTACATGGTGTAGTTTAGCATCATTTTGTAAAGTATTTTATTGTTTCAGTATGTGTTTTCGGTAAATACAGCGATGTAAGAACCCCGTACATCACTTACTTTCCTGAATTAGGCCTAATTTCGCCAAAAACTGCCATCATGTGGTAAAATACTTCCAATCTAACAATTATCGTAAGAGCAGTGTATGTTTTTCATAATTAAAATAAAACTTGTGAAAACTGTACGGTGGTAAAACATGTTCAAATAAATAAAAAAGGTAAAGCAGTCCCGTTACAGGCCTGGACAGGCCCACAGGGTTCCAGGAGGTTGAGGCTCCCAGATTTGAAGACAATCGGCACTTGAAGGTGGTAAGGTTGTCAGCCTTACGCACCGGCCGCGTTTACCCCCCAGGAAATATTCCTGGTACTCATTTCTGTTAGAGGCTGAGTCGACCCCAGGGCCATAGTGCGACCGACAGGATTATGTCAATGAAAAAATCTACTGACACCATCGGGAATCGAACCCGCGACCTGCCGGTTTGTAGCGCAGTGCCTCAACCAACAACGCTACCGCGGCCCCCAATTCAAATAAATAAAATGAGGTAAAAAAAAAGAGGAATGCCACTTCGTTAGTTAATTTTTCTCCATCCTTGTGACACTTAATCTCTATTAGGTCTCGGAAGTTTCCTCAGCGTCCCGTCCATAGTTCTCAGTATGTGTTGAAAAGATAAAATTATACCCATATAGTTCTGTACATTTTAATCTTTCCGTGCTTGGAAAGGAAAGGTTCTTAGTAGGAAACAGTACCTTCCAGACCCTGAGAATATAAGACATGTTTTTGTTTGTCATGGCCACTGTGTTTCCTCTTAACCTGTTCCCTACATCAGTTACAAGAGCCAGGTCGCGCTCTTAACCTCCGGTGTGCTATGCTTTCTTCAACTACGGCACACAAGACAATAGAAACTTTGCAGTTGTCGCTGAACTTAGAAATACATTACGTTGTTGTGTTAACTTTCAATCTCGATAGCCATGCTAACATCAGTAGTGTCTGTCTATATATATGTATATGCGTGTCACGGTTGGATGGAAACAGACTATAGTGATGGACTTTTCTGGTTACTGCCTTACTGCCATTTCCGGTGCTAGTGACACTTGCATACATTTCGTCTCTTGTTAGCCTACTCTTTCTTTGTCACTAAACACATGTAATTAGAACAAAGACTATAGGGCAGGGGTAGCCAGTTGGACGAACTCCGGGGACCGCGCTTTGGGAGGCAGTTGAGCAAAAGCTATGTCAGCCGTACGGTAGCAACGCTGCTGATTGCCTGAGAGAAGAGAGCCAGCGCTTTCTATTAGCGATACAAGGAACCAATGCTTGTGGAATTCCGTAATCCATGACTGAAAAAGAACAATAGATTTCTCCTTTTTTTTTATTTTAGAAAATCTTTTAAAACGTCGTTCGCGGTCAGACTCATGTGCATGCAACCTACCTTAATATTATTTTTATAGGCAACCTGCGTGATCGGCATGGTGGTCACCCCTGCTGTAGCGTCTTTGCTTCGATTAATGTAGGGCCTGAAAGTTCATGTAATTGCGTTTGTTTGGTTTTAGCAAAATAAAAAAAAAGTCTAAAAGGACTCGCTCACGTGAATTCGGAAACAACGGTAGGATGAACAGAATCAGGTACAGTGCTATCTGCATTTCTGTCAGGCGACTTGAAGTCAACACTTAGACTCCAAACTTAATTCTTATAGACCACTTTCTAGTTTTCTTGATGTGAAATCGCGAAGTGCGTTATGTTTCCTGTGACACTCCAATTGGATCTCATCCGTTGTCCGATTGAATATCGGTATTGCAAAAACACGACGATGCAGAAATTGCCTGTGCCTTATGTTCTAACCATAACGCGTTTCGTAGAATATGTGTCTCCGTTCTCAGGTAATAAGTGGAGGAAAAGCTAATCACCTGGACCCATTACATAAACCTAAGTCAATATGACTTGGCTTTATTTAATGGGTCCAACTGAGTGGGATTTTCCTCTTTCATGAGTATGTGTCTTTATTTCTTTCTTTTCCTTTACTTCTTCCTCTCTGTGTCCGTTACTTTCTTTCCTGCTTCCTTTCTACGAAATTTAGTGTAACGTAAAGTCAAAATGGGCTTGCATGTTATGTAAATATAATTTTAAATCACTATTTTGGTACAGAGGCGAAAGTTTTGAGGCTGTATATTAATTCGTTAGGCCTGTCTCGCCTAAGTAACCTATTTCATACAGTTCCTGTGCGATATGTAGTACAGGGTGGCTCACAGTGTGCTACACACATATCACGAATTCATTGACGTGTAAAGAAGTAGGCTACCAACGTGTGTTAGCCACATCACCGCAGTCTTCTGGAGTGTAATTTTTTGTTGTTGTCGGCTGTAGTACTAAATTTCTTCTCTGCCCACAAAAATAAGGCATTCTTTACTCTTGGCAAGTGCGTCACTGGCAGTAATTGACGTGTGATTTCTATTTTTTAACTTAAATTGCCTTACAAAAAGCTTTAAACACCAACAAATGCACAAAGAGTTTATTCTCGTCAATTATAACACACTCCTACATATTTCGACCCTGCTGGGTCATCTTCAGGGAGAAACCTTCCGTTGTCGTTACACTGTGTTGCACTATACACTGTGCACAGTCAACAGCACATTCTCGCTAAACTGTATAGTGCAACATAGTGTAACGACAACAGAGGGTTTCTCCCTGAAGATGACCCAGCAGGGTCGAAACATGTAGGAGTGTGTTATAATTGACGAGAATAAACTCTTTGTGCATTTGTTGGTGTTTAAAGTTTTTTGTATAATATAGTGCACGGACATGGAACACATTAAATTAAATTGCCGTGTTGTTCGCCCATGAGTATTTAATTGTAGGCGTGTTTACCCCGAATATTCAGACTCTGCAGCCAGTGTAACTTGTCAGGGTGCCTCACTCTCTTCCTTGCTCATGCGATGCCGACGACGCAGTGAATGAGAAAAGCTCGTCGGACCGACCACTCACACGAGGATTCTTACAAAATGATTTTCGAATACTTATATTTTTGGTTCTTTATTTTAATTTCCGGTAATAAAACTTCGTATTTAATTGTACTGCTATCCCACTATTTTTCCACACGGTCCTTTGCACATTTATTTTCTGTTCTGTATTTCATCAACCATCGTGTCACAGCTGTTGCCACCTCTCTGTCGTCTTTGCATTCATGGCCGCCACGATTTTCCCCTCAGCGCTGGTTGCAGATGAAAATCGCTCGGTGACAAATTTCCCTGATCAGTGTGGTTCTTTAGACACGGAATTATACACCGTGTAAGCATATTTTATGACCGACCTCTGTGTTTTGCTGCGAACTTGTACAAACCTTTGTAATTATCAGCAGATATATTTTAGTCGGAACAGGTACTAGGGGTCGAGCTGGACGATCGGGTTTCGACCCCTGGCCTGTGCAGGCACTTGCTTCACCAGGGCCAGACGGGCTGTGGGGCTCATGCCTTGCCCACACTCCGGGTCAGTGGGTATCAGGGGCTATTTCTCTATGAGAAAGGCGACCCGAACCTGCAGAGAACTTTTCTTATCTAGTGTCGGGATTAAAAATGCATGGTGCTCTACCTTCATTTCCCCCTAAGTCTGTAGGCCATCAATTAATTAAACGCAACAACATCTTTACGTTTCTTTGAAGAGTACTTAAAATAGTAAGTCCGTGATTAGTATACTTTTAAAAATATTTTTTATTTACATGTCACTGGAAACCAGTTGTTTCCACCTGGGAGAATGTTTGGCCAGTAACTTGCTCAATTTTCGTCTTCGATTTTTTCCTGGGAGTCACTGGCTGGGAGTATTGATTGAGTCTTGTGTTATGTAAGGATATTGTTGACCACACAACTCAAGTGTTGGTTAATTCTGCATTACGGATAGCAGTATATGTGAACGTAATAAGATCGTGGCCTATTTGAAGGACTGTACTCTCATTCATAAAGAGGGAATTGGAGACGTGCAAATAAGGTACAATAAATGCTCTCTGCTCAAAGATTCGCGTCCGGAACCTCTCAGGCGTAAAAAAATGGTGTTAGCACCTTGGTGGCGTTGCGTCTTCTAGATTACTTTGCCTGAATTGGTGCTGACTTCGGTATGCAGTAAGGTGGTTGCAGGTGATGACAGTCTAATGCAAACAGACACGTCGTGGCTTTGATGGGATTCGAACCCTTGACTGTGAGAGTCTGAAACTGCGCTTGGACTACTCTTGGCCCTTTGTCATTTAGGTTAGGATGCAGATTGCAGGCTAGGCCTATGTTTCGTCAACTGTAGGAGGAGGGCGGAATGAAGAGTTATAACTAGAGGAAAGCTCTTGTCTAATCTAGGTAGTCCAGCACTTGCCTGAAGGAACCTGCGGCGAGAGAGCTGATGTACCGTCCTAGATTCGAACTGGGAACCTTCAGAATAGAAGTGTAGAACGTTACCGCTACGCCAGCCTGCTCGATTGTCGCCTTGTCGTTGATTCCTATTGTCATACATGTTTGTATATTTGTATACTTGTTTACTTATTTGTTCATGGTTAATTCTGCCCACCTATGTGCCTGTAGCGTCTAGGGCTAAGTTGACTGATAAGTGATGAATTGTAAAGGATGTGAAAGGAAATGGGTGGCCTCACTGAGGTAATGTCCCTGCATTTACTTCGGGGAACTGACGAAAAAGATAAGAAAAATGACTAGGTGGATTGAGGTACTAGCCGAGATTTGAAGCAGACACCTTTCGAATATGTCACAAGGGTTACCACCTGCTCCAACCTGCTGGGTCGATTTTTTATAATGTGCTGTGTCACTTCTACAATTGCGATCGTTATTTACGTTTTTCGTTTTTTCTTTTCAGGTAAGTTGCTGTGTACGTGAAACGCGTTAAACAGTAAGTTACCACATTGTATGTCTCTTTAGGGCTGTAAGTTTCTCTCTGATCGACTTTATGGTGTCTGATCTCAATTCTTGTACCAGGATCCTCATAAGGTGTCAGTGTCGCTGAGTTTCAAATAGCTCTCGAAAGGGGAAAAGTGAAATCTGATATGTAACCTAATTTCTTCACAACAGAGATTCCGGAAGAAAAATTATGGTCCCATTGTGTGTCAGTAACATGTAATTCTGACACGAAAGAAAGGCTTCATTGCCGTTATATTTCTCATGAATTTACAACTTGTGAAAAACACAGCTGAACTATTACAAATACTTGCTTCAGGAAATTATCGTTTGTTAGGTTAGTGACGACGGTGTTTCAGTTGCGTAGGATACTGCAGCGTTGAATGAGATGGGAAGAAGTCCTTGAATATTGCGTAGGTAAGGGTTTGGAAGGAGGGGGTCAAGGAGTATTTGAAAGAGGCGTAGTGTAGGGTGATTCTTTGGGGGGGGGGGGGGGAGTAGAAAATTTCACGAACACCGTCAGACTGTCAAACAGAAAGGCAGCAAGACAGTGAGACTCAAATTTTTACCTCCTGAATACAAATGTAGACACTTATCTGTACTGTACTGTTTATTTCTGTGGGTATAAATTCTTAATTTCTAGAGGTTCCATTACACCTGTCTATTTCTGTATCTTCAGAGAACCTTCACACAGTATTGCATGTTCCCATACCTTTACATCTTACGTGTTTTTGGGCAGTTACCTCTCATAACTTTGAATCCCTTACAGCACGAACTCACAGACAATTCTAAGCGTTTGTCGTAAGAATTAAGTGCAATATACATTCCCAAGTCTTGGAACGAACCTGAGGCGTATATGATGCGTTACGTTGCCTCCTGAGCTACCACACCTCACATTTCGACTAGGTCTTCTTGCAAAGCGGGTTGTATTTATTCTGTCTGAAAAAAATGGCCAGAAGTTACAGAAACTTGTAGGGTAGTTTCACAAGTGAAACGTGGGACATACGTTTTCCATTATGCGTTCATTTTATAGACTGCACGCAGACTTGCGGAAAAATATATGTACCCCAAGCTGGACTTGAACGCCTAAACCCATATTCGAAACCGGTATAAAATGAAATTTCGCGACGTTCTTAGGCGCACAAACATACACACACACACACACACACACACACACACACACACACACACATTAGGACGTGGTAACGGTTTTAGAAAAGTAAACTGTATGAAGCCACTTTGGGGGTGGTGGATGGAAGGGCACGCGGAAACAAGACAAAGCAAATGTTGCGCCTGACTACACAACTGCACAGGTGCAAGCAACTGTGGCGTATCTACCACCGCTACGACAAGCTTCAGGAATTGGCACAATTACGCCTAGTAGAAAAACAGAGAATCAAGATGCTCAAGAACAGCCCGGTGTATTTGTGTGCTATTTCAGGATTTCTTAACACACGAACACTATTATTCAATTTTAATCCCTTACTTCTTTCAACACAAATTACGTTTTATTCTAAAGTTGTGTGCACACGCATTTGTGTATATGCCTATCTTGTATATGTGTGTATTTATGCAGGGGCGTAGCTAATGGAGGATAAATAGTGCAGCCGTCCAGAGCGGCAGAGTCCGAGGGGCAGTAGAGGGGGGTGGGGGCGCAAAATGAACATTCTAAATAACAAAATTTTGTACTCTGCGCTCAACAGTTTTTAAATTGTTGGGCCAAATAACAGGAATTTGAGTAATTAATTGTGATTTTCTTAAAGTTCATAGTTTGTGTTTGGGGCAGACGTTGTGTTTAGGCGTAGTTGCTCCCGGGCGCCATACAGCCTAGCTACGCCCCTGTATTTGTATATGTAGTGCATGTGTGTATGTGTGTGTTATTTGTTGGTGTGCTACATATGTGCGCATTCACAGATTTCTTTGTTTCGCGCCCGTTGATGTCTCAGATTATATAGCGTCATATGGTTGAGTAGCTGGTGAAAGATGAACTAGAATGGATTTGAAAGATGAACTAGAATGGATTTGAAAGATGAACTAGAATGGATTTGAAAGAACGTAGTCGTGGCGTAAACCAGGTGGTATCGTGACATTTTCCTGGAAGGACTGAGTAAAACCACATCATTCACAAAATATTACCGGCCGAGGTTTGAACAGGGCACCTGTCGAATACAAGCCAAGAACGTCACCGCTACACGAACACGCTCAGTGTTTGTGTACGTAACGGACCTTCTTATTGCCATTATGTTTATATGTATTTATTATTAATTACTGTCCAAAGAAATGTTTAAAAATTAATAGTAAATATCTCGAAAGTACTACCAAATTACGACAGTGCCAGATAAGATATTCATATTTAAAATTGCTGTTCTGTACGGACATCTTTTGTGACATACACACATAAAGAATTATAAAGAAGTGATCGATGAATCATGTTAACATTAACACAAGCTGATTAAATGACAGAACAAAGCAAACAAAATTTCAGACTCTGTTGTTTATTTTTCAACGCGTAGAGACGCAAGATTCGAGACTTTCACGGTAGTGACTATGAAGACTGCTCTCTGTTCGGACATGACATCATGTGTGGTAGCTAGGTGCCAGTGTTCCGGAGGTATCTCTTGCCACCATTTGTAGCCGTGGTAACCAGCTGCCGTAACTCAGGGTGTCACCACAGCCCATAGAAATCTAATATTTGTGTTGAGACGCGTTCAGAATCGAAATGATTACAGTTGGACTCAGTTAGTAGAAGTAACGTGATTATTGCCTAAAACTGATCGGGACTCGCCTCCTGTAGGCTAGGATGTAGTGTAAAGAATGTCGTCGCTGTATTTTATGTGCATATTGGTTTCTACACACTTTACAACAGCTCACAAAGCATTTTAACAGAAGCGAGGACTTGTTCATTTCTCTTTTGATTCTCATTTGCCTTCGGTGATGTTTTTGTATTAAATTTGTTCCTGCTGTTACTAACAAAATCTCATCCCTCGTGTTTAGAGTTTTAGGGTCCTATAATATTATGTCAGAAATTTTAATTACACATTTCATTACTGTCATTTTTAAATTAAGTTATTTTTCATATGTATGTATATGAGATGCAGTGCTTTCTTCGAAGTGGTGCTATAACATTAATATTATATTTTGCTGCCATTTTTGTTTCTATTTACTCAGTTCTGAAATGTGTATCTGTTAAATGTTTCTCTAAAATCGCTTTGCTCGTTAGAACGCGCGCCTGCGTTTACGTAAACACATAACGTGTTCGTATTCAGTGGTTGCCGGGAGCTCATTCACTCAGGATTAAAGCGGCCGGGACGTGAAGCTGACAGTATGTCTCCATCTAGTGTTGCGATTAAGAATTAGTTGAACTGTACCGCCGCTTTCCCATATGCCTTTATAGCGTTTGCAGGAACGGCTGCACCTTTACTTTACGACATATAAATGGACGACAGAGAGAAGTAGGATTAATAATATGAATGCTGGTTGTTTCATATACACATGTATAGATACGTACCTGCATGGTGTGTCATGCTGTCAGGTACTGAACTAGTGCGAGCCATGTGAGACTGCAGAATGGAAGCGTATAGCCATATTTTTATCGGTGTTCGCCAACTTAGAAGTTCTTGTTCAGCTGTCGTCACAGGAATTACAGTTAAAAGTCGCTGAAGACAAAGTGGGGTTCGTAAGTCGCTTCTAAATTGACCACAAAATATGTCTATCAGGCAAGCGGCTTTGTGATTTCCCATCTGACAGTCCTATTGGTAGCCTGCCTTCTTCCACAGGTTTTGTGTGTGTGTGTGTGTGTGTGTTGTGTGTGTATGTGTGTGTGTGTATATGTGTGTGTGTATGTGTGTGTGTGTATGTGTGTGTGTATGTGTGTGTATGTGTGTGTGTATGTGTGTGTGTTTGTGTGTGTGTATGTGTGTGTGTTTGTGTGTGTGTGTATGTGTGTGTGTATGTGTGTGTGTGTTTGTGTGTGTATGTGTGTGTGTTGTGTGAGTGTGTGTGTGTGTGTGTGTATGTGTGTGTATGTGTGTGTGTATGTGTGTGTGTGTTTGTGTGTGTGTGTGTGTGTGTGTGTGTGTGTCGCGTGGGCAGTTGTTTCTTTTACCCTAACTTTCAACGTACTGACGGATATCAGTACAGTGTCGATGTGTAACATTACGTTGTGTTTACAGGATGGTTATTTCCAATCAAAATCAGACAGTTCAACGAAACTTCTATTTGATAGCAAAACAAAATTCTTTACTTCTTACAACAAACTACATGTTTTAGCTTTAAAAGCCCGTTATTAGGCCTTTGTCATAAAAGTATAAAACTAGCAACATATGCAAATAGTAGTTGCACACAATATTTTGTATTGCAATCGTTTGTATTTAGGCCTGTGTGTGTAACAACAGCCTTATGGTATAAATCTGGATGATTGCGTTTAGTGTTCATCCCGCTACTAATTTGACGCAAGAATTGAAACATTCCTGTTAGTTCCGACATCTGTTTTGTTTCTTTTCACACCAATAATATGTGTTAATAATATTACTATTTTTGACGTAATCAAAATAATTCTATTAAACTCGAAGAATAAACTCCATTAAATTTTAATATTTTGCTCTGTTCTACAAGAACAGATTTATTTCTATCATAATGAAAAGGTCTACTTACAAAAGGATGGTTTAGCAGTCAGGACCCATCTTCAGCAATTTTTCAGAGATCTTTGTGCAACATGTCGAATTTAACAATATTCTAGCCTTGTTGTCAAAATATCAACTGTTAAATTATTTCAGATACCTTGATGAAATTCTCATCGCCTACGATAAAAATATTTTGTACACAGGGAACATGCTTTTCGAAATTAATAGAATATATGGAAGATTAATATGTACTGCTGAATATGAAATAAAAATGTAGTAAAGTTCCTTGTTATTGCTGTAACCGGACACCCCACTTGCATTGATTTCTTAATTTATAGAAAACCAGTTACCACCCAATTCGTGCCGCCCAATAGAACACAAATTGGCAGCCATAAGATATGTAAGAAGCTGTATGAATTATTATCCATTGCGCTCCAAAATAAACGAAAAGGGGTCTTTGTTGTTCAGAGTATTTTACATTTTAATTTCCATTAACTAATATCGTGAAATCCTTGATCAAGAAACAACGTACTGCGTCGAAAACTTAGTATAACTAAAACGAAAGGGTATGTTTACCTTTACAGGAAAACAGACAACATTTATCACAGAGCTAAGTCGAACTAGATTTCTTATTGCTTTTCAAACCAAAAATTAAATTGAACTTAATGTAAGAAAGAAAACCAGTTTTGAAAATATATATCTAAACTCAGGTGTTTACCATTTAACATACACTGATTGGAAATATTTATCTTGGCCAGACTGAATGCAGTTTAATAACCGGTTTAGTAAACATGTGCAATCACTTGGTATAATAATTACAAGTACAGAATTATACAACATAGTCTTCAATATGGTCTTTCGATAGGTGCTATGATAATTTTATGAAAACTTTAAATGTAACTACAAAAGGTCCACATCTTGATAGTTTGGGACTTTTGTATTTATAAGGAGACAAAGAATTGCAACCAGTTAGACGATGAACGTAGAGTTGGCGCCACTGCAATATTCGACGTCATTACACAATGCGCAACTCAACCTTAACTAGCCCCTTGCTGCTCCGACATGTGAAAGAGAAAGTGGTCTTCCAGTGTTTATGAGGGTTACGCGCTGTTCTATTTATTTCTCTGTAAGTACTAAAGCTTCTAAAATTTATATTATCTTAATTTTATACACACGTTTATGAAATAAAGTTTATGACTTCTGTATAAATATTTTATTTTTTATATGCATTCGTGAATTCGATAACAATAGAGAACACTCAATACAAGAAAGGAACAATTTTCCAGACTACGCCTTGTTTCCAGCTGGTTTCTAAGCAAGGCACCTCTTTGCAATTTCTGAATTACATGTTTTAGTAAAGGGTTTAAAACTTAATACACATTTATTTGAACTAAACATTTTATCGTCTACAATTTATTAACCCTTGGAAGCCACACAGTACAGAAAAATTTAGCTCTCACTCAGATGAAGTACTATAAAATGTTTTAAAAATATTCCAGTATATGTGATATTATTTTTATTACTCTGTTTTCGGGTTTATTGTAAGGTTAAGGTTTCTTTCTTCTTAGACCTTCCCTCTTCTGCCTGCTTGTTCACATTAGGTGTCGAGAGTTTTTGTAATTTCATTTGATCACACTCAAGCACACACCACAGTCGGTAGGACTCCTCTGGACGAGGGATCGGTCCGTCGCAGAGATCTCTACCTAACAACTCAACACTGTAGGAGACAAACATCCATGCCCCCGGTGGGATTCAAACCCACGATCCCAGCAATCGCTCCGCCGCACACCTACGCCTTAGACCGCGCGGCCACTGGAGGTTAAGGTTTCTTCACCTGAAATGTTAACGTGTTGTTTGCGAGTGATCTTTACATAAGTATTCTTATGACACTTAATGATTACTTTTAGTTAAAGCCGAAAAGTTTTTCGCAGTAGGTATGAAATCAATGAAAAGTATAGTTGCTATTTGCTGCTCCGTTTGCTGTCTCTGTAAATCGGGACTGGTTTGTTTTCATTGGAAATAAATATAAGCACATTATGTTAGGTACTCAGTTTGGCCGGGAGGGGGCAGTGTGTGATACTTTTGTCTTTTGGGTGTGGATGTTATACATTCCCGATTAACACATTATCATTAACACATTATCATTAACACATTATCATTAANATACATTCCCGATTAACACATTATCATTAACACATTATCATTAACACATTATCATTAACACATTATCATTAACACATTATCATTAACACATCATTGACACATTATCATTAACACATTATCATTAACACATTATCATTAACACATTATCATTAACAATATTATGTGCTTCGACATAGTGACTTCCGTAATAGAATCATAAGTGTTTACCACAGCAATGTGATTTCCGGTTGAAAGAAACTTTGGTTACCTTCACTTTTTATCTGTTTGCGAATAATAAGTTAGTCAATTACCTCACTCCACAGGATGCAATGTTCCAACTGTCAAGGAAACACATTGTGTTATGTTATAAATGTTGTTCTTTATAGGCTTAAAGATAAAATGGTCATTAACTTCGACAGTACATTTATGTACAGTGAAGAAATGCTGCTTGACTGAAGAAACCTCTCTTTCTATTGTTTTACGTTATATTTCTTTTGTGTTGAGGTTAAAGGCGTCACATTGGCTCATACCAAATGGAATTTTTCGAATACAGGTTTAAGTTACAGTGTTTTCATTTTTGTTTTGCTGTACCAAATACAGGGGTTCTCTTACAGAACATCGTGAGAACGTTTCATGTATGCATCCTTTTTCCTGTGTTATAGACACTATTTGACCTATTTTTCATGACATGTCGTGTGTACGTTCCATGTATCTGGTGGCCGTCCGTTACTCCTCTGGACGAGTGATCAGCCCGACTCAGAGACCACTACCTGACAATACACAACCTCACAAGAGAGAGACATCCATGCTCCCGGCGGGATTCGAACCCGCAATCCCAGCAATCGAGCGGCGGCAGACCCACGCCTTAGACCGCGTGCATTGATACTATGATAGCCTGAGAGTAGTCTGTAGGCTGTGAATGGTTCTGCGGCTAAGGGACCGAGTTATCTGTTCCCTGTTACTCCGCACGTTCCTACACACGTTAAGTTCGACTATCCATCCTTCTGACTACATCGCAATTTCTCTGTCCTCCTTCCGTCCATATACATCTCGTATTCAGCGGTTCAGTTACAGCATCTCGCGTCCCTTTTATTCCACAGAGCTCATACCCAACCACCCTCTATCTCCCTCCCTCGTCTAAAAGAAGAGGGATCGACGTATCCTGCTGTATTTCCAAACGCACTTTACAGAGCTGATATTTCCCAGTCATTATTAATAATGGTATTCTGCCATTAAGGCTGTGTTCGTGGAGCTTGCCACATTTCGCTTTCGAAAACCCGCAGATTTGGTTTGTTCCAGTAGAATGCATCGCCGGGTAGCGGTTTTTTATGATTAGAGCCTACAGGATTCCCTCCCCGTGCTTTCTGACTGACTGTCTGTCTGCTTTTGAGAGGTAAAAAGAAGGCTTTTGTGATCTTAACAGCGGGGTAATCTGTGTGTTGCCCGATCTACCCAGAATAATATGAATTAATGTTGCGTCATTTGTAAAGACGACACGTATTATATATGAGCAACACATGAAAAAGATAACTATTTATAACTGAAATGCGTGTGCGTAGTGCGTGCGTGCGTGGTGTGACGAAGCAAGATAAAGAAGCTGGAGTATCCTTTTTTTTTTGTAACATCGCTTTAAGTTCATGCTGCGTGTCTTTGCAGTTGAAATGGTGTCGTTAAATACCCAAGAACCAATCGTGAGTGAAATGCAGTAAAACCCGTTTATAACGACATCGTTTTATATGACACCTAGCCTGTATGGCAAAACGGGTAAAGAATGTCCGGTTTTCGGTTCGTAGTGGGGAGATATTCGTGGAAACATCATGAATGGTGTGCGAAATAAGTGTGTTTAAGGCCTGTAAAATCTTAACCTTGAATAATAATTTTGTGGATTTGAAAATAATGTAGTATTTCTTAGCACAGTCACATGCCTCATTACGAAATAGTACGTCATAAATGCATGAAGATTTTTGGAAACTTTATAACGTGCATACCGCCGTGATACTGGAATATTATTCAATGTAAGAAATGCCGTCACCACAACGTGTATAATGTTCATTATGAACTAGGCGGCTACATGTTTCGACCGCATTTTGCAATCATCTTCAGGTCGTTTTTTTAAATGTAAAAGGAAGAGTTTGTGATAAACAATTTACATTTGTGGTGAGGGTGCTTGTTACATTGAATGGCACGAAGATTTTATGCTAGTTGTCACGTGATCTTTGCTGCCACAAAATGTTCTCTTTTTCGATGTTATTTGATATTTGTTCTGGGTCTTTTGGTGTTATGATATCACAAGGAGGAACACATTTCACATTCCAGAAGGCACTAACTTTATGACCTAACATTACTTTATCGACTGCCTTATGGCGTGACAATAGTCAGTAAGTAATTGGGAAGGTTATGCAAGGAAATTGTTTGATCTTTTCAGTCCGTTATACCGGCATTAGCTTCCGGAGTTGATATTCGAATCTGGTACTTCGTAGTAGGAAGCAGCAGTGCTGACAAATACGATTTCTCTACGTTCATAACATCTGAATGAGTTCTAATTTTATACAGCTCAAAGGGTTTATTTAACCCTTTAAAGCCTAGCGGTAACTTTACGTACCACCAGGTTTAAGATTAAAAAATTCTACGTGGTGCCCACATTGCGTTTATGTGTTTTGTACGGATCTCAGAACAAACAGCAACTTTTGCCTTATAAAACATTAAGAGATTTGTTTTTATAACCGAGGTGGAGAGTGTTTACAGCGCGGTACGCACTGAGTCCTTATCTAAAACAGATACGCTTCGTCTTTAAAGGGTTAATACGTACACGAAGACGAACTGACGTAATAGCTCTGATGTATGTACCTGGTGATTCTTGTCTTCTCCACCACGATCAGCAAGAACTGGGGTGACATCTTGTTTCTTCTTTTAGGTGTGTACTTAAAAAGCATAAATCCACCACCCTCCTATCTGAGGGTGTGATAATGCAGGACATAACGGATAGTAGCTCCATGCAGGAACGGGGATGGCTGTCATGTTGAGGTCTAGCAACTTTGTTGTTCGGGTGGTCGGTCACTACAGCTAGGACGCCGCAGGCCTGCTATTGCTACTGCTTCGTCTGTGTTGTTGTATAGATTGATATTTACGTCAGGCGTCGCGACGCGGCCTCCCACTACCCTTATCTCTCCTCCACTTCAACCCCCTACATTACAAAACCCCACTCTGCTCTAGGATTTATGTGTAAGAATGGATCATCTCACTGTACACGAAGAAGACATATCTTGCCATTCATAAAGGGTATAATAATCTTTCGTTTGTGATGTACGGGGTTCGAACCCCAACAGAGCGCAAAGCTTATTTTCTTGCCGTCTTTTAGCGCGAAGCATTGCTCGTTGCTTCCGTTCTTTAACGCTAAGTAGAAGTACTGACGATTCTTTGGGCCTTTTGTTAGGCAGTAATAATAATAATAATAATAATAATAATAATGACAATGACAAAATTATGCGCCTTAAGGCATATAGGGAATTGGAGGTATCTTCCATGCATTCATAACCTTGGCAGTAGATGGAGACAATGATTCGCCTCATGCCTTGACCTCTTCACCCCCTGGGCAAGAGCCCCCCGCACCCATTTAATAGTAGGCTGAGTGACCTCCAAAGCCCATTTGGACGTTTCGGAGAAGAGTATCAATCTCTTTTCCTTGCTGGAAGTCGAACCCTGGAACGTCAAGCCCGTAACCACATCACTATACCGACTGAGGTATCCCGGCGCCAAAATATTTGTTGCGGGTTTTGTGTTAATGTTGAACAAAATGGAAAATAGAAAAGTGAAATGAATAGACTGGCCCCTGCTGACAGTTGGAATTGCAAAACGAATTGTGTTAAGTTACGAAGAAGCACTCGGATTATCCGCGTGTTAAACAGTGCCAGGGTGAAAAGGACGCGAAATATCTGTGAGGCGCATAAGCTGAATGTTGTACAGAAACATGCGGTTTAAAGTATGAAAGTTAATTTCACACTTTTCGTAAAGTATGGATTTTTTATACTGTTATTTTTGAGGGTGCGTTTCCCCTCTGTGTGTGTATTCACATACTGACAACACTGCGTAACTCGCTTCTTAATACACAAACTTTACTTCCCGTTTAGCCTATGTGTGCTGCGGGTTTGCGCTCTCTTTTGCTTGGCTCTGCATCGCTTCCACGTTCGACAGCCGCAGTATCATTTACTATTAATGGCACTGTTAATGTCTTTTTGATTTACTTTTATTAATGAAGTTTGAAATGATTGTTCTGTTTATTAAGCTCCGACCCTGTAGTTTCAATGTCATCGTTACCTTTCAATAGCAATCACAAGTCGGACAGTCCTGTGTGTAGTACTGGTTCTTATTCGGCAGGTCGCGGGTTTACATCTCAGCCCACTTAACCACTGCCCTGCCTGAGGGTATTTGTTCTTGCTGTTAGTTCTTTCGGCTAAATGACGGAATATTACTTAAAATTGGCCAATGGTCACTACTTTCCGCATTCTTTGCTACTCATTATTCGCTAAACATTCACCCTAAGAAAGCAAAAGTGGTTTTAGTCAGTCGACTCAACTGGTTTATATTGGTTGATGCATTTAGCTTGACTAGCAAGTACAGTCTTTGTGTGTAGCACTGCACTGTGTTTTCTAGTACGAAACCAAGAGTACTTTTCGCTCAGGCTGTGTCAGACTCTGAAAGCACCATTATGCGGAGACGGAAGTGTAAATGGAAAAAAAGGATAGAAGAAGATGAATAAAAGGAAGAGGAGGAGGTAATGATGATGAGGACGACGCAGAGGAACAAAGAGTAGTCGTAGACATGAAAAAGAAGAATAAAGTAGAATAAGGGAAGTTGGTTTGAGAAGGAAGGGAGAAGAAGGGTAGAAGGTTAAGAAGATGTTAAGCAAATGGAGAAGGCGCAGGAAGGAAGAGAAAGAGGACTAGAAGGCAGAGAATAAGAGGAAGAAAGAAAAAAGAAACGAAGGAACAAATGAAATTATTATTTATTTATCTGGTTTTCGAGTTGTGATATTGAGCAAGCCGTCGCTTCGCTGTGACCGTCTCCTCTCTAAAGCTTGTGTCTGAGAGGAATACAAGCATGACTGTTGTTAAGGGAAACATGTGGAATGAGAACATCTCGTATTTTAGAAGCCAACAGTTGCATTCCTTAATTGATGATCTTAAAACATTTTAGCATTCCCTACTCCAAAAGCCAACGTACTGATGTCGTTTAACCTTGACCTATAAGCAATTCCTGCGCCGAACATACGGCTGTCGTTACAACATTCCTTCTAGTTCGGGAAACTTGCTTCTCTGTGGTAATTCAACTCGTTTTTCAGCTCTTTCTTTCCTCGAACGAAGATTAAAGAGAGTTTATACAGCGATTGAGCAAAAAGACAACTTCAAAAGTGATTAGGGAGACATGCGAACTTCGGTTGTTCTTCTTGATACTGTGTGGCGTACTGTCTGCTGTAGTGAACTTTCACTGGGAAGGGATTTATTGGATATGCTGTTTGTTTTAAAGTGTTCCACGCCTTCCTTGTTTTAACTACGTACAAAATACTTTTTATAAAACAGGCCGTCTTCATAGTTAACTTCAAATTACTTTACTGAAAGTGAATGATACCAGTCTAGAGCAAGAAACAGTGACAGGTTATAGTGATATTGATTACTTCTTTCCTAATCAGCAGTTGGTAGGCATAAAGGTATTTAACCCTTCGGCATATTTTTAACGGCTGTCAGACGTTTGATCCTTTGTGTGTTGTTAGTTTTATGTTTGTGGAAGATACAGTGGATAAGTTCAGCACTTACTGGGCAGCTGATGTAGCTTAGGCATGTGGATACTTTTTTTTATAATTTTGAGCATTTATTTTCATATTTTTATGCAGACAAAATCAAATAACGTTCTGTTGTGTTGCTATACGAATTTGTGGATAAAGTGCGTAGAACTTGCATTAATTTTTGTAATTCCTGGCTTACATATGTTTTTTTTTACAGTTCATTACAGAAACATGCCATAAGATGCTGAACTGAATGGTAGCATGCATTTTACGAACTTTAGATTTCACAAGTAATGTAATTCACGCTGTTATTGAACTTCGTAGATGGGATTAATTGACCTTTTTAGGGGCGTTCGCTTAGTCGCAAAAAGCGCCTATTACATTCGTCGTGTCGGTCCGTCCGTCCGTACGTACGTACGTATCAGTTCAGCTCCCACTGGACGGATTTCCATGAAATTTGATACTGGGGACTTTAATGAGAATCTGTTGATAAAATCCAAATTTCGATATCACTCAGTTCCCATGAAAAATTAAGTACGTTTTTTTGTTGCCGGCTACATTAAATAGTCACGGAAATGGTAGCAGCCTGTTAGTCCGTTCGTTCATCCGTCTGTACAGGTGTCTGTCTGTCTGTCTGTCTGTCCGTCTGTCTGTCCGCATGTATTACTACGGCTCCCGCTGGACGGATTTACGTGAAACTTGATATCGGAATCTTATATGGAAGTGTGTCGAGAAAAGCCACATTTGGTTAAAATCGGACAGTAATTTTTGGGGCACTTTACATATGTTTTATTGTTGCCGGCGAAATTAAATTGCCATAAAATCGCCCTCTTCGAGTGAAATGGTATCAGGCTGTGAGAGTAGCCGAGGAGGTACAAACGTTGCGCTAACGAGTCTTAGTGTCACGTTGTACGTACATTGCCTAACTTGTTTACTTCCATAAGCATATAAAACGATTCATATACAAGAAAGGTTAAGCTTGCTGTTCTGTCATTTATATGACCAGCTCGTTACGAATATGATCAGAAGATTGTAGCAGTGGAAGGTGTGCTTGAGCTTGCATTACAGTGTCCACATTTACCGAAAAGTTTCCTCTAGATAACAGCACCACGTAGTGCATATTTTTATTATCCCTTTCATCACTTCTCAGGTTATTCGTATTGAGGCTAGAATTTTTATGAAGCTAATTTGTGACAATTTACCGTTGGAATTTTGTCGGGCTTTAATGACCCTTAAAATTACAATTTCAAATAATTTAATATTGAGTTAACGTTATTAAACCGACTGTGGGTTGCGATATGTTAAACAAATGGGGTACTGAGTCAGTGATAAGGTGAAGGAAAGAATTTTAACGTCTTCCATCCCGTTGTTTCAAGCCAAGAAGACCCGAGATAAAATATAAAGTCCAGCTAAAAAAAACTTAGAAATTATTAATAATAATCCTTGTCAATGTTACACTGCATGTTTCGGTCTGAAAAGACCATCTTCAGGTGCAGTCATACACAGAACAATGTTTCGTTTCGTTTGGTAGTCCTTCCCTCTTCTACCTACTCACAGTAGGTGTCGAGGTTGTTCATTTTCACTTGATCACACTCAAACACACACCACAGTCGATAGGACTCCTCTGGACGAGGGATCGGTCCGTCCTAGAGCCCTCTACCTGACAATACAAACACTCACAAGAGACGAACATCCATGCCCCCGGTGGGATTCGAACCCACGATCCCAGCAAGCGCTCGGCCGCAGACCTACGCTTTAGACCGCGCGGCCACTGGGAACGATATACAGGGCTTAAAATTGCGTGTAACACTTGCTGAGATCTCACAAGTGTACATGCAATTTTAAGACCCATACGTTGTTCTGTGTGTGATTACACCTGTAGATGGTCTTTTCAGACCGAAACATGTAGCGTAACACAGACGAGGATTATTACTAATAAATTCTAACGTTGTGTTCGCTGGACTTTATATTTTATCTCGGTTCTTCCTGAAGGAAAGAAGCTGTCCTGCTCAGTTAAGCACTGCGCCGTGGAGGCGTATTGGAGAGTGGAGGTATAGCCCTACGTATTCCTAACCTCGGCACCAGATGGAGGGGAGGTGTCAGCTTCACGCCTTAGTACCCAGGAAGTAGGAGGCAGCTTAGGTCCATGATGCTTTAGTAAAGAGCAAAATCTCTTACCCACGATGGGAATCGAACTGCCGTTCCTTGGTCGTCCGGCCAGTAGCCTAGTCACTGTACCGATCGCGCTATGTCGGTTGCGGTCGTTATGTCATGGCCCAGCAAATTTCATTCCGGGGATTCGAAAATGGGACTTTGCAGACTGATCACCATATTGTACAGACGTATTGGCAGTCCCGTAGATCATTTTTGCTGTTCTAGGCACAGGCCACCCTCTGCTCTATCTCCGTTTCCCATCCTCCTTGTCATTATCTATAACCAATCGTCCAGCCACCAGACGGCGGCACTGCGTAGAGAATGTGTACTGGTGTGGAAACTGCTGGTCTGCCTTCCAACTCCCGCAAGCAGAAGTCGGCTAATGACTGAGCGCGACCGCCTCTTGTTTGCGCCACTTCTGAGCCTGTACCTGAGGGCCGTAGAAACAGAGAGAGGGAGATAAAAACAGAGGGGGAGAGTACAGGTCCTGAAACAGCTTTGATTCCGTAACAGTGGTCAGTACGTTTTGCGCTTTGTGTTGAGTCTCGAAGATTCATTACCGTGTTCAGATGAGTTCGCCACTAGACACGGTGCCAGATGAAACCAGCCCACATCCGCGTATACTGTGTCCACAAGACCGTTTTAAAATTACGCCCTCATCTTAACTCTTATCTCCAAGTAGTCTTTTCACGTTGACGACTAGAATTTGATACGCATTTTTCACCTCTCCTATTCGTGCTATATACATAACCCTCCCATAACGTCAAATCTTCGTGTGATTAAATATTTACAGTATTTAAAAGCAAACACTTGTTACCTGTTAACGGTGTGTGAATTCTTAACCTTGGTCGTGGTTGAAGCAGAAATTCAGTTCACTGCAGTTCTTTATTTATGACGTATTGACTCAACAGCCCAGTGGTCAATTATAAAAACAGCATAAATACAAGGGAAGAACAAATCAAGACAAGAGCAAAGCTAGGACGAAAATAAAAGGGAAAAGTAAAACAAAGTACTGGTGTTAATTCCATTAAATGTGAATGTTAAATCGAAGGAGGGGGGGGGGGAAACAGCTGTGTGTCAGACCCTTCACCTGAATACGCACGTACGTTAATGATAATAACGCGCCATGATTGGTCTATACATTTTGTGTACTAGCTGAGGCTGAAGAAAAAGTTTAGTATCGAAATGTAACAATCAAATATGATTAATATCTCACCGTTTCCGAGATAGTGGCTCTAATCGGTTGTCATTCTGTTTCTAATACGGAGGAAACGTGTACTAGGGCGTATTATATAAAATGCGGCAGGTCACATTTCGCGTAGACTTATTTGCATGTCGGTGTTTTTATTGAAAATAGTCGCAGTCTAAAATCCAGGGTTAATAACAGAACGAACGCGGTAGAAGTGTTACGCTCTGCGGACTTTGTATTATTGTACTGATATCTGTTATTTCCAGTTTTTGTTTGATATCTTCATTGCCTTCATTATCTTTCTTTTTATATCGTGCTACTTCTGTGAGCAAAAACGCACTTCATACATAGCTGCTTTAAAATTCTTACAGACATATGCTGGCACTGGACGTGTTTATGAATGCAGGTGTATTCGTATTATTGCTGTTCTGTAGATTTTGTGAAGACACAGGCAATTTATAGACCCGGAAACAACTTAAGATCTTGTAAACAATAAAGACGAGAGGTCGCCTGGTTCATGATGTTTGGTCGCGCGGAGAGAATGCCAGTTAGTTTTCCTGAGATGACTCTTGCAACATCCTGGGCGAAACAGGTGTGAATGCGTGTCTATTACTTGAACAAGCTGCTGGGCATCTGCACCGTGAGTGGCTATAAACACATTCCGACGTAAAAGTAAACGAACTAATATGTATGTAAACAAAAGTAATCTGTCCAGAAAAGGGACGTAATTAACTCTGCATTATCTTTACTGGGCATTTTGTTTCACTTTTAGGCTGTGTGGCCTGTTCTGACTCCGAATTAATTCTGAAAGTATGAATATTTAATATCAGAACTTTACAACTAATTCTCTTCACCACATACATGATAAGGACTGTAATATCAAGAGGATGAGCTGGGTCAGATATTTCATAGGCACTGGGGAGATGAAAAGTGCATATAACATTTTTTTCCAGAAAACCGGAGAGAAGGAGACCATTTGGGAGACCTAGGTCTAGAGGGAAGGTTTATAGTTTGTATTACTAGGACCAAATCCTACACTAAAAAACCACAATATATCAGGTTTTACATAATTCGCGACATGTTTCGGTATGGATTTACACCATCCTCAGGGGAAAACTATATAGAACACTCGAAACCAAAGAAGAAAACACAGTTTTAGTTACCTAAAAGTTTATATTTATATTTACAGGAGACGGTGGGCATGTTACGGACTCGCAAAACACGTGGTTGCTCTCAGCGTCCGATAGACTTCGCTAATGGTCAGACGGCCTCGAGATGTAACTCATGTAGTTTCATCTCTAAGAACTTCCGTTTACTTTACATCGGATCATTGCCGTTGTTAATACTGAGCTGGATCCCCAAGAAATAGAATGTGGGGGTGTGGACTGGATACAAATAAAGACAACACTTGTTGGCGGCTTCCTGGTAACACTGTAATAAACCTTTGGGTTTAATAAAGGGTAGGGAAATTAATTATTCGCCTGAGGGACCATCAGTTTTTGAAGATTTCTGCTTTACGGTTGGTTGGAAGTCGGAGGGACAGGGGATCGCAGGAATTACGTAGAGAGATGTGGACGTGCATTCGTATCTGGGGCGGGAATTACGTGCGCCGAAATGAACCTGAAAGGGTGTTCGTTGTAATTATTGTGTATTGCTGTGAAACTGCGTTTGTTACTTTGAAGGTTGAACAAAGATGGACGGCATTTGGGGATCAGCAGTGGAGAAATGTGTATAATTATCAACTTCACAGTGCGTAGTAATTATAAAATAAAAACCACCCAAGTGCACATAAATGGATTTAAATGGCATCCTTATTTCATATAAATATAAGAAGAAGTAACTGCAAGGTTTTTTAATATTAACAGTAATCAGTATTGTATAAGAGAACGTAAACTTGTGTAAATGTACATTCCCTAGTGACGGTCTTGCAGGACCGAAATATGGCGGAATGAAGTAGTGGTGCTATTTACACCGACTGTGTGTAACGGGATGGATTTTCATTTTATGATTATTACAGTTACAAAGCAGTTTAAGAGTAACAGTGTGTGTTCTTTCTTCACCGACTTTTGTATGATTAAATAAAAAAGGAGTTAGATATTCGGGATAAATAAGAGTATAGCGCATGTATGAAAGATACATGTAAAACACTGTAATTATGAACCTCGACGGTAGGGAAGTTTGGACGATGTATTAGGGAGGATAACAATCCGAATCTCTTCCGACAAATGTAGAAGGACGTTAACCAACTTAAAATAGGGTCTGTTTTTGATGTTATCTCTTAGTGCTGATGAGCTGAGATAGGGAGAGGGTTATATGTTTAGAAGAGACTTTAGAAGAGTTTTGTGGAATGAACTGTGATATGTCCTGTTTAAGGCCGTGTACTTTACCTGTACGAAGCTGTTAAAGCCAGTATGCAGCGATGTTTTTTTTTTGGGGGCGAGTTTGGTGCACGTTTTCTTCACAAAAGTCACTTGGTGCACATTCAACTGTTTTCCTGACAGTGAAATCAGTCACGTGTAAATTGACTCCTTCGAAGTGGGTTTGGCCCATCGTAAGGCCTGTACCTACACGTGACATATCCATAAACTTGAATGAGATCGAGCCCGTGGTATCAAGTAGTGTTCACTATGGACGACTGCACTCTTCTTAATCCTATGTTGGTTTCGATTTCTCAGGAAAATAAAATTTTTCCTAACCTCTTCCTTTTTTCTAAAATATCAGAAGAAGATTCAAAATTGGTAATTATATTCTTAAATGAGTGTTATTAAATCTATTATTATTATTATTATTATTATTATTGTTATTATTGCCTTAACATACCATCGTAAAGTTCAACTGAATCTTTCCCCCTTTCCCATTCTGTTACGAAACAGTAAGTATTCAGCCTATACATAAAGATTTTTATTATCTTAACAATGGACATCCCGGCGTGTTTCGTAAATTAAATACCAAATAACAGTGCAATCTGTAGAGCTATTTTTGTCATAAAACAGTATTTGTATTTATATAAAACACTACATGTTTAGGCACATAGGGGTTATGTATAATTAAGACAACTATGTGTGCAAGATTTTACATTTTGTATAATTAATAATTAGTAATTATGATATAAGAAAATTGTAATGAACAGATCTCGTTCATAGGAATGAAAAATTGAAGTCTTGTCCACTATTCTTTTGTACATTTTCGCCTGGTGATGACCCTTAGAATTCGAAACAAGTAGCTTTTCATATAAACGCATATATTGATTTTATAACAAAACCAGTTGTGTAGACTGCACTATTTTTTGTAGGCAGTTTGTATTACATTTCTGCACCTGTTCTGTGTATGGTTTTGGATGCTGACATCGTAACTAAATAAAGCACTGTAAACATTTCGTGACTTCAGTTGAAGTAGCATAGTATGACCACTCCACTTCCTCCAGCGTAGCAGTAGGAGAAGTAACATACAGTGAGAGAGAGACGGGGAAAGGCAGGCAAGCAACTGCACCAGGCATCGTTTCAGTTTGAAGATCAATAAAGCCGTTATTAGTAACTATGTGTGTATAAGGCCTATAACTATATATAGTGACCAATATTGTGGCTTTCTGTTCACTTGCCCAGTTTGTTTCTCGTGCTTCGCGATGGTATGGAGAAAAGGGACTTGGAGGGAGGGGGGGGGGAGGCTGAGGGTTGAGTCGCGTTTTTTTTAGCTCTTCAAGTTTTGCTCGGGTTTCATACAGAGATGATCAGGAGAATCAAACAGCAGCAGAGGCAGGTCGAATGTATACACATGAGATGTAACACTCAACCCCTCCGTCCCCTTGTTTCCTCTCATTTGCTACCCACACACTTCATCAAAGTAGATTCCCCGGATCAGGTCAGATTTTTGTAGGGAGCGCGAGGGACGTATGGAATCGTGTTGGGGCTAAAACATTCTTCAGGAATTTTATTGCCAATTATTTTATACAGAATAGGATAACGTTTGCTTTCTAACCCATCATTATAATTGTGTTTGTAACAAACTGAATTAATAGAAACTTGAATTTTATAAAATTACGTTGGTATCACACCAGAATGTCAAACAGGCTTGGCAGGAAAAGAGGGAAAATACAGCCGGCTCAAATTTCTGCGCATGCGCTGTCGTCAGAACAATATGTGGTTGTGTTTTCGTACTTTGTTCTCATCTTGGAACAATGTTGAATGCTTACGAAAAGGAACAACAGTTGAACATGAAAGATTTTGGAAATACCAAGAATATGTCGGCTTGGGTTCAGAGCGCGTTTATTCTGGTCACAACATGAAATGACTGGCCGAATAAATTAATCTGTGGACTGCTTTTTCAAAACATTATTAACCGATTGGTCTTTGTAAAAAATACACCGAATGTTTACTATGAAGTAGGAAACGAATTCTTAAATACAGTCGAACTCGGTTATAACGCCATGAAAGGGACTGAACGTCTTGTGTCGTTATAAAAGGGTGTTGTTCTAACAGAGGAGTGTAATGTTATGGTTAACAGCGACGAATTAATTGGTACCACGGAATATCTGACTGTATAGACGAGGTGTCGTATAAACCGATGTTGTTATAACCGGGCTGTACTGTACGTGCTGAACTAAATTTGTGTATCACAGAATTAAGACAAGGTCCACCACATTCACCCCCGAAAACATATGTGGCGCTGCGTTATGTGTAACCATTTGCATTCTAGAGTTTTTGTAAGCAAACCTCCTGCTATTAGGGCTTTTCTGTAGTAACTTGTAGTACACGAATAATTAGCTGCAGTTGTTTGAGCGATTGCAGGACATATTTCTTTCACGTATGTAATCAGACACGTGATAAATTCAGGACAGAATGGCCTTGTTTTTCCGACAGAGAGGTCATATTTCGGGCGATAAATGGAAATTGTTGATGAATCAATAGAACTATGATGTGTTTACGATATTGTCTGATCCGTGTCGTCCTCTGATCTAATCCTGTTGGGACAAATGGTAGAATGTTCTGTCTACCTTTAAAAAAACACAACAAATGCCCATAAACTTCTTGTCCCTTAGCAGAAAAAATAATGACTCTACATTATATTCGCGTCATGCAGAAAGCAGCGCAATATTTGAAGCAAGTGTTGTATTGGGATTTGGGGGGCGGATCTTGAGGTGGGATCTTCATCTGGCTGCTCGTTTAAACATATCGATTGGACAGAATAATCTACGTCATCGTTCTTGCCATGAATAGCAACGAGATGCAGTTTGCACAGAATTGAACACAACTGCACAGAGACGTTCATGAAGAAGGTACGAATGTCCGCAATTGTCGTAGAAAAAGCAGTAGATATTTTAGTTATCTGTGAGTAAATAACTGTCGTAATTATTATGTTTGTCACATATTTATGTTTGGGAGAACGTTAGCTTACGTCATTTGCAATTCATGATACGTGTCTTTCTTGCAAATCTGATTGTCAGGGCTTTAGAAATGGGCATTGCATTCTGCAGTTGTATGAAGCAATTTATCTTTCATTATTTGGAACCATTAACACTACATGACGAAGAACTTAACGACCTGTACTCATCACCAGATACTGTTCGGGTGATCAAATCGAGCAGAATGAGGTGGTCGGGGCGTGTAGCACGTATGGGGCAAGGAGAGGTGCATACAGGGTTTTGGTAGGGAGACCCGAGGGAAGGAGACCACTTACGAGACCCAGGAGTAGATGGAAGGATAATATTAAAACGGATCTTATAGCTGTGGGATAGGGAATGGGCTGGATTGAGCAGGCTCAGGAGAGGGACAGATGGCGGGCTCTTGTAAGTGCGGTAATGAAACTTCGGGTTCCATAAAATGCGGGTAATTTCTTGACTAGCTGAGGAACTGTTAGTTTCTCAAGCAGGTCTCTGCTCCATGGAGTTAGTTAGTTAGTCAGTCAGTCAGTCAGTCAATCAGCAGTCAGTCAGTCAGCTAGCTAGCTGGCTAGTTAGTTATTTGAGCCATTAACCTTTTAAAGCCTAGCGGTAACTTTACATACGACCAGGTTTAACATTAAAAAATTCTACGTGGTGCCCGCATTGCGTTTATGTGTTTTGTACGGATCTCAGAATAAACACCGACTTTTGCGTTATAAAACATTAAGAGATTGGTTTTTATAACCGGAGTGGAGAGTGTTTACAGCGCGGTACGCACTGAGTCCTTATATAAAACAGATACGTTTCGTCTTTAAAGGGTTAATTAACGAACTACACTGTACAGGTTCTCTGTTGTTAGTCTCTTAATTGTTCATTCCGAAGAGCCATTAAAACGTAAAAAAATTCGCCGTAGACCCCATCCTGAGCCAGCTGAGACTAATCATCATCCTTATACTGTTCTTTCTGAAATCCATTTTAATATCATCACCCAACTGTTCCTTTGTCTCCCAAGCGTTTAGAGTTTTTCCGTCAAATACTTTGCATTTCTCATATCCCCCATACATTAGAGTCACCCCACTTGGTCTGTGGGTTGGGAGGAACGGATGTTAATAAGAATAGGACGTAATGCAGAACGTAACATGAGTGTGTGCGTCAGTCACACTGACGGGCGAAGAGGTGCCTGGACACTCAAACTGAGGGCCTTCAACGGAGCTGAGGTTTTGGAGAAGTGTAATTTTAACAAGATAAGGCTCGAACCTAACATGTAAACTAAATCTGTCTAGCTTGAAGTTGTGTTACGCTCACTTAAACAAGAAAAACAAGGTGAAGAGGAACTTAATACAAAATATTGATTTGTAAAGTTTCATTCTAAATGACCACTTACAAATGTTAGCTCTAAATGATAAGATGATAAATTGAGTCTCAAGAAATTTGTGAAAGTATGAAGTGGATTAAACTGGCGCAATGCACGATACAGTGGTCCGTATGGGGAATGACTGTGTGACCGTCGGGTTGATTAAAAACGAGGTATTTATAGGTCAGTTGAATTAAGTATCAAATGCTCAGGAAAAATATGCAACTGTGGAATTACATTCAGTCTTGTTTGTTTTGTAGGTAGACTCTTCACAGTTTTGTCACTGAACTTACGATGAGTTGCTTATACAGTAGAGGCTGAACGGACTAACACTCTACCAGTGTATGATTTAGGCCTATTTCAAAACATATAGAGAAGATACTCGCCGCACTCGATTAATTTATTTCTGACGTAGGAGGCCGATTTAAAATGAATCTTGTATTTGATATGTTGTTACATATTCAGTATTTTTAAAATTGAAATACAAACAAATGCGTCATACACCTGTTTGTGGTTGGGGGAGTTATTTGACCATCGATTCAAAAAGAAACCCACGGTAAAATAAAAGTGTTTGTGGATTGTATAAGTCCTGTTGTGAACTGCCTGCGCTTCCTTTTCTTCGTGCCTTATCATCGGCACTGAAAGTTAACTGGCGTAGTGTGGCCTCCCCATACTCCAGCACACGACCGGCTATGCTCGTTTAGCGGTGGTGTCAGTGGTCGCGGCGGACAGTGGCAGCGGCATTCCCTGCGAAGCTGTGGTTCCCCGCCTTCGGCGCACCGCCACTTGACCAGCACACACCCTTCCCTCCACTTCTCTCCCTCTTCCTCACACACTCACACTGTTGAGTTCGCTTCAATAGCCCTACAAGAACAACACGATCAAAGGCCAATGCTAATGTCGTGATTCACGTGGCACTAGAGGCGTTTGTTGTCTGGGCAGCAAAAGTGCGGCAGGACGGATGGAAGGGAAGAAGCTGGTGAAGAAATATCTAGATATCCCAATGAACGATCGGAGGGAAATAAAACGCCAGCTTATTGCTTCCGTCACGGTTCTCTTCTAAAGCACCATCTCTCTCTCGCTCCCCTGCCAGGACAAAGTTTTAGGGGCAGAAATACGGCTCCGTATATTGTTCTATTGGGAACACGAGTTCTAATGAACTTCACATGTGTGACCGGTGTCTATAAAGCCATGTATCTGCTGTTGACTGTTGAACGATGCCATTGGTCATTCGAAACTACGTGGGTTTTCAAGACCAAGAACAAGCAGAAGGTAAAATTTACGTTATCCGTCTGTGTAATTAAATTTCATTCAGTGAGGGAGTGGAGGAATAGCTCTACTCGTCCTTAACCTGCATAGTAAACTGAGATAAATGATTAGTTCCGTATGCTCGCTGCTTTACTAGTTCAGCAGCCAATGGTATCTGTTGAGGAGGAGAATGGTAGGGCTCGGTGTGAAGTAGTGGGGAAGAGAGTCCTTGCCTGTTCTGGGAATCGAACCGCAGTTGTTCACCGATAGTCACTATGCTGACTCATCCCATATCAAACAAGAAGCAAACAGTGTAACATGCCTGGATGGAGTATTGCAATAAGATGGACCTATAGCGAACACTCTCATAAAGTAACAAGAAGTGCATAAAGATGCCCTCTAGCACCACAAATCTATGTTTTCCCCTTAAGGTAAGAGACTAAGTTTCGTGTGTGCTTAAGTTAGTGTCAGAACTGTCTGACCTATGTTGGCTTCCTGACTTAGGCCTCTATATGCACATTTTGTTAATCCGAAGGATACAAGGAGTTACATTTCATACGAGCAGTCGGTGTCTGGCTCGCAGAGAACGCTGTACTTCCATTAACCCTTTAAAGACGAAGCGTGTCTGTTTTATATAAGGATTCAGTGCGTACCGCGCTGTAAACACTCCACATCGGTTTTAAAAACTAATCTCTTAATGTTGTATAAGGCAAAAGTTGTTGTTTGTTCTGAGATCCACACACAACAGATAAATGCAATGTGAGCACCATGTAGAATTTTTGAATGTTAAAGCTAATGGTACGTAAAGTTACCGCTAGGCTTTAAAAGGTTAGAAAGAAAAATTGTTGAATGTTTTATATATTAGTAGTGGTTGCTTGTTGTAAGAATTATCAGGAACATGTGCTGACCGTTACTCAAGAGTAAAGTTTGGGTTTTGACGGCATGGGTGGCAGGGGGTCCCTTATCTGCAGGCGAAGCGTGCAGAGAGAAGATGCAGATCCTGTCACCAGACGTAAGTTTCTATCACCTCCCACCTGTCGCCATTCGTTAGGTGTTCATTTTATAACAACTTTGGAATCAAGTGTATCAGTGTCTGAATTGTTTGCCTCTGTGTTCGATTCGAAAGCCTTGCTGTCGTTACATAACAGAGTCAATGATTTGTGACAGTGACATTCGGACGTTAAATACGGCTTCAGTGAGATCAGATGTCTGAGAGCATTAACAGTCTCTAGGCTAATATGCCGTGAAGATTTAAAGGGGTCATATTCGTCGGGAACTAAAATATCTACGTAATGTGCACAATAAAATTATTCGATGTCGAAGACGACAGGCTGTGTATGTCGAGAGGCTTATAGTCGATAAAGCCTCTTAAACTTTGCAAGTGTTGAGGTTTCCGCCGCGGTGTACCTGAGGATTCCATTCTTCCGAGATATGACACTGGGTGAGTGTGCAGTCAGATCCCGACGTTTCGAAACAACGCATTGTCCTCATCTTGAAGGGTCTATAGGTCCTAGAAGAATTAACCTGTCGGCCTTTGAATATGTGGGCCATTACGTCGTCTCGACGCGTCGGAGTCATTACTTGTCCATTGACACAGCATCGTTATCCCATAAGAAAGGAACCGTCCCTTAAATTTGCCTTGAATTAATAAACCACAAGGAAGGATCTCTAATCCTTTAAAAACCAGTGATTGCTGTATTTCCACCTGCTTTAGCATAAAGACATCCTGCATTTTGCCCACTCAGTATATCGTTTCTGTTTTTCGTACTGTTCCCATAATACGCAGTGACTGTTTCGCGCTACGCCATTGACGGTTTTGCCGTTGTGGCGGAGAAGCCAGTTATTTTCCGTGAGACAGGAGGGAATACTTCCATCGATTTCAGGTATGAGAAGGTTAGTGTTGGATCGAAGAAGATACGATAAGTCGGAACAGACTGAAGTACTGCTGAAGGCGCCATTAGTGACTTGTAACAACAGTTTCATGTCACGTAGTATACAAAAAACGAAAGTCAGCTTGATGGGTCATTATCTTGCGTAGGAACTGCCTTCTTCGATATGTTATTGAAGGAGATGTTGACACGAGGGGAAGGCGAGGAAGAAGACGTAAGCGGCTACTAGATGACCTGAAGGAAAAGAGGAGATAACTGCTACTTGAAAGAGCAAGCACTAGATCGTCCGCTGTTGAGAACTTGCTTTTGAAGGAGCTATAGACCTGTCGCAAGACAGACTACGGAATGCATGGATAGAACATATAGTCTGACAGGCATCTGATAAACCTAGCAAACTGCTTGGACACTGACGTGATGCACGCCGTGTGAAAGGTTCCACAGGCTGAGACCTTTCTGTGTTCATGTACTAACACGACTAATAAATATTTATGTAAAATTGCTCATCTCAGATTTCCATGCGGTACCGGTGCGCGGCCCTGTAGCTTAAAGCAGCTGTATCGAGTGATGTCTGAAGTGCGTGCTGTTTGAAGTGTTACCGTTACTGGTCATCACTTTACTTACGATTGGTCACTGAAGGTCGCAGTAAGTTAGTCTTTTCTGTCTGTCTGATTGTAAACAATGTCTCCGTAACCTTTATTCTTGCATCTTTAATTCGTAAAGGATCTACTTTTGCTCCAGTCCTTTTTCCATCGTATGAAGTTTTTAACTTTTGAGGCGGACTGTCCAATCAGGTCACATTGTACTTTGGCTTTAATCCTCAGCCAGGTCGAAGTTGTGACTTCATTTATTGACTTCGGGATGTAAAGTAGCGCTGAGGGCTGTTCGCGTGTCCAGTCTCTTACTTCTGCTAACGGGACCAATCACAACACTGGCCCTTTTCTTCCCCCACTTACATCTCACCCCACCGCCTCCCCCTATGTACATTTTTTTCGAAATCATTATTCCACTGTGTTTTCTGACTGCCTAATCGTTATCGATGCCAAGTGCTTTAATATTACGTTGATAATATAATGGTTCTTCAAATTCTATCAGACCTTCTGATAGTTGCGCTTATTTTATGTTTTTTAGATTGACTACTTGCGGTTTGTAAACTACACGGTAATTAAACTAAACAACACACGGCCTTTGCGTGCTAGAGCTCTTTCTGTCAACACGAAGATTGTGCATACGGTAGAGTGTGCTATGTATCGCCAAGATCTTTGTTCTTACCACGATTTTTCAATTTTGTTGATTGGCATTGCTTTAACGCAGTACCGAAAACTGTTTACGAACATTATCCTGGATTGGGCGTGGTGGCACAGTCATGTTTCCTGTGCAATGTATCTCCGAGACTTTTGTTCTTACCACGATTTTTTAAGTTTTCTGATTGGCATTGCTTTGACGTAGTACTGAAAACTTTTCACGAGCATTACCCTGGTTTGGGCGTGGTGTGACAGTAATTATTTCCTCTGTATCTCCAGACTTCACCCCCATGGAATTGTGTCTGTACATGTATGTAGGTTCTGGATACGATCTAAATTCAGCTCGGTATTTGTCTCGCACTTCTCAATATTTTCCTTATAAAATCGACAACACTGAAATTATTGCCCTCGGTTCGGTAAGCAGTTCTAACGTAATAACGACATATTTAATCGTATTAAAGTAATTAAGTATACTTGTCGCAGATCTGAAGTCATGCAGTCTGACACATTTTGCACATTAGTGTCTAAGAGAAACAGTTTCTTGTTACAGTGAGTGATGAATGTGATGTCGGTATGTGTAGGCATATATGTTGTGTGTGCGTGTGTCTGTAATCAGGCGTGTACGGGTGCGGTTGCTTATTTGGATCGGAATTCCACCAACAAAAGATGTGAATTTCTAAATTAGTGACACCTGAATACACAATTACATGTGTTAACTCATCTCTGCTTATTAAGTCAGAATTTCGTAAATTATTGTTATGAAATCGTTGACAGCAGTCATGTTCTGCTTCCATTGGCGTTATTAAAGATACTATTTTGTAAAATAATTTAACATGTATCCATTCCTTTTAATGCAGATACTTGTAATTCACTTTGGACATATACAGACGAAGAAGTGCATAGCATTACTTAGTTCACTCGGAAGAGTCAGTGGCAACGGGAATCCGGTACCCATTATAGCCGGATTCCATCCTCCTTGAGCCATATGCATCCCATCTGTGGCGTCCACACATCTTCCTCCCCACTGGGTACTATGACACTTTTCCCTGTGGTAAACTGGCCGGAGCTTGAACTCGACTACTCATAAAGTTCCGTGGCCTAGAATGCTTGTAGTTTTCGCTACACATCCCCAGGGTTTGGTGCATAAGCAGATGTGTAACTTTCCTTTTTGCCTTAGCTAAATGAGTTTTTATACAATCAAGTGTGAGGCCCTTACATGTCTGGTTTGTTTGCTTATTTCATAACCACTTAATTAACAATACCGTTATTTACATTCGTTTTTTTTCCCACAGTAAAAGTTAAACAGAACAGAAAGCAATGTTGGAGTTCAGACGGGTTCGAATGGAAGTAGTCAGCAGGTAGCTCTTGTATGCATAGTAAGGGAGGTTTTCCGACAAATGTCATCACGCAACGCAAGTTTGACACGCCAGCGTAGTAGCAGCAGCAGCAGTAGTAGGATGTATTGTAGTATGCATGTGTGTGACGTACGGAGGTGTAATTGTGCTCAGCCGTTCTGAATGTGATGGTTTGATTGCTGTGAGGGATGAACCAGTTAGGCCTACCACATCCCGTCTTCGCTACCGTACCTTTACACCCGTTTCCTCATTCACACGTGCGTATCAAACAATAAAGCGATTATGGGACATCATTAATGGTTGATTAGTTGGTTTGTAAATTAATATTTATATATGCTGGTTCAACTCCGGTGGCTATTTAACTTGAAACGTGGCGATGAAATGGTAAGGTAAGGTGAATTAGAAAGGGTGGATGACGAATGATTAACTCGCAGGTGTTTAAACTAATGTGTTTAAGCTGTAAGACGATGTACTGCGTTAAATGATATGAAAGTGGAAGATAGATAGGCAAGGATTTTAAAGGAAAGGATCGTGACCTATTTCCGAGTATTATGCCGTCGTTCGCCGGAGTTCGGTAATGAAGACTCAGTCAGGGTTGCACGATGTCCTGCCGGTGTTAGACCTGGACAGCAAGATGACGCGCAGGGAGAGAACGGAGCCCCGAATTTGGAAGATTTAGGTACTTACTCAGCTTCCATGTTCGGTTGATTTACCCTCTATAGGGGGCTGAGTGAGTGTTACAACCTACTGGAGACATTGACGAAAGTAGAGATCCTTGCCCGTGGTTGTAATCGAATCCCCGCCATCTATCCCTTACCAGATCTGTCTTTTAACAGAGCTGCTGCTTCCAAATGTAATGCTTGGACTTGCATGTTAAGAAACTGATTTTCTTTTAAAAGCTGTTAGTTTCAAAACGGTTTGCTTTCAGATTTATAAGTCACTCGCTAAACCAAAATTGGCATGTTGCAGCGCAGAAATGTTAAGATACCTTAAAGTAGGCCACGATCCGTTTCTACCGTGTTTGCTGTGAACATGGGCAGCTTCTCCATTACGGAAATCCGTTTATTGTCGCCTGGCAACCAGACCAGGGATGGGAAAGTGGAGAAACTGGCCGAAGTGATAGTAAAATGAAAGATAGTATGTTAAAGGCATGAATTCTGATACATGTCCCAAGAGGTAACCACTATAAGCGTTGTGTTTTGTGGCGGACTAACTAAGATGATGCTGTAGCTGGTAATGGTATTTTGTTCAAGTGCTTGTAATTGTACTAGATAAAACGGGTCTATATGTAGAGCTAAGGAAACTTTTTAAATGACAGATTAGTATTCTAGGTTCAATTAACGTTTAAAGTGGTGGTATAAAAATTGATCAGGGTACAGTTATCGTTCTTATCTGTAGTTCTGTTGTTTCCCAGAAGGCCTGTCGCTATTGTCTCCTTCGTTGTCCCCACTGTTGAGTGTTTGAACGTGGATTTGTCATTGTTCGTTACCTTCGTAGGTCTCTACACTATAAAACCTGTGTTTTATTTTACAGTCGTGACTTTTGTTCCTGTTATGTTATACTCACTTAAAATTGTAATGTTTTAAGTGGAAATTGGAAATCATATTATGCCAGACGACAGAATGAGACACGCATAAACGTATTAAAGAAGTCCCTTACAGGCCTGGACAGGCCCTGAGGGTTCCAGGAGTTTGCGGATCCCAGATTTGTAGACAGTCGCACATGAAGGTGGTAGGTTGTCAGCCGTACGCACCGGCCGCGTTTACCACCCAGGAAATATTCCTGGTACTCATTTCCGTTAGAGGCTGAGTCGACCCCAGGGCCATAGTGCGACCGATAGGATTATGCCACTGAAAAATTCCAACGGGAATCGAACCCGCGACCTGCCGGTGTGTAGCGTAATGCCTCAACCAACTGCGCCACCGCGGCCCCATGATAGACGTTTACATTATATCTTTAATGTGGACATCAAGACCTATAGTAACGTAAAAGTAGATATTTAGTTAATTTATCGAAATTTCTTTTTTAACTGCGTAGGTCGAAGAATAGGAAGATTATGAATGATGAGTTAGCAAGGATGTGGAAGGAAACGGTAGTGACTTCTTTCAAGATTACATTTGCAAAATTTTTCGGAGGCTACCAAGGAAAACCATGAAGACAGCCATTATTCAAGTCGAGAATCGAACTCGTGAATGCAGTGTAAGTGTCCTAACAAGTCTTGCGAAGGTTCTAGCCCAGAAATCACGCGACAAACAAAGTTACTATAAATTTTAATTGGGACAATATGGTTTCCAGTCTAGTTTTCAATCAAGAATCTCACCGAATACAAGACAGGAACGACACCCAGTACACCCATTGGAAAGTAAACTCGTGTCAAATTAATAATTCACATGAATATGTAATTCACGTTGAGCAGGTCAGTGACATATCAGTGCCCGTGGCTGCAATGAGTCAGCCACTTCATGTTTAGGGTCGACGACCCGACGCGTTGTCACCGTTCTTTAAATATCCGCGTTCGGCTAATAACGCAAATTAAAAAAAAAACAGTTGAATGAGCTGGAGCTGTAATAAGCTTACGTCAGTCTTCTGACCCTTTCAGCAACAATTATTGGATATAGGGGCCTGTCATCAACAGTTAATGAGTCTGGGGACCCTATCAGCAACAACTACTGTGTTTCGGAATCGGTCAGCAACTGTTATGTTTCGGGCCCTGTCTGCAACAATTGTTGAATCTAGGACCCTGCCAGTGGGAAGTATTGAGTTTCGGAACCTTTCAGTAGTAGCTGTTGAATGTAGGGCTCTGCCAGTAACAACCCTTGAATCTAAGATCCTGTCATGAACAATTATTGAGTCTCGGACCCTGTCATCGGCTACTGATTCTCGAACACTGCATCAAAAACCATTGAGCTTCGGTGCTTCTTATCAACTGTTGAGTCTCGGAGCCTGTCAGCAACAACTGTTGAGTCTCGGAGCCTGTCAGCAACAACTGTTGAGTCTCGGAGCCTGTCAGCAACAACTGTTGAGTTTCGGAGCCTGTCAGCAACAACTGTTGAATCTCGGAGCCTGTCAGCAACAACTGTTGAGTCTCGGAGCCTGTCAGCAACAACTGTTGAGTCTCTGACTTTGGCAGCAACAAATCGAGTCCCGATAAATGTCTTTTTTTATCGGTTTCTAACGTATGTGTCGCGGCATATGAACGTCATAGGCCTGTACAGATTTTAAAGTTTTATGTCTGATTGACTGCAGTGTGCGAGGTCTTTTGAGAAGTTTGTACTTTTGGAGGTAGTTACAGAATGTCACTTGTGTGGAACCAAAAGATTCATAGCCTTATTATCAGAAATCTATCATTTGAGTTTATCTGTGGTCGAGTTTATTTAATTCTGTACCCTCCTATCCCATTTCTGTAAGATTCATTACAGTGTTATGTTTTAAACTGGACTCCAAAATTGTTCCTCTCCTTTAGGTTTTCCGACTAAAACTGTATGTGCCATGTACTCGTACGTTCTAGATGCCCGATATTAACGTACCAAATCTAAACTTGTTTATTTTCAGTGTACAGATTAACGCTTCTGTGTTGTGTTTAAAGTGAATTAAAAACATAGTCCACTTCACTGAACATTCCCAATTAAAATCATTCGTTTCGTTTCATAGTCCTTCCCTCTTCTACCTACCCACAGTAGGTATCGAGGTTGTTTGCTTTCACTTGATCACACTCAAGCACACACCACAGTCGGTAGGACTCCTCTGGACGAGGGATCGGCCCTCGCAGAGACCTCTACCTAACAACACAAACACTGTACAAGAGACAAACATCCATGCCCCCGGTAGGATTCCAGCCAACGGTCCCAGCAAGCGCTTGGTCGCAGACCTACGCCTTAGACTGCGCGACCACTGGGGTCGGCTTAAAATCATTCACGATGGAATAATTTTGAAGTAACTTGCCAGACTCATACGTCTTCTGTCTTCGCTTTGTTACACAGTTTCACCTCCCAATTACACAAGGATGCAGTAAATGACTCAAGATTTTCTCGCTTCTACCTCAACACCCGGCCGATCTCCATTAAACGCCACAAAAAACATAGACGAACTTTCGAACTGTTTAGTGAAGAAATTAAATGAAAAACACAGATGCTATTTGCATATGTATGTATATGCCGATCTGTGCAACGTAACAGTGACAAAAATGGCTTTCCACTTGAGATGCAACCTTTTGAATAATCCAAGGGACGATTTCCACATGTCACATTGTTCGCATCTCCCACGTGACGTATGTACAACTTACGCATATGCAGCTGATCCTTAAACAAATGTAAAAAGGTTCAATTATAAAATCCATTACTAAATTGGACCCTTTAACATGTTTAAATCCCTTCAAAGCAAAAGTTTATGCGTATCAAAATACCATCGTCTTTTTGTAGTTTCATAACAAATGTATCCGGTCTGTACAATACGAAAATATTTTATGATTTATGTTTCACCGTCCATATAACTTGTCGCCCATCATATTTACTCGCCAAATAGTGGAAGTTGAGTTATACATGTTACCGAAAATTATATCTGGGTCTTGTATTGGTGCTACATTTGGTCTCTCACCGAAAAGTAAAGCCATGTATTGAATGTGACCAAAGACAAGGTTTAGAATATCGGGAGCTTAGAGAGTGGAAATGTCATACCAGGACGATGCAGATATTTGCGTAATGAGGGCATTCATATTTTGTTACTTTCATCAAATGTTATTGGTATTGTCAAATCAGGGACGATGAACTAAACGGGCAGAACACGTCACACGCATGTGGTAGATGAGAAATCGGTATGACGTTTTAGTCGTGGAATCTGATGATGAAAGGCAATATGAAAGAAATAAGTTGTGACGATGTGGATTTGATTTATTTCCCCAGGTTAGGGTGCATTTTCTTATTCTTGTAAACATGGTGAAGAACATTTGGATTCTGTAAATGTTGGGTAATTTCTTTACGTGACAACAAACAGTTATCCATGGAGTTACGTGTGCGTACTGGGTAATTTCTTTACGTGACAAGAAACAGTTATCCATGGAGTTACGTGTGCGTACTGGGTAATTTCTTTACGTGACAAGAAACAGTTATCCATGGAGTTACGTGTGCGTACTGGGTAATTTCTTTACGTGACAAGAAACAGTTATTGATGGAGTTACGTGTGCGTACTGGGTAATTATAAATTACGTACAATAAATATAAGGATACTGATCTAAAATCAGTTCAAGAATTTTCGATAAAGCATGTAGTCACAGGAGTTTTGTTGGCGAAATATGGCAACAGCAATTACCGTAAATACTGGAGGATGCGAAATTTGCAACGCGACAGACTATGTGGTTGAAGCATAAGGAGTTCGTGGTAATTTTACTAGCGACGTATAGCGGGTTATGGACTTCCACTAACAAGATAGACGGATAGGGCCAGTTGAGTTGGTTTTGTGGCCTCCGTGATCGCCTGACCTCACTCTTGCCCACTTCTGCCTGTGTAACCATCTGAAAGACATGCTTTCGTCGAAGAAGTGAACACGCGGGACGAGGCCTGGCCGTTTACTGAAGCAACTGCGACAGCAATAAGAAAACAAGCCTGAAATTTTCCAGTGTACTAGGAATTCCTGGCGTAATAGGGCTCAGTCATGCATTATAACTAATGGAGAGGATTCTGAGCAACTTTTGTAAACACTTTGTCAATATTAGACTCTGTTATGTTGAAATCTGAAAACTGATAAATAAGTACAGTCGTAAATATACGGTTACTTAAGATTTAAGTCTTCTAGGATACATTGTGTCATTGGGCGCACTACTTGCCCAACGACACAGTGTCACATCGCAAAAGATTTGAGCCTTCAGCTGCACTGCCTTGAGAACCTCAGCCCTCGCAATTTTGTTCCAAATTCTCGCTAACTAAACAGTTGCGGTGTAGGAATATTTTGGCTTCATTTTAGGAGCGGCGGGGGTTCCTTATACAAACTGTACGGCTTAGAGCGGAACCCCTTCATAGCTGCATTCCTGCATTGCAGCTGGTGACATCGCCCGCTATGTAGTACTCGGTGCCACTTCACGCGGCACTGCTCGCCGTAGAGCGGACGACATCAACTGCTTCATAGCGCCCTGCTCCACGTTAAAAGTCTTTCAGTATTTACTATATGTGATCAACAATATCCCACATTTTATATGCAAGAGTGTAAATTAGTGCTCCTATTTGTTTGAAGGCGGTGATCATGCTGTCGTGTGAAGTTTATTTTGTGAATTGCAAGGGGTAATAAGTAAGAAACGTCGATCTCGATGGCCGTGCAGTGTAAGGTGTAGGTCTGGAGCTGCTCGATTTCTGGGGTCGCGGGTTCGAATCGCGCTGAGGGCATGGATGTTCGTCTCTTGTTTTTGTTTTGTTTTATGTAGTTTGTGGCCTCTGCGACGAGCTGATCACTCGTCCAGAGGAGTCCTACCGGCTGTGTGTGTGTCTAATTGTGTGTGATATAGAAACCTCAACAACGAGGCGGCCTAGGCGCAATTTGAGCTGTTGCGTCACGGAAAAAGTAATAAAACCATTAAAAGGCGCAGCGGATATTAAATCAGGAAAAGCGACCTAAGGAAGGAATCCTTTGGAGTATTTATGTACATAGTTGAATCAGGAGATGGATGGACAGACGCACGCATTTCGATAATAAAATTCCAAAGAATAAACTGTTATTTTGGAATCTTAAAATTTAGTCGTATTTATGAAACACTGTTGTTCGTCGGCGAAGCTGTTTGCTGTTTTGACATTCCGACGCTGATCTTCTCTGTCTGTCGCCATCAGATGACTTCGCTCATTCTTTGCCGTCGATCACTGATGACTTCATCACCACGCATAGTACCCAGTGTGGATGTGTGGATATGCAATAGAAGCGTCAGGCAGCGTCGTGCCGCAGCTCAGTGCCAGCTTTAAAATTACTGCGAACCGCAAGTAAAGTACTGTGTCTTCTGTCATCGCGGTCCCTGAGCACGGGAGGCGGGGGAGGTGGCAAGGCATGCCTGCCAACTGTACTGTCTATGAATATGGCAAGTGTTTGCTTAGTGTGATGGTGCACTGTTACATAGAGTGAGGGTTTAACTGACCCGGGATCATACTTTTGTACACAGCGACGGGTTATGGCACGAGCGGTGTGTAAGTGAACAGGTTAACTTCACAGTAGGCCAGCTAGGTCTGTGCTGTCCTTGTGTAGAGCTTCATGCTTGTATGGAAGCGGGTTGTTCATTACCCTGCTCACAAAAGGCCTCCTTTTGGACAATATTATGAGCTTGGTGAACGTAGTCCATGCCCTCACTGCTGATTTATGTAAGATTCGTATGAATGTTATCCTTCGTGTAGTGCCAACATGTCCCAAAGAGCCTCATATCTTAAATGTTTTCGTGTTAAAATGTTGTGTGTGCTCGTCGTGTTCAATTTTGTTTACGCTCCATATCTCCAGTGTTATATAAATTTATCCTCTCCATTTTAGGGGCGTGCTCAAAACTGCGAAAAGCGACTCTTAGCATCGTCATGTCTGTCCATCCGTCCGTCTGCCCGCCTGTCTGTCCGTCCACAACTGGGCTCCCACTTGGCGGAGTTTCATGAAATTTTATATTTGAACATTTTTCGAAAATCTGTCGATAAAATTCACGTTTCATTAAGATTTGTCAATAATAACGGGTACTTTACATGAAGACCTGTATACGTTTATGATAATATCTCGCTGACTTCTTCGTATAATGAGAAATGTTTCAGACAAAAGTTGTAGAGAAAATCAAAAAAACATTTTGTTCAATAAAGTTTTTCCAAAAATCGTGCCGTTTATGAGATAATGTGGAAAAATATGGTAGAGCCGGACAGACCGCATATGACAATATACAAAGGCGTATGCTCTTTGCATGCTTGATGACTAAAGCTACACACCCATATTCAGAAAATGTAATGCTTCTTGCTTCTCCACGGTAACAATGGCTACGCGAACGCGCCTCAAGGTTACGTTATACGTACCTTGCCTCTCTTGTTTTATTCCCTTCTCATCTGAAATCTTGTGTACATTCCTCATTTGAAATTTTTTGTACACTTCTCGTCTCCAATTTTGTATATATTTCTCGTTTCCGCCTTGCGTATTGTGTATTCCTCTCTTTTCAGCCTATGTGATTTGATCACTCTGGTAATATAAGATATGGAGCACAAATTGTGTGGCTCTTCCTTAAGAAGCTTGTCGTACATTTAGTCCTTCTTTACGAAGTCAAAGTATTCTTTTCGACACCATTTTCTCAAACACCCCATTGTTTAGGGTGAGAACGATATTTCACACACACACACATATATATATAAAGAGTTGTAAAATTATAGTTTTATATATTTTAAACTTTCCTCGCCCTTCGTGTTAAACCGTTGGGTTCTGTTAACTTAGAGTCCAGACATAATGGAAATAATGTGAGCTATGATATTTAGCTATATAGTCCTGTAATATGCCTTATGTCGACTAGTTTCACTTTTAACAGTGTGTACCATAACACTGCTATATGTTCATAGTGTCTTCGTCCTTGCTCGGGTCATTCATATCATTAATTTTTCCTGTCTTAACGAGACAGTATCTTGTCGATATATTTATACCCGGACACACAGGTAGCAGGCTGCCCACTCGTGTACACTTCGGTCGTCTCTGTCGCTTCGACACTTAGAATAATGTCCAACGATAAAGGCGTTTTACTTATTCACCTGATATCGTTTTTGCACGGCGTTCAAGGATACCCACGTACGTACATATTGGTACACCATGTCACTGCGACACTTAGAATACTGTCCAATAATCAGGTGTTCCACTCACATAACTGATATGTTTCTTAAACAGCTCAAGGCGAAGTGGCACCATAGAATTTTCCACTGTTGACGTATGCCTTGTGTTGTTTTTCTTATATGTTTGAAGCTTTTGCGTTTCAGTGTTAGGAAATAAGATTGATGTCAGAGAGTGAAGAAATTTTAGATCAGTTTTTATTAGAGGGGTGATATATTGGTAAGATGTTTCCGCACGAGCGTTGTTGTTTGCGTTTTGTATCCTTTAACAAGCACACTTGGCAAGAAATATAAAATCTGCAGAAATCTAGGTGAAGATCGTATTTATACAATAGTGACGGTGTGTATAAGTATATTTTGCAACTTGATTGGTTATAATTATTTCAGGGTTAAATTTCTTTTGGACGTTGTCCCGCACTAAGAAGAATACAGAAGTGTGTATGCACCTGTTCTGTCCGTCTGTGATGGAAAGAAGCAGCAGAATAGATTAATCAACGCTGCCGAATTGAAAGATTCTCCTGGCATTTAATTTTTCACTGTCGGTCTCTTTGCTTGAACTTTCTGATTGTTTGAGGACAGGGAATTTTTATCTCACAAACAAAGACCTATTGCTTAATACTCACTGCATGTATGCGTATTTGAAACCGATCGTGGTATGGCTTTGGCTGTTAGTAGCCGGCCAGTCACAGCAGAGGTCGGGACAGCAAGCCTATATGTGGCATTTTCGGTGGACAAAGTGGCACTAAGACACGTTTTCTTTCGAGTACTTCGGTTTTTTTTCTGCCGTTATCATTTCACCAATTCTCCGTACACATATCTCATTTCCATATCACCAAAGTTATGTATGTACCCTTAGCATTAGCCAGCGTCGTGAAATAAAATATGTTTTTCTGTTTCCAACACTCACTTTGAAAGAAAGACAGTGAATTCTTCACGCCCTAAATGCTAAGGAAGTCAGGTTAATTTAATGTGTTCCATGTCCGTGCACTATATTATACAAAAACACTAATCACAAACAAATGCACAAAGAGAGTTTTGTCATCAATCGTAACATACTCCTACGTGTTTCGACCCTGCTGGGTCATCTTCAGGGAGAACTTTTTTGTTATCGTTACACTAAGGTTGCACTTTATAGTTGAGTGAGAATGTGCTGTTGACTGTATACTGTGTACTGGAGGTGTGAACCCTCTGCGGGACCACAGAGAGTTCACACCTCCAAAAACAACGCAGTACAGTACACAGTCAACAGCACATTCTCACTCAACTATAAAGTGCAACCTTAGTGTAACGATAACAAAAAGTTCTCCCTGAAGATGACCCAGCAGGGTCGAAACATGTAGGAGTATGTTACGATTGATGATAAAACTCTCTTTGTGTATTTGTTGGTGATTAGTGTTCTTGAAGTCAGGTTATTTCATGTCGTTATTTATGATGTTCGTGAAATATGTACTGCTGAAATTGGGCCCAAGGGACATGTGACCAGTGGCGCCAATTTAAACATAAGTGCTTCTTCCTTTTTAGGAATACCGAATTATCCGGTTTTGTGTAAGAATTTTAACAAGGAACCTGTTTTGTCTTCTATGTTATATATTTTCAGGGAATTACCGAGTCCAAGAGCATTGAAATCGGATTAGTTGTGTCATCATGCAATGATTACTTGAGTGCTACATAGGTTCACCTTATAATGTTATCTTTCGTTTTTTTATAAGAGGAAATAAAAATGAAACATATCAACTACGGCAGACATTTTTTGACATATAATGTTAGTTGACAGAAAGCACAAACCTAACACCCCACACCCCACAAGACTCGAACCTTCAACAACACCGCTATGAGGACCTTAAATATCTCTTGGGATAATATCGCTCAGAACCCTGAGAAGTGACACCGTAAGAAATATACTCCAAGTTTTGTAACTGAATAACGTTGACTTTTTACAATGTATTTAATGAAGATATTTTATTTGCGTAGGCGTGTGGTCGAAAGGTATGATGAATTGTGAAAGGTGAATTGAAAAATGATTTTGAGGGAAATATTTGTGCCCTGTCGGAAGATACTATCCTAGCACTTATGTGAATGGTCTGAAGAAAATTCTTAAACTTGTCGCTTAAGTTACGTGATTTCCGTGTGAAATATAACGCTGTAATTTCATAAACATGAGTTACGCATGCCGACCACTCAACCGCGATTAAATACGAGGTTAGTGGATGTCTGACGTAATTGGATTAGGCATATTGAAAGAACGTATGTGTGGCATAATTTTATTATGCACATTGAATTAACATGCTTGCATCATAATTCGATTTGGCGTATTGAAAGAAGGCGTGTATGGCGTAATTGGAGTACGCATATTGAAAAAATGTTTGTGTGTGTGTGTGTGTGTGTGTGTGTGTGTGTGTGTGTGTGTGTGTGTGTGTGTGTGTGTGTGTGTGTGTGTGTGTGTGTGGAGACATAATTGGATTAGGCACATTAAAAGACGGGTGCATGACTCAGTTAGATTGGGCATGTTGAAAGAACCGTTGTTTGACAGTTCAATTAGGCACATTGAAAAAATGGAATGTGGAGTGGATGTAGAGAAAATATGAACTTTTCAAAGCCTAGCGGTAACTTTACATACCACCAGGTTTAACATTAAAAAATTCTACGTGGTGCCCACATTGCGTTTATGTGTTTTGTACGGGACTCAGAACAAACAGCAACTTTTGCCTTATAAAACATTGAGAGACTGGTTATTATAACCGAATTGGAGAGTGTTTACAGCGCGGTACTCCTTTGTCTTTAAAGGGTTAATATTAAACTGACACATAAGTCTGAATGGAGCTTTGGGTTACGAATTTTGGAGTCAAATGGGAAGAAACGACGTTGGAGATCTAGGCGCAGATTGGAAGCTGATACGTGGCATCTTGTAGAAATGAGGTTTGAGGATAAAGTCCAGTAACGAACTCTTTTATTAGACAAATGTCCTCAGTAAAGGCTTGCCAGTCACACGATGCCATTTCCTACATACCGCCGTACGTTCCTACGATTCATTTTGCCGTGATCCTTCCATCTACAGCCAGGTCCCTTCCATACATATTTTCCGACCGTTAGCCCGTGTTCATTTTTATCTCTCCGTCCTTGCATCCGTGCTACATGTCCCGTCCATCTTAAAAGCCTTCTCCTTGACCTTGCGCCTTAACCTTTTAAAGCCTAGCGGTAACTTTACATACCACCAGGTTTAAAATTAAAAAATTCTACGTGGTGCCCACATTGCGTTTATGTGTTTTGTATGGATCTCAGAACAAACAGCAACTTTTGCCTTATAAAACATTAAGAGACTGGTTTTTACAACCAAGTGGAGAGTGTTTACAGCGCGGTACGCACTGAGTCCTTATATAAAACAGATAGGCTTCGTCTTTAAAGGGTTAATAACATTTTGTGAAGAGCTCCTTACGCAGTTTACACCAGTTTTCCACAGTGTTACGCATTAAGCACCATCTTATCAAAGACATCGATACATGTTTTGCCCTGTAAGTTGAGTAACATGCTTCACGCCTATGCCCGAGGAAGACACAATTAGTTTTCTTAATTTCATTACAGACGGTTCATATACCGGGTAACAATGAACCAAGTGTAGCTGGCATTTTCTGAATTTAATCTGCTCATAATTTATCCGTGAATGTAGTTGTGACTTGTCACGTTCGCTTCCAAATATTTGCACTTTGTCACATTACCGGATTTGTTTATTTGCTGTGTTTAATTGTGATGTCTCGGCGAGTGGTGACGAGAAGCGTGCCACAGAGGATGCGAGTAGATACTCCGCTGTTTGTTCAGTTTGATGTGTGTATCAAAAATGTTGGATTTTGCGTACGTCGTGTTTTACGTTATGGTATTATTTGCTGGGAATAAACATACCACTCGCCTTATAGCAGCTCTTACACCTGTAATAAAACTACAATAAACACACACACACACACACACACATATATGTATATACATATAAGCATGTTGGTTATTGATATTCTGTAGATTGATATGATCCATTTGTGTACGTATAACAGTGATATTACCAATAATTACATCTTATTTAGCTTGTGGCAATGTATCGAAGGAAATTATTTTATGTAGCAAAACGTAAAAAAACATTAAATTACTTATCCCGCCCTTTATTGGAATATAGATGTGCAATAGAATTCGTACACACCGTAGAGAAGATAATCTCCCTCTGATGTATCAGATATTTGTTCACGTATGGCCTTCAATACGTGAAGTACACAATAACTTCATGTTTTTTATACGAATGTGAAACTCAGTTTGTCAGTCTGATGGAAGAATGTTGATGGAGTGTGTCTGAACAGATGTTTTGGAGAGTATGTGAGAAATTTAATAAGACGTAGATGGGGAAAGATGCGTAAGGAGGAGTTTCACATGTGTAACCTGTAGGGACTTCTCTCTAATGTCAGTGGGGTAATCATATGAAGCAGGCTGATATGGAAGGTGTATCAAGCATGGAAGAGAGTGATACCTACAAAGTTTTGATAAAGAGACTGAAGGTCAGAGAGACAACATGGTAGAGCTGGACGTGGATGGGATTGTTCTATTCTCAGATCGGATGCTGTTTATTGAAGTGTTTTATGTAAGTAATATCCATGCAGATTTTTAAATAGAAACTTAAACAGGACATGCCTACTGACTTTCATTTCCATTCCAATTTAGTATTATCATATTTCGTATCATTCCTTGCCGTATAGCCGAGCCTACTGAGAAAGTATCATTCAGTAAATAACCTATTGATATTTGGTTATGAAATACGTAACGTTTAGGCTTATTATAAAATCAACAGGATTTGACGGGTTGCATGAAGTGGATAGTAATGTATATTTGTATGGCTGTGAGATAAAAATATGATGACTGTTGGTGGAGCTGGGAATATGCAAACTGATTTCCTCCCATCGGATTTCAAAAGTGTTCCACTGATTCTTATGCATGGGCTTGCAGCGTCGTAGTGGCTTCAATCACGCCTAGCCATACAATATACAGTTCACAGAAATGTCTGAGGCTTCTCATTATTGTAAGTTGTCTCATCTCAGACGGAGGGGAGATACAGATAAGGGAGACAGAATTCCATGACGCAGTGAAAATGATTATGGTATTGAGAATATCTGAGTTTTGTTTAGGGAAAGAATAATCGTTGTGTTGGAATGTTGTATCATATCTTATAATGAGCCGATATATAATTAAAGAGAACTGAATGAAAGGGAAATAGAAGAGGGAGTAGAGGGGAGGTAAGGAAGAAGATATTGGGCTGAGAAATTGTGAGTCCTCAGATTTCGATTTATCAAGTCTTTCTTGAATATCATGAAGCAAAACATGTTTCAAAGTGACTGTACAATGGTAAAGATGTAAATATTCAAGTCGTCTAGGATTTGAGGTCGTGTCGATTGGTAAATAATTACGAGTCTTTTGAAGGATCGTAATGCCCTCCATGTACAAACACAGGCAGTCCAAGAAGAATAAACACTCGTGACCTTTGTTCTTGGACTGGTGGGTCCTGAAGGTGAATTCACTAAGATCTTTCGGAACGTCTGTTTACCAGTTGACACGGCGTCATATCCCACAAGACTTGAACCTTCAGCAAAACCGCTTTGATATCCTCATATCTTACATATATGCTTTTGTTTTGTACTGAAGGCCCTATACCGACCTTCTGTTATATATAGTAATTTTATTTTGCTTTGGTGACAATACTGAATTGTTACTGATGATCTAAAAAGTAGACAATATTGGTATAATTCTTTCAAACCCGTTATTTATTTGCATGCAAATACCATGTTGCAAAACACCATCGTTCCCTGCACTATTTGCTGATACAGTGTTGCGGATTCCCAAATTGAACTCTTTACTCCCCAGTATCTTAGCTGCGACTGATGTTCATGTGCTAGATTCCGTACAGGCGATGTTTTTATATTTTGATTGCTCTTTCAATAAAGTAACTGGACGTCTGGGGATCAGTTATCAGGAGGTGTATCGCAAATTTTCTCTGTACACCCACATTCTGATTCCTCTCCCCCCCCCCCCACCCACCCACCAGTGTTTTACAGTTTCCGAGGTGTGAAGCCCAGCCAATTTTACTGCCAAGAATTATCAAGATTACTTGAATTTTGCGTTTGTTTTACACCTCGAGCGTTAGAATAATTTTAGCCAATGAATTTCAACGGGAGTGAAGGCGATCATGGCCTAGCGAACGTATTGTGAGTTCAATTGAAAACCGAACCCAGACGCGAGGCAAGCTTAATGGACTTATTTCCTGATTTGAAATGTAAAATATATGCCCTAATACTACACCCTGTATCACGACGGGAGGTGGGAGTGACTTCCTTCAACTCGGATAGACTTGATACTTGGTAGACAGTTTGTTAAATGCTGTTTGAAGTTCTTGTCTATAAACTTCAGATACTGCGCGGCAAGTTTATCGGCAGCTGCGTGGATCGCACATCGCCAGTCTTATCGCCTCGCACACGGTACATTGCATCATCGTAGTCGCACAGTCGAGTTTAATGTGCTATCGGTAACAGGCTTGTGAAGCACAGTGTTAACGTACAATTTTTTGGTTCCTACATACGTAGTACATTTTAATAGAGACGATTTTCCTTGTGGAAACCTATATAAGGAAGAAATGGCATGAAAAGTGTCGTAGGAAATTAGAACACAGTTTACTGATGTTCCTTCGAAATCAAGCATGTCTGATAGTAGAAGGGGGACATTTACAGCACCTACGCAAACTGCGATAAGTTATATATAATATGCGCAAAAGTAAGGCCTTTAAACTTGCCGTGTGTCTGGATTCGGTTTTCAGTTTAATTCCCTGTATGATCTTGAGGTTTGCTTTAAGGAACTGAGGAAGACCATGAAATTCACAGGTGGTGTATCGTGATTCGTATTCGGAGTATGACAAACGCGAGGCATGGGGCTAAACCCTTCAACCGCCCAGTCACGTGCAAATCTACGTGCATACATGCGTGGGCGTAACAGTTCAGACAATGTAAGAAGTAGACGAGAACCGAATAGCTTACTCAGTACAATGACTAGGCTGCGGGGTGGGTGACAGCAGAATCGGGCTTCGATTCCACGGGCCGGGGGGGGGGGGGGGAGGGGGTGAAGCGTAGATTTTTCTTTTGGTAACTTTGTCAAAATCGGCGTTGGACCTCCACCCACCTTCTCGACAAATTGGGCTCTGCTGAGTAGGCGCTTCCTCACGTTTTCACCAGAAGACAAACAGATCCGATTTTCCAAATGTTGTGTTCCATTCAGATTGCGAGCCTATGGTCGGAGACTAGAGGTTATGTAGTCGCAAGTGCAATGTACCATCGTTAGGGTCCTTCAGAGATAAATTTACACTCTTATCCATCCATTGCGGAGGCAAAGAACGCGTGAAGATTTGCTGCAGTGACCCATATATGCATTTATGACGTGGCACTTACGTATAGGAGGAGCGTACCTTACCTTATCGGCGTAATAGAGGTTCGTATCAGCGAGGGTCAAAGCCTGGCAAGTGGGCGTGATACGACGTACTGCACGCAACATCAGTTTGACTGACAGCGTAAAAGTAATCTGAGATACTTCCAGGCTGAAGCCAGTGTTCCGTGGATCATGAAAAACACCGTGTCGTCTGCAAAGGATACTTAACTATGAATGGTGTTAGTGAAGTGGATACAGTGCTAGTACGATGTTTATCATTGTTACACAGATCGCCAGTTCGAACCGCTCTCGAGGCAATAATGTAAGTTTCCGCTTTTCGCCATGTTGAATTATAGGCATGTTGTCCAACGGAGCCTATGAAACCTCTATCACATAAAATTAAGGATGCTAAAATACATTGCTAAAATGTTCAGAGAAGAAAAATTGGAGAAAAGGATTTCTGTGTGACAAATAATTGAGTGTGAAGGAGGATATAGCTTATTGGAGAGTACAGCATTAAACTGGAAAAGTTTAACATAGATAAAAGTATGAGAAAATACCTGTTCAAAATCAGATACAAAAGGTAAACTGAAGTCCGTAAAACCGGCCCTTATTGAAACCCACAGCGGAACAGAATGAGAACCTAACAAATTGTTGGAAAAAAGAATAACTACTGTAAAGATGTAGTAGTAGTAGTAGTAGTAGTAGTAGTAGTAGTAGTAGTAGTAGTAGTAGTATGTCAGTAGCAAAATGGCAGAGTAGACCAATGTAAATAGGTATGTATTTAAGGAATTTGTACTCTGCAAGAACCTAGTGTTACCAGGGCACGGACTGATGTAACAAACGACAGCTCAGTCAATTAAAATTAAACAGGAGTGTTTAAATTATCAACTAATATAACTGCCGGGAAGCAAGGAGGGGATAAAAATTTTAGCGGTCATTTTCACAACTCTGAACTTACCTAGTGATACCTGATCCACTGCGAAATTCATCTTGAAAGGAGATGAAGCTAGTCGTTCGATAGTGCCGTGTATAATGAAGAAAAAAGCGGGACGATGTTTTTAAAGTTACTATCCTCACATTCGCTTTGAAAGACTAGGTAATTAATACTGCTCAACTTGGTGAGGGAGCAGCAGCTACACGATTAATTCAATATCCTGTTTTCTCCATCTCGGCCAATATATGTCCTCCTTCCTTTGTGTCAGCCCATATCCCCTCCATCTACTTCAATGTCTGCCCAGTGTTCTTTCCCTTTAGATTTCGCTTACAAAAATTCTTCGTATATGTGTCATGTGATACCCTCCCATTGAGGATCTTCACGATTTGTATCCTTCGTCAGCTGTCTTTAGGGTGATCAGATGAAGGAGGATGAACTAAGCGGAGGAGGGTGGCATGTGGTACATACGGGGAAGAAGAGAAATCCGTACTGGGTGTTGGTGAGAAATTCTGAAGGACTGAGACTGTCTTGAAGACCTAGATGAAGATGGCAAGATGACCTTAAATTGGATCTTACAGAAACAAGATGTTAGGGTTTGGACGGGATTTATATTGTACAGAAAGCAGATCAGTGGCAGGCTCTTGTGAACGCGGTTATGAACTTTCGTGCCATGAAACGCGGGAATTCTTAGCTTCCCAAGAAGACTTACTGCATGGGATGTTTATATGTCGTATCTGTACCACAGCTGCTGCAATATCCCTTAGTAACAGCTTAATGCTATTTGATGAAAATTACTAATTACAAAGTTTCTGATGCACTTTTCTTAGTCTGCACTTTCCATATTTTTTTTTTCGTCACGCTGTTCGTCTCATCCTTTTTACTTTAGTGAGCGTATGCTGCATTGGAAGCCATGCCAACCGTACTGGTATGACGAAGTGGAAAGAAATATGAACGTGATGTTCCTTTTGGGGACGAAGACATTTCGTATGGTGGCACTAGCGTTAAAAATAAGTGCTTGGGAAACCTTATGTTTTTCATCAATACTAGACAGCCAGGCGAGACGCCCCAGCTCTTGAGGGTCTCTGTGGCGAAAAATATCGAAACAAGAATGATCCCTTCGTATATGCTACTCATCACTTTGAAAACATTCATTTCAGAATGAAAACGGTGACGTAAGCGTGTTGCTGCTAACGTTTGGAGACTGTCTGACGTTCATCTAAATATTTCAGACCGTCTTCATTGGTTTGGTTTTGTTGTACAACAGCGTGTAGCAAACTGGGTCTGTTTTGTTTTACAACATCCTGTAGCAAACTGGGTCTGTTTTGTTAACGTGTCGAAAATTGGGTCTGTTTTGTTATACGAGAGCGTGTAGCAAACTGGGTCTGTTTTGTTAACAGCGTGTCGAAAATTGGGTCTGTTTTGTTATACAACAGCATGTCGCAAACTGTGTCTATTTTGTTATACAACAGCGCGTAGCAAACTGGGTCTGTTTTGTTTTACAATAGCCTGTAGCAAACTGGGCCTGTTTTATTTTACAACAGCCTGTAGCCAACTGGGTCTGTTTTGCTATACAGTAGCGTGTCATAAACTGGGCCTGTTTTGTTATACGACAGCATTTAGCACACTGGATCGGTTTTGTTATTGAACAATGTGTCGCAAACTGGGTTTACTTTGTTATGCAAAAACGCGTCGTAAGCTGGGTCTGTCTTCGTGCTCAGGCGGAAGGCAGAAAAGAGGATTCAGCCCCTTGTTTTCTGTCCAGTGATAGAAACTAGCAATTTCTAATGGGCCCAGCAGATTAGAATCCCTTCCTACCTTCCGCCTGCCTGCCTTCCACCTGCAGACGGAAGCACGCAGTTTCTGAAACGTGGAGTAACACTACTGCGATGGGCAGTGTACAAAGCAGGTCACCTGTTTCACCTGAAGTGATTTAAACGCTGGTATACTTTTAAGTAACCAAATCAATCATAATCGCCAAGCTTGCTGTTGAAAAATGCCCGTTCAGAAACGGAATCCTGATCCTTAACATTGGGATTTTGGAAAACATTCCGTTGATTTAAGCGGTTTCATGTTACGCGGTATTTTCCAGGAACACAACTACAGCTTGTTTCGGACATCGCCTGCACGTCTGACTCATTTCAGGCTATTATTTCTGATGTAAGTTGCTAGTATGTGTGTTGAGAGTGTGACGTGTCAGCGCCATAGAACGTTACAGTCATATTGTGCGTTGTGACGGGCGATCTTTTGTACCCAGTTAGTCAATACCCTGAAATAGATCACTGCAGATTCTTCTCCCGAAACAAATCTTCTGTCAACACACTGCCGGAAGGCAGATTGTGGATCTTCTGTTACCTTTAGCTGACACCTAAACACCTATTCTGCAAAGGTAAGGACAGTTCGCTGTTACTGTAACGCAAAGCAGCCAATATGAGGTTTTTAGAAGTGTCTGTTAAAGGAACTGTAAAGCCAATAAAGTTATGGATGGCCAGGTTTCGATATGCTATAGAGTCTGGATATTTTCTTGGGTAAAGATGGTTTGAGCGTGAAAGTGAACACACCGGCGGTTTACCAAATCCCTGATTACATTCTTGCTGTGATTTATTTTTTGCAGGGGAACAAATATGGAGTTAGTTGTCGTCCGTTGACATGCATAACCGACAGTAAGTTTTGTAATGGTTTTTATGTTCCGCAAAATACGTTAGTAGACGTAACTAGGGTGCAAATGATGTGAAGGGAGAATTATATAAAACACTAGCCGTTAGGCTGGTACATCATAAGTTCCGAACTATTTAGTTTTTGGTTCTAAATATTAACTGGTGTATTATTAGTAGAACCAGAATGTGTGTTTATAACATTTCACCTGAGAAATCTAGTTGTAATTATTCTTCAGTTCTCTCCACCAAAGTGAGATACTTTGCATGGCAGCCGTGTTCCATATCTCCAGTTTCTAAGTTATAAGTCCATCTAATAAAAGTTTCGGACACCAGTTTATCTTCATAGAACAGTCTAAAATAAAATATGGTAGTCTCATTACATAGCGATACAGTCATATATTTCGTAGCACTGAAGTAATTTTCACCTCGTAAATTTGCAAATCCGTGATGTTGCTATTGTCAGTGACAGTTAAAAGTTGATAAAATTGAGTTGCCTCCACTGGCATGATGCAGACAGTGTTTCGTTTCGTAGTCCTTACCTCTTCTACCTACTCACAGTAGGTGTCGAGGTTGTTTATTTTCACTTGATCACACTCAAACACACCACAGTCGGTAGGACTCCTCTGGACGAGGGATCGGCCCGTCGCAGAGACCTGTACCTGATAACACACAAACACTCACAAGAGACAAACATCCGTGCCCCTGGTGGGATTCGAACCTACGATCCCAGCAAGCGCTCAGCCGCAGACCTATACCTTAGACCGCGCGGCCAGTGCTGACAGTGACGGCTCGAAAACGTGTTAAATCGTGTCAATAATTTTGTTGTTAATAATTAAATGTGTGGCTGTACGTATGAACATGTAGACCCAGCATATTATTTTGTTTCCGAAGGAACAACAAAATTAATGATGCGTGTGTCAGTACAGAGCAATAAAAGTCAGTGTCTGTTGTAGATATTTTCACCTTTGTAATTCTTCATCACTGCGTTCCCAGAGACGGTGTCTGTTGAAACGGTCTGTAGGAGCGACGGGAGCTTTTGAAGAGGAGGAAGGAGGTCCTTATGTTTGGCGGCCCGATGAGAGACACTGTCGCGGGCGCTCACAGCCTGACACCACACTGTGTGTTCCCCCCCACACACGCAACATATGGCCGGTTGACCGTGCTACCACTGAACCGAAACGGATCTGTTGTATAGGGAAATTTACTGTGCAAGTACTCAGATGGATTCCTCGAAACGTGATTTGTAGACACATTTCAATAATCCGGTAAAGAAGGTACAAAGCGATCTCGGTTCGACGTTCAGTTGCGATCTCTGAAGTTCTGTGGAGGACCCTTTAGGATGTCCGATTCCATTATGTATGACCTCAAATGTATGATAAATAAACCTCATACACTGTCAATACAAAATATGTACGGTTACCACTATCTCAGTACAAAACATGTATGCGTACCACTATCTCAATACAAAACATGTACGCCTGCCACTATCTCAGTACAAAACATGTAGGCGTACCACTATCTCAGTACAAAACATGTACGCCTGCCATTATCTCAGTACAAAACATGTAGGCGTACCACTATCAGTACAAAACATATACTCGTACCACTATGAATACGAAATGTACGCGTACCACTGTCTCCATACAAAATATGTACCCATACCACTATCTCAATACAAAACATGTACGCTTACTACCAGGTACTGCAAATATTAATGCCTGCTATCAGGATAGTGGTCTTCCGGGATGTTTCACTGGCTGGCAGGTGGAAACCTCAAACTGCGCAGTTGCTGCTGTTCTAATTTAATGCGATTAGACGACGGAGGAAGTGTGTATTTATATTCGAACAATTAAATAGTATCTTGGTATACACTTTATAAAGATTTTTCTCTACATTTAAACACACTTAAAGCAATTGTAATAGTGCAATTAAAGTTTTAAAGTCGTAATTATTGAACAAATATTTCCAAAATGTCTTCACCTGCCACTAGGCGACCGTCCGCATACCACCGGTGGTATGCGTACCGCCGTTTGAAAAGCGCTGCACTAGATCGTACTCTGTGGAGAGCTCGCTTTGGAAGCAGCTATGAACCTGTCGTAAGACATACTACAGAATGAATGAATGAATGAATGAATGAATGAATGGATGGATGAAGTTCGTACTGCTTCCGAGCATTACAAATACTGTGTGCAAGTAGAGTTATAAGCTTACAGTATGTCGCACATACTGTAGATGATTATACAGGACATCTTATACATAAATTATTAATTTACGTAATTATTTATGGCGAATTTTGGCGATATCTCCATATAAATTTGAACTTTTAAAAGAAACTAGGCATTGAGGCTTTGAAAGTGTTTCCCAATACTTAATTCATTTTGAAACTCTACTGTATATAATCAGATAAATTACGAAGTTATGGCACTGTTATCTGCTTTTATTAGTCCAGTAATGAACTAAAATCAGAATTCTTAATTTATCTTTCTCTTTGTTTCAGGTAAGCATTCGTTTACATTACAGTTGTGAATGAAGACAGAAATAGCTTCTTCCCAATGCGGTAAAGTACCTTTCGTTTTTAATTAATATACAAACACAAGCATGCGTGTAAGATCATTACTAATTATGCATGTTAAATATACAAGATATTTTATCCTCTACATAACATGAGTTACAAGCCACTGGCTTGTTACGTCTACAAGAAATAACGTTTTTTCATTCATCCATCTTTTTGTCGGGCGTTCCTCGCGTTTTCCATTCTGCGGTTTGTATTATGGACAGTTTCATAGTTTATTTCTGAGGCATTCTTTCTGTGAGATTAGGCAATATTCCTTGATTAGTAAACAGTAGTTTTACAATATTCGGATTTGAGCCAGGATAGAGATTTTAACGGAACTTGCTACACAGCTTGTGTCACTGTAACCCACCCCAATGCTATAACTTTTTGACTTCCTGCAGTTAGTAATAGCAATGTGGCAGACGCGCGAACTTGTAAGCGGGAGCCACCGATGCAAACACTGTCTTAGGAGTTATGGTCATGCGGGGCGGAGACTTTAACAAACGTCTTTCTTATGACGTGGAAAAAAATATGTTGCATACAGGATTCCTATTCCGTTCCCGGTGTATTCAAAACTCGATTTTAGCGCCGTTGTTGGTATACGTGGAGAAACAATACGCCGATTGTATTAAAGTGTTGGTCACAAAATGGGATTTCAATCAGCAGTTACCCTTAAGATTGATATTAAAAAAGATTAAACGCGCAAAGAATCTAATTAAGCAACGATGATTAAATCACGGGTTAAGATTAACGAAAATCTGTGCTGCAGGAAATGAGACTTTGTGAGTTCCCTAACACGCACGCACGCATGCGCACACACACACAAACACCTTCATTTTCAGAAGTTATTGCAACAAAGTCAGTACGGCATGTAGCCAGTTACCACACGACTTCTGCAGTTCTTCCACAGCGATTCCAGATCGGTTACTTTACAGGTATCTTAAAAAAGGCCACTACAATTTATCTCACTAACCAACCAATAACCGAACCACAACCCTTATCTAACGTGGCTGCTAAGTGAATTCCATCCTGATCCTGCCTCTTTGACCACTTATAACAATGTCGATATTAGCCATCAGTTTGTTCCTATATCAGTAGTTGCTGTGTGTTGTCCAGTGCCTGAAATATATTCCGTACGGAACCTACACAGCGTTTTGTGAATTAGCGTTTCGAAACGTCGTATGTAGCTGTATGACATAGGCCTACCTTAGACAGTGGGCAGTGCCCAAAACCCTGTTTTTATAATGAGTGAGCCGTTCCTTTAAACCTGTAGAGAATTAACTGTTCAGGACACTAAATTTTTCACCATGTAACCTTCGAATCTTACATCTTACATAAACATTCAGTAATTTCAAGGTCATATTTTAGGGTTTCAAACTTTGGACATTTAGTGATTGTTAAGAATGGAAGTCGCAGAACGTATGTAGAATGGAACTGTTAATTTTGTTTGACAATCACACAAGTAACTTGAACTCTTTAATACTTACTGAAAGGTTTGAAATGAAAATAAAGAAACCTGTTAAAAATGCAAAGAACCTGACAAGTCAAATAACCAAGCTTGCGTCACCGATAATTTGCACACAGATAGGCCTCCTAGTTACCCGTATTTGCTGTAATCTCTCGGGCTTTTGGTGGCACATTTTGACAGATAATATTTATTTTTAAGGTATCTGTTTCACAAGTAAGTCACATGTACGATTGCCGCGAGGCCTTCAAAATATGAACCACAGGCAAGTTACCGCAACACACAAAACGTGTTGTTTGTGTCCAAGTGCTGCAGGTTTCAAATCTCGGCCAGGATGTCAAATTTCCTGAGATGTTTCCTTGGACCTCTGTAAGTATATCAGGAAAATTCCGCTTAATACCATGAATAAGGCTTCATTTATCTCCTACCTCCCCTGTCAAGTTTACTTACGTACATGATCATCCTGTCATACGATTTGGTGTTAAATAACACTTGCAGTTGATACAGCACCGATCCTTTTATCAGTCGGAACGTTTTCTGATAATTTATTTGCCGTAAAGAGGTTGCTATGTGTTCGGTCCTTTCTTAGATATTTTTAAAAAAATTTTTTGTGTCTTGTAGTGAATGGTCATTTGTTATGAATCTTTTTTTAACTTCCAGGAATTGAGTTATAGTTCACTTCGATTGCTAATTGCAGAAATTACTTAGAAAGGCTACTTGATAATTTTTTATGTTGTTCTCCTTGCCTCTACTCATGTGTACAAGTTATGAAATATCTGCACAGGGCAGCACTTTGATGCTCTCGCCCTGTTATTTATTCTCTTTAGATGGTACGTTCGTGAATACAAGAGTGTTATTATAGACACTGTGATACTGACTGCGAAGCTGCTCACAGTATAGACATGGCTGCTCAGAATGTGAAACCTTTGCGGTCCAAATTATTGTTGTGAATTCCAACCGTTTGGTCCAAATTAATTTTACAGAAAATCCCTAATCTCTAAACTTTCAAAGCAGCCACTAGACAACAAGAGCTTAGAGTAAAAACAACGTAAAACACTGTACAGTATCGTGTGGATTTGAACTCGACACTGGACCTGGTATAGCGTAAAGTGCCGTCGACCTTAACTCGACATCGTACCGATAAGGATTAAGCGTTTATCAATAGTGTTGCATGATAATTTTTTATTTAATGACTCTGCCGGTTGCTGAGTTTTTATATAGCGTCGGTGGAAGAAGAGTGAAATACGAGTGTGGAACTTTGGTGGAGTGTTGCGAATAGGGGGGTATTCAAAGCACTCGGAGGAAAACCTGTCTCAGTGCCACTTTGACCACCAGCCAAACCCCACCTGGGCCTGCGATGTGACAGGCCGGTGAGCAGTTAAGTCATGCCACGGCTCCATTATCGCTAGTATCTCCATATTACGTAATGTCTAATATAATAATATCAGCCACTGCATTCAGTAAATATTTAATTTATTTATGTATTGAAATTCATTATCGTCGCAGTACCATTACTTAGGCCGTAATTAATAAGTTTCTTTCAGTATTTTTACAGGCTTAGTTTTATATTATAAACACAGACATGCCTACGGGGTGTGCCGGCTGTGCCCAGGCACACCCTAATATCTCATAAACAGCTACAATTTGGTATTTTATCTTTTTTTAAGTTTGTATTGTGAAATATAAGTTTCGTTGTTAAGTAAAAAAATAGAGTATTCATTTCTTTTGTTTGGTGAACAAAAATATTGTCCTTTATGAGTGAGCATTCAATAAATTTTCGCTTTTAAAAACGAAAAACAAAATTTCCCGGGTTTACACTCTAACGAAGTGTGCTGCCGAGGCTTATGCTTATAAACGTATATTAAATTTCTACGAGCCATCTTAATTAATAATTGATAATTATTTACTGGTATTTAAATACTAGTTAAAATTGCGCGTGTCAGCATTTAAGTGTAAGTATAAGAAACTGTAGACAGTTGTCGACTACAGCTTCATACGACAATGATTTTTCTCACGTTATCTTCAGTAAACGAAATGAAGCAGTTTGGTTTGCTATGGCCTCTGTCCGTCTCGCGGTTAAGAAGTTAACAATATCATGCAAAGCCACTTCCTACCAGAACCGCACACATCATAGTCGAATTTAACTGAAATTACATTAGTAATACAATTATAATTTCCGTATTAAAGTATTAACTGTTTATAGTTCAAGAGACTGACGCGTTACGACTGGCAGTCAGTCATTGTTGGTGTCGAACGCCCCCTTCCTCCCTCCGGGGCTTATGGTCATGTTCTCTTTTATCTACTTAGTACTACTGTCAGTTGTGGGGAGGTCTGTGTGACAAGAATGCGCGTCTGTCCTTTTTCATGTACAGACAGGAGAGAGAGAGAGAGAGAGAGAGACAGAGAGAGATGTAGAAAAGTAAAAGAAAGCAAGTGGATAGTGCGAGACACTTATCTGGGGGGGTGTGAGAAAGAGCGTCACTTTTTTAAAAGATCCCTAGGCTTCGCCCGCTTGTCCTTCTGGTCGGAGTGGTACGCAAATAAAAACGTAGATGAAGACGTTAGAAGGGTGACAGTAGTAGCTTGAAATAAGGGTCGCGGAATTTTTATTCCTCGTCATTGGTAAAGCGCGTAATTTCGAATTTAATTGGACCGCCTGTAACGTGAAAACAAGGGGTTTATTTTTGATAAATTTAAATTGATGGTTGCATGAAGAGTATGCCGTAGCAACTTGGACTCCCGGGACCCATGCTGTCATTTGCTTGAAGACAGAGGAAAATCGAAAAAAGAAATCTGTAGCTCGTATACAGCTCCGCTGCGTTGGACCCTTACAGACAAAAATTAACCTGAATTACACTTCAAGATTCGGTTCGTACCGCGCACTAAACACACTCCGATTTGGCTACGAAATCCATTACGTTAATGCTGTATAGATAATACTCGCTGTTTATCTGAGAACCATACAATTCACATAGATAACACTGTGTGGTCTGAAAGAATTTACTTTACCTTGAACTGGCAGTACGTAAAGTAACCACAAGGCTTTAAAGGGTTTAAATCAGTATGATGTGTTACATTCTGTAACTCGGCTTTAAAAAAACGTTAACGTTTATCAGATATAAGTATTGAACTAAGTTCTGTAGCATTGTCATATTTTAAATGAGGACCAACTAGTGCATGCCAGTGGCTGGCACTTCTTAGTATCGCTGCTTGTTCTGTGACAACTGTTGGGGAGTGTCTATATTTAGAACATCTTCCTTTCCACCTCCTTTCTTCTTTTTTTTTTCTTTTCCTAGACTAAGGGGGAGATTGAAACAAAGAAAAAAGGGTCTAGTATTCGATATGCTACAAATCCGAACACTTGACTTCTTGTATTCAGTGAAATGGAGGGGACGACGTGGTAGGGTCTCTGTATGGAAAGCCGCGTCCTGTGCATCGGTACAACTGTCGCTGTATTTAAGCGTCGCATATACGAGTAGAACGCGTGTATATGAAGCTGTCCTCATTCTGGACGTCAGTAGGTGTACGATCCAGCTGTGTCCAGAGTAAGAAGGCCTGGAATATGTTGAGGGATGGGGCCCAGAGCCGGTCGGGGCGCATTGGTGGAGAAAAGGAAAACCTCAATTGAGACATTCTTAACCTGGAGCCTAGCGGTAACTTTACGTACGACCAGGTTTAACATTAAAAAATTCTACGTGGTGCCCACATTGCGTTTATGTGTTTTGTACGGTTCTCAGAACAAACAGCAACTTTTGCCTTATACCATATTAACATATTGGTTTTGTATAACCGAGGTGTAGAGTGTTTACTGCGCGGTACGCACTGAGTCCTTATATAAAACAGATACGTTTCGTCTGATTTAATAAGCCCATTTTTCTGCCGACCGCAGTACTTGAAGCTGAACGCAACGGGCAGTTATCCGACTGCTTTTGGGATGGAAGTTTGAGTTTGAATCCAAGCAGATGTCTTTCTCTGGCCCCCCAGGGATAGTATATTAAAGTTGATCATTACCTCTTTAGAGCGCATTCCGTACTAATTATCATCCACAATAATTTTATCATACTTTTCCCAAATTAACACACTCCCAGCAACTGACACAATATTGTGAAGTAATTGCACAAACAAACCGAACCCATTCGAAATATTTACGATCGAAGAGCATGCTTTCTTCGCAGACGTTTGAGTTAGAGCATCTCCGAAACAAAGCATGCATTCGTATCATCAGAAAGTTGCATCTCAGATCCTCTCGGGTTATATATGACAAACTTACATCGGTGAGATACAAGTTTTGAGCCTCAGACGGACACTGAGCCCTTTACCCAAGAAGTACCGCAAGCTTCGCCTTCACAGGTGAAGGCAGTCGGAGCTGACAGCTGGTGTCCACATAAACGCATGAAAATGCTGGCGTGGAGGGATCAATCTTCTTTTTATTTTAATATCTAAATCCATTAATTTGCCGGAACAGCTGATTAAACGAAGGAAATCAGTACTCTTCTTATGTGTGTAATGTCTTTCCTACTTGTAATACCAGAAAGAATTATCGGTTTGAAACCGATACACCTCGTGCGTATCGTGGAAATGTTTAATGTTAAACAAAATTTCCTGGTATTTTTATGTGTGCCTCTCAAGACATTGGAGTTCATATGACACAGATGTGGAATATGCTGGATATTGGTTATGGCATGTGCCAAGAACATGTTTCCGGTTGACTGAGCCAGTTCCTCCAGAGACCATGTTAGCAAATCGTTAAACGTGACATCGCTCTTGTTTACATTACCAGCCCAACAGATTGTTTTGTCTATATTAATTTCTTCAAGTTTTAGTTGTGTTGTTCATTTGAATGGTCTGTTTTGTTGTGGGGCGAGCTAGTCCTGAATGAGGTGCTTTATTATAGAGGGAGGAAGTTGAAAGGGAAGATGGTAGAGGGGAGGGAGGATCCTATGTGTGACAGGGGGGATGTTAGAAAGACGGAAGGGAAGAGGAGGAAGTTGGGTGCTGGGAGAAATCAAAGAGAAAGGAACGCATCATGGGAGTTTGACTGACTCTCGTGTCGTTATGTTTGTGGCGACTGTGCGTAAAGTTATCTGGATCGCGAAATGGGGGCGAGTATTCCGCGCTGCATTCTGTGACACATTTTTACAAATTACGTATGCTGGAGGTTCCTTCGTTACAAGTTATTTCTTCTGCTGTCAATATATATTAAAAATGTATGTCCTGTAATACAACGCGAAGGTTCAATTTCGCCAATACCAAAACCCCCTGCTGGAGTCGGTCCGAGCCAGTCCCGTGTATTAACATTTCATCCTTCATTGGTCGTTTTCCAAAGTAACTTACTTGTGTATATAATATTCTATATGTATTCCCCGTCTATATAGAATTCTATAGAAAACAGTTTTGGAAATACGCCACTTAAGGGTGGGATGTAGATAATTCGATTCCTGGTAGGCGTACCAGAGATTAAGCGTACCAGGTATTTCTATTCCCCAAGCTGTTTTCACTGCGTTGTTTCGTACCGTGCATTTTTATTGATAGAAAGTACCAACAGTAATGCACAAATTTAATATACGTGACGCAGTCTTAGATGTTCACTTTAACTCCGACATGTTTCGGTGGCATATATACTACCATAATCAGGGAGAAAATTCACACCGAACTGTGGGACAGCGCTGGTAAGGTAAAGTCCGTCTTGCTGTGTACACATACTGACCCGGTAGCGCACCCAGGCTCCTGTTATGTGGCTACCGGAGGCGCGTACACAGGGGTTAGAGCGTTTTAAGCCTGAAGCTGACCACTCACCTCCATTTTCTGAGGTTAAGAAAGAGTGGAGCAATTCCTCTACTCTCCCTATACGTCTTTTTGGAGTGCACACGGACATCTTTCTGTCTTAACCGTATGTATGAATCTTCCAGCCGCTGCTATATGTCGAGCCAGTCTTATTCTCCTGTATGTCACTGCTGTACCAGTATTGGGTAATGTTTTTTCCTCCATGGTCTGACAGCCCCTTATTGGGTCATGGCACCCTCCTTATCGAGACTTCACGATCACACTCTGACGCACCACAACCTGTAGGACTCCTCTGGACGAGTGTTCAGCCCGACACAGAGACCTATACCTGACACCACACGACACTCACAATAGACAAACATCTGTTGCCCCCCCCCCCCTGGGATTCGAACCGGCAACCCCCAGCAAGCGAGCGATCGCAGACCCAAGCCTTAGACCGCGCGGCCACTGGGATCAGCAGTACCGGGTAACACGTGTCTCCTTGTTATGTATTGCCTAACATTACTTGTTTCTTTTGTCCTGCTTCCATTTAAATATTTACCTCAGCTAAGTTTTATTGACTCCATTGTATTGAGTGAAGCTTAGATGAGAGGCGGGCCGTGTTGTGGCCTACGCGTGGGGAAATAAGAACTGTATGCACAGGTTTAGTGGAGGAAGGTGAAGAGGACAAATGACTTGGAAAACTTGCACGTAAATGGATCATACTAAGATTGATGTTGAAGAAAAAACTTATCAATATGGTGATTGGATTAATGTGGCTGGAGACAGAACGTAGTGGCGGACTTCTGTGGACACGTCGGCGAATCTACGCTTTTTTCCATGAAAGACTGTGAAAATTATCGACTAAATGAGTTACTGTCAGCTTTTTCATGAATCTGTCTGTGCCATGGAGTTTGTTATTTTTTATGTGACTTCTGATGCATCCTTACATTGATGTATAAGTCTTCCAGATGCTTCCTTGATCTGGTATTGACCGAGATGGCCTCTGATTGGAAGGTTATCGACGGCAGGAAATGCGTTTAGATCGGGGCCTGACCGATATTGCCGATGCTTCATTCACTGTACGTCATTCTTCCTCGGAACCTCGTGTGCCCTGGAGAGAGTGACTCTAGCTATGATGCTAGAAATCTGCGTGCTAAGTAGTTTTATTAGTCATGAAGATTAACAGTATAGGTCTACTGCAAATGTACATGGCTCCCGGTGGTATGTGACAGACCACAGCATACTAGTGTCGATGGTGAAGTCACATAAGGAATGTGAATGAAACGTCTTTGTTGTACTTACAGACTTCCAGAAGGTCAAAGTAATGGAAAAGTAGCCTACTTCTGATATAATAAACATAATAGGCCTGTATCGGTCAGATTTTTGGCAAATTTCAACCTGGCTTGCCGAAATTATGCTTCTGATACGTTCATCCTTCTCTTGTTCGAAATTCGATAACTTTACTTTCATAATTTGAAGGTTCCTTCGACACACGTTCGTACCGTTTGCAGTGACATAGGTTTAAATGATGACCGTCAACAAAGGGTGCACACATTTTCCAAAAATCTAGGAACCACATCAGTATTCTAGGCGCTAGAAGGGTGACGCGAGGCAAGTTCATTGCTGAAGACGCACAAATATTAGGTGCCACCGTACAAAATTTTGTCCCCCCCGGCGATCTGTCGCACCGGATTTGCGCACCCCTGTCCGTCTAAATAGTTTATACGATTTCTTGCTCAGATTTTGTACTCGTAATTGTCTTTTCTTGATTAAGTTAGCCACCCACATATGGCTCCTGTTGTGTTTTATTAGATGCTTTAACAGAAATGTGTGTAAATTACGCCGTGTTGCTTTTAAGTTCAGGTAACTCGATTGGCGTTACAAGCACCACATCCGGAATAAATTATTAAGCCAATTCATGTCAGTTTTTAAATCTTATTCTGTCAGTTGCCTTATGGTGATATTCAGGCTTCTATGGCATTTTTGAAAAACCTCTGTGTGGTCAATGTTGTAACATAAGTGAAATCCGGACTAGTTGGCTCATTGTTTTAAGCGATATATCTCGTGAGTGGCATGCAAAGGGTCAAACTACGTCACATAATGGCGAACGATCAGATTCACTTTCTGTCCGTCTTTATCCGCAGAGAGAGGTGAATATTCTTGGCTATGGTAGGCATTTTGATTTTGGCATCGAAGTAAAATTTTCTGATCTCTGTGCCGGAATTTGAAATTCAGCGATCTAAGCCTAAGCATGTCATCAGCCAGTCCATCCTCTCTTTGCAGCAGCAATAAAGATCACGATGATCCATCGGGTATTGCCTCTGACAGTACACAATAGACTAGCATTTGTTGTGAACTCTAGACTCGGCCATTATCCAATCTCTATATGATTGACGGAAATCGCTTCACTGATGGGACTTGATTGGATATCCGTACTACAACATGTCTGCACTGCGCATGCGGTAATGGCAGAACACTTCACGTTTTGTAAAGCCATCTGCGGGCCACCAAGTGAAGAAATCAGGAACTATGCACCGCCGAGATCCTTAGCCTTGTTGAATGTATGCGCTGTACAAACTATCAGAAACTTTACATAGGGTAGCCGAACCCAGGATTTAATGTGATCATCTTTCGAATGAACATGAGAACCAATTTTGGAATTTCAGTAGTTTTGCCTGCATACCCCCATGAAGACACGATCACGTCGAGACGCGTAGCGTGTATTTGTCGTGACCATGACACTTAATAAAGTTGTTATCTTGGACTAAAACATTCCCTACTGAACATCAGACGCTTGACAATAATGAAATGAGTCACCGTCCTTCCGCTTAATCGATCATAACGACATGAATTACGTATGAAGGAATAACGTATAGCCCATACGCGTTCCTAACATCCGCAGTTTGTCGCCTCGGCTGATTTTACGCCCGAAAAAAAAAGGCTTGATTTAATTTTGTTAATGAAGTGCATCTTATTGTGTTTGTATAAGTGACTAATTAACAATATTACCGCCAAACACAGCCATGTTTATCGTATAACAGTAATCTGTTAACAATCAGCTACGTGTTTCGTCGAAAGAGGCTTATTATTTAGCTTTATATAAAAACAATTAATTTTAACAAACAGGGGTAGTGTACAGACTTAAGCAGTACTTCGGCCCACCTGATAACCTCTGAGTTGCCACTTCTCTGTTCCAATACAGTCAGAACTGCACACAGAGAGGACTCCTGGGCTCAGCACCAATTCCAAGTACCGGAAATTTTGGGCGGTATGAAGGAAACGTCATTGGTAATTCTTAATGAAGGACATCTAATTGTGTTCTGTGACTAATTAATAAGATTACCGTCAAACGAAACTGTATCTAGGTCCAGTCTGGACGGGTTTTAACGAAGAGAGAATCCCTTACCTTAAGTGGGGATCGAGACCTGGACCGTCCAGCCTACAGCGAGTGGTGTTGTACCGACTTCGCTATCCCGGCCCATAATAACAGGGTAGCCATGTGATTTCCCCACGAATAGGTAATCTCTCTTGAAGAAAAAATTAACTCAGTAGCCCCTCGTTAATTTTATGTATAGATTTAAAATGTGTAAGTATTTTTCTGGTAGCTGCGTCCTATCCCTGCGGTCTTATATTCTTCTTTGGGTCGGCAAAGGAATAGCGAAGTTTAGCTGTTATCCCCTTCTCGCTCTCCGTTCATTACATGTGTTCTCAGTCGTGATGAAAACGGAATGCACATTCAGGCTAACCCATATGATGAAACAAGATGGCATATATGCAGCCGTCACTGTTTCGAGGCGGTTTTATAATTGACGATTCGTGGTGTTTACCTGCTGAATGTCGCGATGTAAAGTTTGGTATTCCTACATTTTAATCACTGTACTCTCAGCCATCTTGGATCATGTTTCTTTATAGTTTTCCCAGTATTTGATCGCTCTTCTCAGATAGTATCTCGAAATAAGCCACGCGTGTTTAATCCCAAATCATTCCCGTTTCAGCGGCGATAATTCTGTCATTTCCGATGTCCTGCTTTAGATCTAATATATGAAGACGGTAATTAATCGTTAGAAGTTCAAATAAAGACAATAAATTGAGTAACTAACTTGGTCTTTAGAATTTTTTCGTGGCAATTCACAGTGGCTGTCCTTGCCAAGAAATTTCCCCCATTTGGGGAACCCGAATATTTATTGACGTATTCTCAGCATTCTAAAAAAAAAAAATCCTGTTCAAAGCCAGTTCAATCCAGCCCATGTCCTTTCCAATCTGGCGGAAATCGTTATACTTCAGAGTCATATTCGGGAGGCACATGCTTCGAATCTCGTCCAGGACCCTGATTATTGTGAATGCTGCCGTTCGCTGCTTTAGCCAATCCCTCCACGCATATGCCTGGGTAGTACTTACAGATCATGACCACTTCCTTCTGCATTTTAACAAATCATTATGTACGGATCACTCTGTACTTCCACGGTATAGTCTGAGCCATTGACAGCTTGGTTAATTAACCAAAATAAACTAAAAGTGTTCATACCGTTATATTCTGTTTCTGTAATATCCGTAGTAATATCCCCACTCAACTGCTGCTTTATTTTCGCATTGCCTTTCTCTTAGTTAAAATGTGAGGCTGTTCCAGTGAACGCTGCCTCCTGCGGTCTCGGCCATGTGGATTACTATTGTTCACCACCTGTTGTCAGTGGGAACAGCCCAAAGGCAAAACACACACACACACACACACACACACACACACACACACATATAGACATACACAAAGCACATAATAGTATATATTCCATGAAGTATGAAGATAGTTCGGTTGTTTTATCGCTTTCGAACATTCTTTCTCGTTTTGAAATAAAACCAGCTAACGGGCATGTTTAAAGTTAAAGAATTTGCCAACCCTCTTTTACGTTCCTTCTGCATTGTTTCTTGTCACGATGCTTAGGATGGACATGTTTAAATATTTTTGGATGTAATAAATAAATAGCGGAGGGGAAAAAACTTAAGCCTTTAACTGAGAACACAAGTGGCATAAATCCTTTACTTTATAGTTACACATACAGAAATACGTTGGTGTGTGCATTTAAGTGTTTATTGTCTACTGCAAATGAAGTACAGATGATATTATTACATTAAATATATGAACTTATTAACTACAATGAATATACAGTGTATTTATCGAAACAAAACATTGATTCAATAAAACAAGCATGATCATAGTGCAAGTTTTATATAATCAGTAACCTTTTCTTAAAGAATTTGTTTCTCATGATGAAGCACGAAGGTGATAGAATCATACAGGACTGCCAAAGGAAAATAGAACATGGGAGTCTGATAAGTTCGATTGTGTTGACCGCCTTTATTAAATTAATCTGATGGAATATAGCAGTATGGGTTATCGTTTTAAGAAATTAGGTACCCACCCCATGAACTTAATCTCTGTAATGCTGACAGAAGACGTAAGGGTTTGCGTCATATACAGGGACATTATTCTAGGTGAGCAGTGTCTTTTTTACTTCCAGTCAGCCCTCTGTCGTGTAACTGTAGCCACCTCAACGGCCGCCCACACGCACATTGAATATTGGCGGGAAGTGACAAACGATGTTAGTCAGATAAAATAATGACATATATATATGTATATATATATACACACAAAATAGCAAACCTTTCAATAAGCGCAACACTTTTTATCAGTTAATTAATACATTATTGCCCGGCTGCTTGTTTTGGCTTCTTATCAAGCCGTCATCAGGCTAATTGCTAGTACATTTTAGCCAGACATACGTTATCAATCAATATAAAACTGTGAAGAGGAAATTACGTACTGTAGCAGCCTGGTTATGGCTTTATAAGAAGCCGAAAAATGTAGTGGGTATGAATGTGTTTTAATCAACTGATAAATAGTGTTGGGCTGAATGAGGGTTTTACTGTGTAATCTTTTGAACATGCGCTTAACAGGATTAACCAATGAAAGATATATGAATAGAATTTTAAAAAACCGTATTTATTTTAACTAAAACATGGTATTTTTTCGTCTAAAATCAAAAGCTATAAGGGAGGACGACGAGTAGGTGTATAGACTTCTGTCTGTGTGGGAAGAAAAATTGTGACCTTATTTTTTTAACCTAAGTTGTAGAAAAAAACACCCGTCGTATATTGCGTAGAAAGACTTAATACTCAACGCAAAATGTACGTAGAAGATTGTCATCTTTTAAGAATAAGCCCCTAAATACGTTGCATTACTAACAACATATTATTGAAAGAAATGGGCAAAAAACTCGAAGCTGTGACACTGTGAGAGGAGCGATGAAATTAGCCTATAAGGTGTTTGGAATAACATTGCGCTATAAACATTTTTATTTGTATTACTTTGCATTAATCATAGATCTAAACATCTGACGTTTATACATCCCGTCTTTTTCCTATCTTTCTTATTTTTCATCATCTGTTTTAAAGAAGACTTAAAAACTGGTCTGGTAAGTTCCAATTGTTTGCATCTGTCATTTTACTTCATGTTGCTTAGCTCAGCAATTGGATCCAACCATCCATCTATTGACTTGCACAAGTCAGCCATCTTAATTACTGCAATTAGCAAGAAGTTTCTCTTCGCCAAGTCTTCCCAACATCTCTCCCCTCTTCAGTCTACCATCTGGAAGGAGAAGAAGTGAATGTTAGTTAACAGACGGAGATGGAAAGGGATGGAGAGAAATACTTAAGTTTTAAAGTCTCTTAGAAATACATTGGAAGGACCCTATCACTGTATACGTAAGAACAAAACCCGACTTTACCAAATATGCTATAAAGAGATTACAAAAAGTAAGGAAGTAGGCGAAATTAAAAAAAAAGCAGGTTGTATTAAAAGTCGAATAGCACTGCTGAGCATGAAATAGTCGTGGGTGTTGAAAGAGGTGACATCTGCCGGCAACGAAACGAACTTTATCGGTTCTGTTGCCTCTTCGCGTGGGAAAATAATGGATGTGGCAGTTTAATTTGTTTTGCGTCGATTATTGACCAAACTGGTGTATCGAGTAAAAAAAATAAAGGGTAATATTTCTTTTCTGCTGCATTACACAAACATCAGAGACACAGACATAAGATATCACTTCGCTTGTTTATGGACGTGACGCTGTTGTACGAATGTTGATTATTCAGAAAGGTAGTGGCGAGTTTAGTGAAAATCATGCGAAGTTCAAAAGAACGTTGGCGGATGACACAAGACTTTTTAATGATAGAGAACTCCTCTGACATTTTTCCCACGTGGGTGTCAACATGCTGAACTTGAGAACATGTGAATTACTTCTTATTACAATATGCAGTCTTCCTTTGAAGGACGCAAATATATTTTTTCGTAGCAACTAAAATATTTTTCTTTGCATTTATATAACTTTTAGAGTTATTTAAAATAAAGTATTTTATCATTGTTTTATTTTCTGATCCGAACACACGTAAGACTGTAACCCCTTTTTCTTGAACTGATTGTTGCACTTCGTTGACTCCACGGCTCATTGTCCCTATTGACAAGCTGATAATCGCTTAACTAATTAATAAATTCTCCATATTTTTTAGTACTCGAAATTTAGTTGCTTTGTTCACAAGAATCTGATACTGGATCTCACCATTAACCCTTTAAAGACGAAGCGTATCTGTTTTATATAAGGACTCAGTGCGTACCGCGCTGTAAACACTCTCCACTTCGGTTATAAAAACCAATCTCTTATGTTTTATAAGGCAAAAGTTACTGTTTGTTCTGAGATCCGTACAAAACACACAAACGCAATGTGGGCACCACGTAGAATTTTTTAATGTTAAACCTGGTGGTACGTAAAGTTACCGCTAGGCTTTAAAAGGTTAAACAGACAAATCAGTCCTCAGCCAGATGATGAACTTCTTCAAGATCCAATTTAATACTGTCATTCAGTCTTGGCCTTTATTTATAACAACCGAGTTGGTTCCTTTCCTATTTTTAAATTAATTTTATGCTCAAATATCGTTACTGTGCCAAATAAGGAACAAGACATACTTAGCGTTGAAAGTGACCCTGATGAGACACCTATTTCCGTGGGAATCCCGCATTATTTCAAGACATGCATACTATTTTAATTTTATATAATTGTATAAATATTTTAGTGATCCCAGTGGCCAAGTCTTGGGTCTGCGGCCGCTCGCTTGCTGGGATTGCGCCTTCAAATCACTCAGGGGACATGGATATCTGTCGCTTGTGAGTGTTGTGTGTTGTCAGGTAGAGGTCTCTGCGACGGGCCAATTACTCGTCTAGAGGAGTCCTACTGAGTGTGGTGTGTCTCAATATGATCGTGAAGCCTCGACAGTGGAGAGGCCCTGGCCCGCTGGGGGCTGTTGCACCGTGGGGGGGAGGAAAGAAAAAATCAACTTTCGTTACTAATCGGCGCGCATGCGTGTCAAACACAGTGTTCGGTCCAACTAGTTTTTCAGTTTATTTATACACGTACACAAGCGTTATAAGGCAGCTGGCGCGACACTGAATGCTGCCTGTTACTGACATACGGTTTTCAATTGACCTTTTAAAGCCTAGCGGTAACTTTACGTACCGCCAGGTTTAACATTAAAAAATTCTACGTGGTGCCCACATTGCGTTTATGTGTTTTGTACGGATCTCAGAACAAACAGCAACTTTTGCCTTATGAAACATTAAGAGACTGATTTTTATAACCGAAGTGGAGAGTGTTTACAGCGCGGTACGCACTGAGTCCTTATATAAAACAGATACACTTCGTCTTTAAAGGGTTAAATTCATCAACAGATGTGAGGCAGTAATCTCCGCCATTTAAAATTGTACTTATTTCTAGCCGCGCAGAACAGTGCTTCACTCTGCAGTATTCTTGAAGAAACTAGACAAATAATTGTCTAATAGTTCCAATTTGATGTAGAGTTTTGACACATCTTCATTCGTGTGATTGTTAAGGATTCGAACCTGCTAACAGCTCGCAGGCGGAAGATAACATCACTTTCTGCCGTCTATGATTAGATATTAGAATGCGTTGAATGCATTGACAGCGAATAGCTTCATTACTTGTTGACCTTGTATACCTTATAATTCAAAAATTATTTCAGTAGTTATACTATATTATTCCTTTTTTTCATTCCCACCATTATCATCAGTGTTGTTATTTCTGCAGTGTCATGATCGTTTTGTGTTTATTTAAAGATAAAATTGGACAAGCAGACAGAGAAAGAACTGGAGGGCATTTGAGGGGATTTGTTATATGAGTTATTGGAGGGTGACCAACCGATGAATAAATTAAGCAACGAAGTGGCCGTGATGATTGGAGCCAATCGACAGCCATGCACTGCGTCGGTGGTCACTCAAGCTAACCCGGCAGTCAGTCTGTAACAATCAGGTAGAGGAAGTCCGGCGCTGGTTAGTAACAAACATACTAACAGTGCAGTTCTTGTGTTGCCCAATCTAGGAAATGAAAGCTCTGTTCCATCTTGGTGTGCACATTTTCGTAAGGCGTCTTTCGCGAAAGCTCTGTTCCATCTTGGTGTGCACATTTTCGTAAGGCGTCTTTCGCAATTTGACGTGTCTCATTCACCTCGATGCCCATGTACTGCTGAAGCAAATTTAGTAAGGAGACGTTAGCTGAAGTTCTTCTTACCGCAATTTAGTGTGTACCGTAAGGTAAATTTCACCTTAGAGCAGGCAATGATGGCCCAGAGGGTGAATAGAGATGTAGCTGTACTCTTTCTTTCACCTCGGCGCTAGATGTAAGTGGATGGTCAACGCCACGCCGGGGCCGCATTCCGCCGTGAGAGACCTGGTATCCATGGAACGGGAGGCGTAATAGGTCCCAGGGCCGGTCTGGACGCGTGCGGAATGTCTCACGCAACCGGGATTCGATCCCCGGACCGTCCAGCCCGTAGCAAGTCACTATACTGCCTACGCTGTCCCGACTTTAATGTATAATGTGGCATATTGAATTCGGAGCATTCGTTTAATCGTGTTAGCGAGACACGCAGTTAACGTTAACGCTTGCCTCGTATTTTACCACTGCAGTACGGGAAAGCTTCTCGTTTTCTGCGTGTGCCGACACTGTGTTCCCGTCAGTGGCGAAACCCTTGTGCTAACCGTGTGAGGCCGGCTGACATCATGAACGTTAGCGCCCTGTGTTTAGAGTATATCATATCTGCTAGAAAATAAATGCCTTTACGTCAGAAACATTATCTGTTTGTACCCTGGCCGCTGCATCCCCTCACCAGTTGTGCAGAACCTATTCTAATACTGGGGTCTTGAATGAGTTTTATACATTTACTGAATGACAAAGCTTTGTTTTTGTATTTCGAATAAAATCTACTTAAATTGTTAAAGTAAATTGCTCATTCAAAACATAACTATGCATTTTCATCAAGGTCAGGAAGGAGAAGGAATGAATTCCAGTGATCATTTCCCTTACATTATGGATAAAAATATATCGCTGAAAGATTGCTAACACTACATACATACATACATACATACATACATACATACATACATACATACATACATACGTACGTACATACATACATAAATACATACGTACATACATACATACATACATACATGCGCGCACGCGCGCGCACGCACACACACACACACACACACACACACACACACACACCACTTTTTAATTTTACTTCGTTGAATATATACCATATAGAAAAGTATTTTAAAAAATTGTAGAAATTAATGACTAATGTATATGTTGTATGTACAGAATTTTCAAATGATAAGAATTTTCTCGCAAAATAATATAGTTCGACATAAGCTTCGTGTGAAGTAAAATTTATATTGAACTGATACGTACTACCACTACAACCTTATGACAGTTAGGGTGACAACCCGTCCTGATTTTTGCGGGACAGTCCCGAAAATGCACGTAAACTTCTACGTTCCGAAACTGGGTTGAAATATCTCGCAATCAGTCAAATTAACTCTTTGTTTATAGAATCGAAATGGCAAGAGAGTTCGGCTGTCGCAGTGAGGGAACGCTGCACCCCAGTCTGCACACTGGCGGCTCTCTGAGAAAGCAACCAACATATTCTGACTTCAGAGAAGCTGAAGACGTCTGTAAACTTTGACGAATTACAATAAAGCCTGCACTTGCACTGTCTCTGAACGGCGTATCCAAGCAAACTCTTTCTGTTAGTGACAAATGGTGTCAAATAGTTGTGGCTTCTAGGCGGTAGACTTCCAGTGTTGCACGCTTACCGTCGTTTGTACTGTCTATTCCTGGGTGCAACGCTAACGTGGAGCGAGTTTCCTAAATAATGAACTGCTGCTGGAGAAATGAACGCAATAAGAGTAGCCTAAACTTAACAAAAGTGAAATTGCGGTCAAGATGAATCATAAATGTACTTGTGAGCGCTTTTAAACATTTGGGCTTAGGGACAGAGGTATCCTCCAAGCAGCCAAGTCAAACAAAAAATAATTTTTTTAAAATTAAAATAGTGAACCAAAACGAATAAACAGAAATTTTTTATTTTTTATTATTCAAAAAGTGTAACAATACATTTCAGTTTAATGCGTTTACCAGTTTCAGTTGTCTGTAGTTCGTTAATTAAATTATTTTAGTTCTTGCTCTATTTTTTATTTTCGTACAAATTCCTAATTCTTGCATTTTAAAGTTCGACATGCAAAGTCATTTAATAACATGTACTTTTCAGTGATAATTATCACATGTAAAGTGAAGTTAAACGGCTACAACAGCAAAACTTTTACTATACGTTATTGCCATGACCGCCCCCTCTCTCCCCGCAATGGCGGCATGCCGCGGAAATTGTCGGAATGTCCTGCAATATGGGAGCGATAAGGCGGTCGTGACCCTAATGACGCCTGTCTGGTACCTTTTAGTGTAGTAGCCAGCGGGTTATGTTTTAAGGTAGGCCTCCTGTACCAGTACTTTACTGAAACAAGTGACGAAATTATTAACATGTTTATACATCATCAAACGTGTTACCTACAGAGCTGTACCAGCGGTCACAGAAAATCGCTGCTTGCTTCATATCTGTCTAAAGAAGAGTAAATCGTGTTGCTTTACCGCGACAGACGTTCCGTGGTGTTATGGAACCTAGAAATTCACTGCTGTCATGCAAGAAGTTCACCAATTTAAACCTGGTGTGGGACAGTTCAATCTAGCTTACATCTTTACTGGACCGGCCCCCCTATATCTGTTGTAATAGTATCCTTTTATTCCATATGTACCTAGTTTACAAATTGATCTCTTTACTTGAGATATCCGAACAAAAATTGTATGTTCTTTTCTTGTTTCCCCTGTTTACTAGGTCTACACGCCCCATCCATCTCATCTGTCTTGTTTTAATGAAATTAATAATACCAAGTGAACAATCTAATTTGTGAAGGTCCAGAATATTTAATTTTCAGTAGTACACTTAGAGCCTTATATTGTATATTCATATACGTATTACTAGTGGCAAGTAAAAAATATAGCCATGGTGCCGTGTGGGATTAGGCAGTTAAGGTTGTCCGGTATGTCGTCATTTCGCTGTCAAGTGAGTTGTGACTAATATGAACTCCCCTCTCAACTGTAGCGCTGTACCAGCACTTGGCTCAAATCTCGATGTGTGCCCACGCCCGCTCTTTCCTACCTATCTAGATGGATGGTTGGATGGACAGAAATTCAACAGTAATGACAGAAAATTACAAGTGGAATTTTGGTTTCTGTATGAAGCTCCCCCCTTTCCCCCTCCTCTCTTCGTCCCTTCTCTTTTAAGAAAAGTGAACTAAACACGATAATAGAAAAAGTAAAGGTAATTTGCCCAGTTTTTGTTTCCGGTAGCCAGCACATCCGCTGGAATTATTCGCGGGTTATTGACTATTTGTGACATTTGTTTATATGCTTGTGCATAGCAAAGACCAATTCCTGCAGATGGCGTATTATTCATGTGTTAAAAAATGTTTCGCCTAGACACGGACATTTCATAGGGATGCAGTATATCTTGCTTTGGGTGTACAGACACTTGCACATGTATTTCTCCTTACAAGCCCGTTAGCAGTTCTGCTGTACAAACAAATGTAGAAGAAACAAGGCAGGCCGTGTACATATAACGTAACATCGAGGCGCGTTCGCGTAACCACTGTTGCCCTGGAAAAGCAAAAAGTATTACATATTCTGAGTGCATGTTTCTAGCCTTAGTTACCCAGCATGCAAAGCGCAAGCGCCGTATTATATTGTCATCTGTGGCTTGTATGGGTCTGCCATATTTGTCCACGTTATCTCGTAAACGGCACGATTTTCAGGAAAAAAGTTTTCAACATAAAATGTGTGTTTTTTGATTTTCGCTAAACTTTTGAGCGAAAGAATTCTCATTGTAAGAAGAATCCAGCGGGATATTGTCGTAAATGTAAATACGCCTTCATGTAAAGTGCCCCTTATTCTTGTAGGATTGTACTGAAACTTGAATTTTCTCTACAGATTTTCGAAGAATACTCAGATGTCAAATTTCATGAAAATCCGCGTAGTGGGAGCCGAGTAGTTCCATGCGGACGGACAGACAGACAGACAGACAGACAGACAGATATAGCCTACAGTCAAAGCTAATAGTCGCTTTTCGTAATTTTGCGAACGTGCCTAAAAAATGAGGAGTAATTTCTTCTGGTATGTGATGCTACGTCAGTGGGTAATCTTTTGCCGACGTTTCAGAAGGACCTATCGACCGTTGAAATTAAGGACCCTAGATCGCCCCGAAACGCCGGAATCCAATAATGCACTGACACAGCGTCACATTACAGAAGAACAGAATCCTCAATTAGCGGCTGCAGAAACGTCGGAACTTACAAAACAGTATGCCCTGTCCTGTACCCATAATACTGACCTGGACCATAACTAACTCCATGCAGTATAAACTTCGTTGAAAAGCTGGTAGTTTCTCACCTGCCTCTTATGGAACCCGAAGGCCACTGCTGTTGGCCCTTTACCTGAGTCACAGTAATCCAAAACACTGTCATTTTCGTGGACGCACTTAGACCGTCCTAGTGGCCTGTTCCCTTAAGATTTTGAAATCAAAAGTGTGCATTTTTGTCCTCCATGCATGTTACATGTCCCTCCTATCTCAGTATTTCTATAAACATCTCTATGTATAGAGTTCCCATTCCCCTGTTGCGTCATCGGTCTTTGTTCTTTCTCATAATGCTAGATGAATATAAACCTAGCGGATGAATTCTCATATCTTTTAATTAAAACAAATGTGTTACTATGCAGTTTGTCATACACTATTGTTTTGTATATTTGGACTTATCCTTTATTACTGGGAACAATAAATTTTCAAGGACTTTAACAAAGGAACCTCAGCCTTATTATTACACAAGGAGGTAGCTGTATAAGAATTACTACGAAGGAATCAGCACTGATAGCTGATAAAGGGAGCGTTTTTGTGTGTGCTTTGTGGGTGGGTGTACTATATACACTTTGCAGTCTAAATCACTTGAGAAATATATTACCCATTGCCGTGCCATAAAAATTCACAACAGATCAAACACTGTAGTCTGTTTTTTTTCTCTCCCTGTGTTATATTTTATGCCAAAGTCCCTCATCCCACATCACTGTGCATACTGTATTTATGTGACCCACCTTTTATAAACCACGAGTTTACCAAACACATGACAATATACCAGTATTGTACATAACAGAGGCGCCATTGGATTTTTTCAATTCTTATCACAGTGTAATAGCTTGGCCTGCCTTATCATTCTCCTGGGAATATAAAGCCTCCGTTACAATTTTAGCCATACTAATGTAAGCCTTTATTTTTAAAAAAATCCCCTCTTTTATGTCTGTCTGTCTCTCTCTCTCTTTGAATCCGGTGACTGGAATCAGCCTTGCATGTGCATGACAAACCAATAATTCTGCGACCTAAATTGGCAAAGAGTAAAAACGTCTGAATCGTTTGGTATACATGATACGTTCGTTTTATACAATTTTTGTAATTTTAAAAACGGCTTTTCAATCATGAATGATTTTTTTTCGTTTCATCTGTAGTTTATTGTACAGAAATAACTTAATTCTCTTTAGCTTGTTTCCATACCTACCATCTGAACTTTCTGTTGGCAAGAGTTAAAACCGGATCTCCATTCAATTACTGTCACATTTGAATAGTCTCTTCATTGCTAAATCAAACAGCATTACACGCAGTGATACAAACATGGCTAAAAGTAACAGAACGCTCAGTTCTGTGTGCAGTGGTTGTTGCGCATCAGGCGGGGAATTCCTTGACCAGTTTAATGCATGTCAGGTCCTAAAGGAAATATTGTACCATATATCATTTCACGTTTCCTTATGATTTTGAAGTTAGAGCGTCACACGTCGAATCATTCACGGTTTGGGCTTTGTCTTTTCGTCGTGCTTTTAAAATAAAAGTTAAAACACGACGTTTCTGGGCAGGATCATGTTCCATCTTCACGCAAAAGAGTGGACAAGACACCCACTCAACTGGGTCAATTATTCTCAATGTCTAAGCCCACGGGTTTAGATAACTTTGTCTGTCGGGCCAAGCTGAGTAAGTCTTTACTTTTTTGTCTGAAGAAGGGTACCGATTCCGTTCTCGAAAGACTGTTTTTATGTTTACTTTAAACAAGGGAGGATGGACAAAGTTCAACTAGCGAATTATGTAAAATTTGTTTTGTTTCTAAGCAACGCTGTCAATTTGTATATGTCTACTATAGTGGCGGTGAATACGAATACGGAGCATTGGTGGAACGATATCGGACAGTGAAGACCAAAGAACTTAGAAGAACCGTGCCCAATTTTCATTTCATTCACCACAAATACAGTTGTAACTAGTATGTTCTTTATATATTTAATGACGCCGGATTAAGTACAAGAATTGTGTGTCATTGCCTGATACAGTGGTACGAACACCAAATTGGAAACGCCGTAGAAGGAACCGACCAAGGCCTGTTTTGTTTGATTCTGGACTAGGGTAAGAGATTTTTCCTTCTCGAACACCTCCAGCTCGGCTGTTGTGCCTGCTCACCCGGGGATAAAGCGGCTGGAGTGTGATGTTGACCACTGACGTCCATTTAGTGCCGTGTTCGAATCTGACACTCCACACAACTGTGCACTGAACGCTGAGAGTTATTTGTATCATTATTCTTGCTTCATTTTAGTTTTGTGACGAACTTAAGTGCTTAAGTACTGATTCTCTATGTGTTAAATTTGTGTGACGCCCTCAGAGTTTCGCGTCGTCAACACGATCATGATTATTGACTTATAGATCGTATGTTTGAGCTGCGAGGTTTGGGGTTGTCACATTGATGGGGATTTTTCAAATCTTGTGGGAAATCACACCTATCGACTGAAAAGTAGTTGCCAACCATTCTGAAATTATCGCTACCTGAAGGCTTGTAACCAGGGCTGTGGAGTCGGTACACAAAAGCTCCGACTCCGACTATGACTCCTCGATTTTTAGAACTTCCGTCTCCGACTCTTTCATAAAAGGTCAGTGTATATTAATAACGGTAAACCTATAAGACATTTCATCACCACCACGTGAATCATCAGGCTACTTTTTTGACTTATAACCTATATTTAATTATAAGTCTAATGGTTACTGTAGCTATCAGGGCTCTGGAGCTGGAGTATCTAGTTAAGATTTTAGACTGAGGTCGGAGTCGGAGTCGGAGTCGGTACATTTTTGCCGACTCCGACTCCACCTAAATTTCCTCCCGACTCCGACTCCACAGCCCTGCTTGTAACTGCATGTTTACGATCTCTCATCCTACCAGATTTCACATGTTTCCAGCTGCTAATTAGTTAGCTCCATCAATCCGATATCTAAAGGAAACATTTTCAGGGCCACGTTGTTCTTATCGTACATTCTACAACATTACCTAACCTAAAGTTACATATTTTTCCACTGTCTGTTATGTACCATACATTATGGTAGGACCAAAATATGTAGCTGTAATTTCGGTGTGCCCTCGCAATTTCGCGCTTCGGCCACGTTATTTCTGGCTATATGAAATTATACAGTATGATGTTGGTTGGTTTTTCGTTGGAGCAATGTTTGTACCACGTTTCGTGAAAATTGGTCAGATTGTTCCAAAGTTTAAGTGGTAGAGACGCGGAGAGTATGGTAATATCAAAATCTTACTTTATATCTTCAGGAGAAGTGAAGGCGAAGAAATGATGAAATTCGTGCCAGAAAAATGTGTCGCAGAGCATTTTGTTATTCATATTAATTGGGATTCGAAGTGCTTCCTTTCAGTTTCGTATGTTCCATGTTCCGTGCATCGATCAGATATGTAAAATTGTTTTTAAAAAGACCAACAAATGCGCTTGAATATATGAGTGGAAGTTTATTATATGTTAACCACCGACCTGTTTCGGCCACTCATGTGGCCATCTTCATTTTAGTTGTATTCTTGTTCTTGCCACCCTGAAAATGGCCACATGAGTGGCCGAAACATGTGGGTGGTTACTATATAGGATACTTACATACATACATACATTCAAGTGCGTTTGTTGTTGTTTTTAAAATATTTTTTATCTATACTTTCTTTCAGTTTGAGACCTCTGAGCGAGGGATTGAGACAGACTCTTGAAGCGATTTCAGAGGATATCACCAGGTGACAGAACTACATAACCTGGCCGAAACAAACCTGAAACCGGTCTGTAGACCACAGGGACACATTCCTGTCTTGTTAACTGCCTAAAATCGTAACATACATTTCACTGTCATGTCGATTACAATAGTTAACCCCTCCCATGAGAAGTTTCTTAAAATTGGAACTTTCTGTTAGTGCATTTCCATGTTAATATATCACTTCTGTTGTTTAAATTCCGCCAGGAGTTGGTGTGGAGTATTGACAGGTAACGCAAAGCATATATTTCACCAATCTCCTCGACTAGTAAATAAATCCAGATCAGAGGTACCAGTAATTCCAATAATATCTCGTGCGTGGCACTGGAAGGGGTTAAACGTGGGCTCATTTTGGGTATCATGTGAAAGGAACACGAAGCTTTTAGTTGTTTTTGATGGGATGAATAGACAGAGGGGTGAAAAAAATTTAAAAAATCCATTACAGTGAGAGGATATCCCAAACTCTATTACCGACCCTCTTTCTGTAATCTTAATTTCGAAGGTATTTTCCGCTAAAGCCAAAAGCCGAAAGCAGTAGGCGCATAGCGCTGCAATCGAAACGCAATGCTGTAGCTAGCGGCTTGTGTATAAAATAATAGCACTTTGGGGACAGTGATTACAATTAAGAGGATTGCAGTCAGATGTAGCCGTGTAATGGCGGTACCGTGTCGTGTGACGTCACGCGCGAAAGAGTGGGAAGAGGTTTCCTATGCGGTGCGCTTCCAAAGAGCTTCGGTACGAAAAAAAACGTGAAAATTTGTTGTGTTAAATTAACCCTTTAAAGACGAAGCGTATGTGTTTTATATAAGGACTCAGTGCGTACCGCGCTGTAAACACTCTCCACTTCGGTTATAAAAACCAATCTCTTAATGTTTTATAAGGCAAAAGTTGCTGTTTGTTCTGAGATCCGTACAAAACACATAAACGCAATGTGGGCACCACGTAGAATTTTTTAATGTTAAACCTGGTCGTCTGTAAAGTTACCGCTAGGCTTTAAAAGGTTAATGTAATAGGTGTCATATTTGGCTGTTCATAAATTTATTTTGATACATTAAATTTTTAATTAATATTATTGAGTGAATATGTAATTTCGTATATTAAAACTTTAAACGTTTATTAAAACATTGATTAATGGTGAGGTACACATCCTTTCAGGATTTGACATTGTAGCATTTCAGGACTGTTGCTGGAGTGTTTAACTCCTGGAGCGTTAGGCCACCTCAGTTCTTGTATTCTCTCATTAGTTCGTTGCATGTTGGTTTTTACAGTTAAGGTGATTAGAGGCCTTGGCCATGGTCTCCTGGACTTCTTACAGACTTTCCTTAAAATCGGTCCGTTTGAAAGTTCTTCCACCTCGAAATTTGTTACGTTTCACGTGCTGACAGACGGATTATTTGAAGCGGTGTTTAAGATGTATAACGTTCAGATGCCTCCTGTATGGCATGCTTGTCATACTGGTTTTCCTTATAATTAGTCACATTGTTGCAATATTCGTCGAGAAGTACTCGAACACACACTTTCATGGCTTAACTTTCTTGCGGCATTAAGGCGATGATCTGTTCACCGTTCAATGGTAACTATGTACCACCTACTTTGACGTTAAAGTTCTCTGCATTTTATCAATCAACGCATTTATGTGATTCAAACCACTCCCACAATAAACACCCATTATTTCCGTAACGTGCACTAACTGCTTGGCCTTCATAATGGACACGAAATGTGTTGTCTGTGAGGTAAGACCTGAATATTTACGAGTGTATGTTACCTACATGAATCTCAGTTTTCAAAGGGTCGAGGACAGTGTTGACTGAATTCTGTTCCTTATACTTCTTAGTCTGTCGTGGTCACATTACAGAAACATCGATCAATTGTGCATGTGACCTAGTGTTGTTAGGTAATTGGAACTTAGTAGGCCGTGATTGTTTTGGAATGCAGCTAATATGAGAGAGACAAAGAGTACGTACAGAATTTTAGTGAAGAAGTTTTTTGGAAGTGGCCATTTGGAAGGCATAAGAGGGGAGGATAATATTAATATGGTTCTTAATCTACTGCATTTTCATGGTGCAAGGTGGACGAAACTGGCTCAGAATCGGGTTCGGTGGCATGAGTAGGTAGTGGTGTATTGAGTCTGGAGTTCTGCTGCTGGAAACTTGGTTAGGTTTGTTCCCTAGAGGACATCCGAGCATATACTTGGTTCTGTCTTGAAATAAGCCGCCAGCCTTTCCTTCCAGGTTTTTACCGATTCGTCATTGGGAGACATTCTAGTTAGCTTAGTAAATTACCTGTACACAGTCTAAATTTCTGATACAGCCTCATAAAATACCGTAATAAATAATCAACTGTGAGTCCCATGTTTGAAAGTTCCTCTTCATTTCTTTCTTGCTCAACCGTCTGGCTTCATCGATTTCATATACAGTTAATTGACCCAGCGTATTAATGGCGTGGTGTATAATTGTTAGCAGTTGTAGGAAATTGTTTTCCAATGCCTTCCACTGCCTTGTGAAATAGGTAGTTAAACAGTTTTAGAAATTTTATGCTTCGCCTGTTACCGCTTCTCCGTTGATCAGAGCACTGTGAAAGAAAAACAGTATTAATCAAGTAAAAAAACGAGAGGTCAGTTACAAGTTATAGACAGTCTCGATGTATTTCTTCTAATAGCATTGTGTAAAGGAAGCTGATTATTGATTTATTGCTTAATTAGTTATTTAACTACGCATTCTCAACATTATTTTGCAGGAAACGGTTGGACACGTTTCATCTAGAAGTGTTGTGTATATAACAGTTTACAAATTTTTGTAAATTCGTATGTTCGTATGGCACTTTGTAAATTCCATAACCATCTGTGAAATAATTTCTAACAGTTCGGTTCCTCATTCTTAAAATTCTGGTTAATAATAAAGTGAAAACTGACAAAACTATCCCCAACAATAAACCGGACATCATATTCCGTGATCATGAAAAAAGCAACACGTCTGTTAATAAACTCTGCAATTTCAGGAGGTTGAAATATGACGAAGAAAGAAGCCGAGAAGATTTTGAAGTGTAAAGATTTTTACAATAGGAATACAGCTCATGTGGAAAGTAAAAGTCAAAAGTGATAGCAGTGATAATAGGGGGAACTGGAACCACCTCAAAATCATGCAGGAAATACATATATATAACGAAACAAAAGGAAATTGTTACAAAAAAGCAAGTGGTACACGGAAACAAAATACAATAACAACTAGAAAATCAGCAGAAATCTAAACTTCTGAACAATTAATTAGTCGCCAGTGAAAGGTTTCTAGTCGCAGTTGGCGTTCTTTCTCAAAATATGTAAATATTGATGATAATATGGAGGTGATGATCTTCTTTCTCAGTCCTTCCGTCTTCTACCTACTTGTTGACAGCAGGTGTAGAGGTTTCTTTTTTGGTGATTTCATTTGATCACACTCATGCACGCACCACAGTCGGTATGACTCCTCTGGACGAGGGATCGGCCCGTCGCAGAGGCCCCTACCTGACAACACAAACACTGTACAAGACAAATATCCATGCCCCCGGTGGGATTCGAACCCATGATCCCAGCAAGCGCTCGGCCGCAGACCTACGCCTTAGACCGCGCGGCCACTGGGATCGGCGGAGCTGATAATAAGGATAGTAAAGTGACCGGCTATAAGGATCCTGTATAACGAACGTTCTAAGAACTCTGGAATAAGTTACCAGAGATGAGGCGTCAGATGCGAGACGCAGAGTGGACGTGAAGTGCCGTGTCTTTGAGCAGTGACGTTCTTTGGTGTTTACGTGCTGCCACCCTCGAGCAAATGAAAATGTTAGGAGGCAGAACAAGTGGATGGTATGTTTCCCCTTGTGTCTCATTTCAATAGATTGGAATGAAACTTAAAAGGGCCGCAGCGAGCAAATCAAAGACAAACTGGCGGGGCAGAAATCCGACGCGAGTTTGGCTGGGTGTGTCAGAATTGTGTTCTCTGTCAACACGCTGCGTTTATGCGGGATTTGAGATTCTCACTGAGGTTTAGTTGAGTATTCCACTCTTCTGGGGTATGACACTGTTTCGCTGGGTGAGTGCTTCCCGACGTTTCGTCACAACCCACAAGATCTGAAATCTTATGCATTGTGTAGTTTCCAGATCAGGCCTGTCGAACACGCTGTCCGCTGAGCTTTGTGATGCCCCAAACGTAACGATCAGCGTCACAACCTCGTTCGTCACTTAATATTTTAAAGGTAATTGGATTAAAGATATGAGATATTAAATATGAGGTTTTCTAAGAGGTGTAATTGGGGATTGAGGTCATATAGGAAGTTACTCTGCGTCACTGGGTATGAGGTCCCCGACGTTTCGAACGAACTTAAACTTCAAGCAACCTTGAACCTTCGAAGACGAAGGCGACATGTTCGTTCGAAACGTCGGTTACTACTCAGAAAGTGACACAAAGTCAGATTCCAGAAGACCGCACTCGAAGGGCGAGCTATTTGGTACTTTGTAACACCTGTGGGGAAAACCATTTAATTAAATGCTTTTTATGAGAATTTCAAAGAATATTGACCACTTGGGAGATGGTGGCGTAGATGAGTGGCTAATATATCTTGTAATGCTTATGGCGTACTCGAACACGTAAACGTTTTTGAATGGAAATTTCATAGGAAAGGGACCATTTGTGTGACCTTGATGTATGTGCGAGTATAAAACTCATGTTTAGAAAGATTGAAGTAACACGGTATGCAGGCATGGAATATATTGCAGTGCCACCAGCACCAAGACCAGTAGCGGTCATTGCTGTGTCCGTGCACAGCATGAAGTTTGCTTATGGGCTCTTTAAGTAGAACTATCAGATTATGAAATACAACCCCTCAGCTTGGAATTAATTACTGATACCGACTGAGGAGTCTACAGCTGACCTTGGCAGTTGTTTGCGCTGGGGAAAGCTGACCGTCCCTTGTGACCAGTAACGTATGTTTTCCATTAAAATTAGGGTGAAGTGCAGTCGTGTTTTGTGCGTGTAAGATAATGCAGTTATATTTTATAGTGTTGTATGTGGTTAGAGCTGTACATATATTTGACTTTAGACTTGTTATAAACGAAAACACGTAACAAATGGCGACCAGTGGAAAGTTATAGCGACTCATGTTTTTGAAAGGATCTGTATATTTTCCCCCTACCGTCGTTGCGTGTGTTAAGGGACTCTACCCATGCTGTGCAGGTGAATTGAATTCTCTTGAGTAAGCGACAGTAGTTAGTTATTCAGTTATGTAACTTACATTAGACTTTGAAACTTCGTTTTTTGTGAGAGGAGGAGACGTATAGTGTAATCAGTGTTGTCCGTACAGAGGGTTGCTTTCTTATAAACACCCGGTGATATCAGTCATGTATAACTGCAGCCAAATCACCTAACTACTCTTCAGTTGATGTGTGTGTGTGTGTGTGTGTGTGTGTGTGTGTGTGTGTGTGTGTGTACTGAATACAAGGAAACAGAACATGTGTGCAGTGTTCCATGACGACAGACACGTTACGACGAAGAAAAGAGGAGAGGAATAAAGACAGCTACCGGTAATAATGAGAACTAAATCACATCAGTGATCAGAAGAGAAAAGAAATAGATTAAATTATAAAGTAAATAAGATTTGTGTATGGTTTTTGGTCTTCTATAATAGCAACAGGATGACAAATAGGGGAACAGGGAGGGAAAAATTAAAACCCGAAATGAAAAGAAACGTTTCTAGCAATACGAACCGGATCCAGGTGTCTTGCAATGAACATGCCCTTGGGGGGAAAAATAAAACCGTGTGTAAAGCAGTATACAGTTTGTTAAATGCACTTCGTATGAATAATTTATGGTTCAGAATCACGAAATCCTTTCATCCATTTATTGCAGGTTCCTCTTTTTCAAAATAATACGGGTTTCCTATTGTAGAGTCTCGTAAAGGCCCACTTGTGTAAACTAATCGTCAATACATCGGAAGAATTTGAAGTTTATATTATGCAGAACAGATTTATTTTCCTTAGTGCTACAGGATGTTTCGCATGGATACGTAATTCGGAGAACAGGTGACGGAATACAACTGATTCTCTAATATTACGTAGAATCGAAGGTTCAGCGTCGCTGTACAAAGCCCGTCATTGGACACTACCGTCAGACACTCACATCAATACGCCATCCACCAGATTTCCTTTTCTAAGATCCGTCTTAGTGTTATCCGCTCTCCTTCTCGGCTCTTAAATCAGCTTTCTTCTCTACGCCATTCTATGCACATGTCCAGCCCATCCCACAATCTTAATTTAAGATTCTGATTTATAAAACCTCCACGGTCAGGTGTCTTTGTCCAGTATGACTTCGTGCTTTCAGGTTACAGACTGGAGAATTGCGGAAACGTGGTTCGATTCCCTGCTGTGTCAATAGATTGTTTTTTTCTTCGTCAAAGATATCAATGCCTCTGGAGTGGACCTGATGTTGTACTCATTGGGCACCAACGCGCTTGGCCCGGGTGTTAAGCGGCTACGGCGTGAATCTCACAGATAATTTCCATTTAGTAGCTAAGTTAAGAATGAGTGGATCTGTACCTCCGCTCTCCCATATTTCTTCATGGCGTGGACAGTGACTTTTATGACTTCCAGCTGGGTAAAATAATATAGAGATCTCTAGGCTCCCTTAAACCAGTGAAATAGAGCGACTTGACACAATGTGTGGCACTTTTGATACAAGCCAGTATTCGGGAGACACCCGGTTCGCATCTTGTTCGGGACACTGGCTGTTGTCATTGAGTATTTCTATGTTTTGCCTCAGTCCGTCGAGGGTAAATGTAATGATAGTACCTCAGATGAGGTCACGGCATTCTCCTTCCAAGTCTCTTCCAGTTCATCATCACCATTCATCTGCCATCGATGTTACAGCCTATAATCTGAGATCCTAAGAACTTCGTAGGATAGGCGGTAAACATGAATATGTACCCACGGAAATCACAAACTTTTAACTGGTTTACATTTATGTGGCAAAGTGCTATTTTACTTAAGGTTTCGTCCGTAGGGGCAAAGGTTGAGCTAACTGGGGGAGGGGGGGGCCCCAAAGTAGGCCTAATCTCTCAAGTAATCGTGAATTATTCGACCAGCTTATTGTCAGATAAGCTGGTTAGTAAGGTAGTTAGTTTACAAGAAATATATTCTAAATTACCAGTTAATTACTAACATTTAATTTGAAGTCAGAACTTAAATGATTTGCTAATGATTCTTTACTGTTAGGACACGTGGTTTGAGATCAGTAAGCAGATTTTATGAAGATATCAGAATTCCAGAGATTTTTGAATCGCAATTTTGTACTTCATATTGTACTCGTGTACGACATACAACTTCAACGTTGTGTACTTAAAACCTGGAGATATCAGTGACGGAGTTCATTTCGTATTTTACCGTTGACCAACACATGCAACGTATTGTTACAGACCTTTTTATGTTTCTTTAATACGAGTATTTTACGTGCATACATGGCCTTGATATTAACTTAGTGCGGGCACGAATAGATTATTTCATATACAAATCGATTTCCCCACTCAGACGGTAACCGCTATTACTGAACTGACATTCAACTGAGTTTATACTTCGAGGACTTGTGTACTTCTAAATTATACATAAAACTTTTGTTCCTCCCTCACAGACAACGGTGTGTTCGTATGTCTAGTACAAGAACCAATCAGTAAACGATATTTAGGGAAGTAGTGGGTGTTCGTGGTGAGAATCATCAAGATTATAGACGCGTGACAGGAAGTGGTGGAATGATGCTTCTCAAGGGAAAGCAAAAGTAAAAGAAGTCCCTTCTGCCACGTCGTTCCTCCCCCGCCTCCATGCACCACACTAAACACGTACGATTGAATTCCTGAATTCGCGGTGACGAGCCCATGAATAACCGTTTGAACTGTGGCGCTTACACGAATAAGGTGTTAATTAGTTAATTCATCTTTTAAAGCTTAGCAGCAAATTCACATACAACCAGGTTTAAGATTAAAAAATTCTACGTGGTACCCACATTGCGTTTATGTGTTTTGTACGGATCTCAGAACAAACAGCAACTTTTGCCTTATAAAACGTTAAGAGATTGGTTTTTATAACCGAATGGAGAGTGTTTACAGCGCGGTACGCACTGAGTCCTTATATAAAACAAATACGCTTCGTCTTTAAAGGGTTAATTGGATGCGCACATGATGATAGGGATGTCCTTAGACAGTTAACAATTATCCAGGTTGTCACGAAATTTTTTTGTTATGGTTCTTTGCCGTCTTCAGAAATAGAAGCCACTGGACCGTGTTCTGAGGCAGCTTAGGCATGCATGTCAACTTCAAAAATAATACACCTTAAATATTTCAATTTAATTTGCATTCCTGCATGTGCTTAGATCTCCTGAATTGTAATGCAATTTACAAGTGCATGGCATGCAATTCTTCTCCCCGTGCTTACTTAATGTCACGCCCATCCATACTTTTCTGGTGAATCAGTTCTCTTTTTACGGTATGGAATAAATAGTTTTAGATTCCTTGTCTAGGAAGGGCGTCTACTTCTGTGCTTCGTAATTTTGTTGTTCAATAATGTTACTAGAAGATACTCCGTTGTGTTGTTAAATTGTCCATACTGTTTATGGACTTTTATAACAACATGTATTACCATCAGCTTGTACACTGTATTGAAGTACAGTGTTACCACACTGTACTTCAGTACAGTGTACGAGTTGGTGGTAATGCATGCTGTTGTTTTATTATATTAATTGTAATTATTTGTGAATTTGAATTAATTGAACTTACTCATTTTCAGCTCTTGATGAAGTTGGAGTTTCATGTGGGTTAACATGAATACTGCACACAAACAGAGTTAAATTTGCCAAACGAAACTCAGCATTATGTGTATATATCGTACTTTACCGCCCAAAGGAATCAAGTTAGGGTGTCCGCAGACGCAGCACTTTTCGTGTTTTCGCTCTCATAGTCCCTAGATGTTAAATGCCGGAAAATCACTGAGTATTTTTAAAAAAATACGACAGGGTCTATGCGTATCTTATCAACGGATTTCCAGCCTGTCATCTCTGATATATCGTAAATTGAAAGTTTAACAATCGATGTTACTGCACAGTTTAAAATTGATCATGCTCAGTGCCCTAAGCTCAACTTTGTCTTCAGCCTCAGATATTAGTTCACATGAAACACGGTGTGTGTCAGTTATAAATAGTGTTGCTTGTCCCTCAGTGCGTGTCTTATAGAGAATACACTCTGCCTGACTTATGAAGCCCAGTCATGGTGAGTGATGATGAACTGCTGCTATTGTCTTTGTTCGATTTTAACAAACATTGTGGTTTGATGACAAATTTCAGTTAAAATCCTGAGTATGAAATTTTAGGAAAATCCTTCGTCTGGGGGGTTGCTGTGCTGTATGCGAACGGACAGACGGACAGGCCTGACGAAGCTAGTACTCGCTTTTCGCAATTGCTTTGCGAACGCGCCTAAAAACGTAGACTCGAAATTTCATCACTCCGTTGTGTGTGTGTGTGTGTGTTTTTGAGGTGGCTCCCACATTTTTGGAAAATGTATGCACCCCTGGTGTTGACATAAACAGAACCTGTACTTGAGTAGTACTTCACAAAAGTAAGATGAGATTATGATTATGTTGATGATGATGATGATGATGACGATAAATCAAATTAAATTCAGTTCAGTAGGTGTTCATTAACATGCTGGGTCCACAGCACAAGTGCCAAATAATAATAATAATAATAATAATAATAATAATAATAATGGCATAGGCTATATGTATAAAGGAAAGCAGGAGGAAGAGGCGTGTTACAAATTGAAACGACATACAAAGCAGAGATAATCAACACGGCAGAATACCTGAATACAAAATATAAAGAAGACCAGTTTGTAAATATTGTTAGAAGCCACGAAATCAGTGAACCAAATATGAATTCAACAAATAAAACAGCAGCTAAACTTGTGGAAAAATTAAACCAAAGAAATGAAGACAGTAACATAAGAAAGGAAGGCATACAACACACAAAAGCAATATTAGGAGGATCCTAAGAGAAAAGTGGGAAAGCAGAATAATGCATGGCCAGTATATTAGAAGTATAGATAGACAACTTGCTAGTGAAGACGACGCGTTATTGTGGCTGTCGAGGGGAGATTTGGAAGGAGAAACTGAAAGTGAAATAACAGCAACACAAGCCCTGGCATTACAGACAAAATATCATGCCATAAAAATATTACAAACAGAAACAGACAGCAAATGCAGATTTAGGCCACATTGTATCAGGATACCAAGTGTTGGCAAAAGCACAACATGTAAAGCGATATGGTAGAGTGTGTGCACAACTGCACTTCGATATATGCATGGAAATGTGGGTAAAATTAGACAAGGAACATTGGTATTTGCATGTACCAAAATTTGGAGAAAAAATCGTAAAAATAAAGTAATCATATTATGGAATAAACAAATGCAAACCGACAGAAACATCACTAGCAATAAACCGGACATCATAATATGTGATAATGAGAAAAGAAACATGTTTGTTAATAGACACTGCCATTTCAGGAGATGGAAATATGATGAAGAAAGAAGCCGAGAAGATCTTAAAATATAAAGACCTTACGACACAAATACAGCGCGTGTGGAGTGTAGAATCAGAAGTGATAGCAGTAGTAATAGGGGCAACTGGAACCGTCTCAGAATCATTCTAAATACGTGAACAACATACCGGGAAAGCACGACATCAGGGAACTACAGAAAATAACCATGCTGGGCACTGCGTACATGTGTCATAAAATATTAATGGATAGGTACAAAGCTTTTGTCGTGGGAAATAACCTTCCATTTACCACATACTTTAACCACAGAATAGCTGCAACATTATGTATACCCTTCCCTGCATAAAATTTGTAAATAATAATAATAATAATAATAATAATAATAATGTACTGGAGGTGTAAGACTAGAAATCTGTGAAACAGGATAGTATGCGTTGTGCGTTCTTGCAAATGTAAAGGCCAGTGCGATGGTAATACTCGGAATTCCTTGTTCCAAATATGTTTGTCAAGAGTAAGTAATAAGTGTGAAATTGATAGCCTACAGTTTGATAAAATACAGCAACGAACTGCTTGGCAACACATTTTCACTTTCTCATTTGTAACTGGTTCTCCATTTTCCGGTGGGACAAAACATAATGAAACGTTGTTCGGAACATCCTTGAGGCAGGTTTATGACAATACGTTCTCATAAGCGGATTCTGTGACGCATTCGGCCTTGTAGTAGTAGTAGTAGTAGTAGTAGTAGTAGTAGTAGTAGTAGTAGTAGTAGTAGTAGTAGTAGTAGTAGTAGTAGTAGTAGTAGTAGTAGTAGTAGTAGTAGTAGTAGTAGTAGTAGTAGTAGCAGCAGTAGTAGCAGTAGTCGCAGCAGCAGCAGCAGTAGTAGTAGCAGCAGTAGTAGTCGTCGTCCTCTTACATCAAATTAAGAGTTTCCTTTCAATTGAATCGCCCTTCCTTTTCGTGTCTAATACAAGAACGGTCGTCTGGACTGTTGCTGCCCGTAAGCGAACTGTGACATTCTGATAGCATTTTAAACACAGTCGTTGCTAACATACAAAATATACAGATTACTCTGTCTCTACTGAGCGGGTTATCTTTGCGGTAACACGTCTCTTATGAATGCGGGGAGTGCACGTTCGAATCTCGATTTAGCCGAGATGTTTCGCGGTGTCGTCTCGCTTTGACGCTATCGCTGGCCGCAGTCCTCCTCCCATGTGATTTAACTGCCTGGTGACAAATCAGAAAGCCCGTCTCTTGCCAAATTTATAAGATGTTTTTGGTCGCTTTCCATGGGGTTTTCCTACTGGTATTTGCTTATCAGAGCCGATCCCGGTGGCCGTGCCTTCTAAGGAGTAGGTCTGCAGCCGCTTGCTTGTGGGGATCGCGGGTTCGAACATTTGTGAAGAATCTGACCTCAAAGAAACATCATATTGGTTGCTTAGATCACCGGTTTTATTTGTACGGTTGGGTCATATGTGTACTTAGTTTATTAAGGAACATAAACTGATTTAATTTAAAAAATTCCGCCGAGGGCATGGATGTTTTTGTTTGTGTTCTTTGTTTATTGTGTAGGTAGCGGCATATGCAATGGGCTGATCACTCGTTCAGAGGAATCCTACCGGATGTGTGTGTCTAATTGTGTGTGATGTAGAAACTTTAAAAATGAGGCAGGATTGGCCCGAGTTGGGCAGTTGCACCATAGAAAGAATTTGCTTATTACCTGCATAAATTACACATGTTGAGGCAATTTAACAGCGCTGTGTCAACTGCAGGGATTATTTGAGATGGAGTCAGGGGGGGATTTTGAAAGTCTTTATCGAAGCTTATTGCAAAGAGTATTTCGACCTTCGCCTGCAAAGACTGAAGAATGACGAAAAATTCCATCCATAAACTCCTGTTTTCTCTTTTCCCCTCTGAGAGCGAAAATGTTAAAATACATGACACTTTAGTTTTACATGTTGATTGATGTGGAGGTGAAACTTTATCATCCGCATGTAAGACGTTTGAGAAGAGGATGCTGAGGAAAATATGTTAGAAAAAGTTAGAGAAAGAAAGAGGAAGATTGAGAGAATTAGAGATTGAGAAAATGCTTAAATCAAGGAGGTTAACATGGACATAACGTGTAGCACGCATAGAACGAGAGAAGCGATCACAAAAATGTTTGTTCGCAGACGTCAAGGGAAGAAGACGTGTGTAGCCATTGACTTAAATAGGAGTATAATATTAAATAATATACTAATATAGTAATAGTGGTATAAAATAGTAGTATAATATTAAATGAAAAATGATAAAAATGTACAATTTTAATTTTTCATCCTAACTTACGTTAGTGTACCAAAACGTTAGTCCCTTTTTACTCTGCACAGTAACTTAGGGGCCCGCCAGAAAGATCGCAATCGGGCCCTGCGTTTGCTAAGGCCGACACTGTCCATTTCTGCGTTTGTGTTTCCCTTTCAACCGTACAATCAGTTTACCGACTTTCACGAAATTTCTTATGAGTCTTTCACAGTCGGAACACCCCCCTCCCCAATCAAAATCGTACCCTTTAATATTCCACAATCACTAATAACGACGTGGCTGACGCGCGAGTTGAGGTCATGATTGAAGCTTACATACGTGCACCTAAGTAGGTTACCACCACCTGCTGCTGTTTGTCATTAATGAGTGCCTGAATTCGAAACAGCATATTTAAATTATCTAACTTTCAATGAACATGTCGTTTTTGTCACCACTGGTCGTTTTGCTACTATAATAAAAACCAAAACAATCAAAGGGTTACAAACTATGTTCCATTGGGCTTTTCAAGCGTCCGTCGTCGTCTGACATGTCACTTCGGTTGCACGTTCATTTTTGGTGCAAGGTTTGTGAAGTGTAATGGATTGTCGGTCGAAAGGAGGAATGGTTTTGTAAGGAACACGACACACAACGAACGAATCTCCCAATGTGCCAGAGCCTATTAATAATTTGTGTGTATATACCCACTACTGCCCTTCCTTTCTCACTCATTTACTCCCTCGTCCCTTTTTCTACCAGCCATATTTCTCTATCACACTAGCACTATGGCAAGGTACAGGGGTCTATATCCTCTTCTCTTTTTGTCGATGATCAATGGCTTATATGCCGCAAGATAAATGGTTATTGATTATCTACAATCGATTTATCGTAACGAAATGCAGCCAAAGCAACTACGAGGTGACCGGTACTTGCGACTGTATCTGCCCCCTCCCTGCCCCCACCACGCCCCCCCCCCCTCATTCACTCATTCCCTTCCATAAGTAACCTTTTTTTTATACCACCACCTCGTTCCTCGATAAAATAGAGTAAAAATAATATATCTACGTAATAGGGAATGAATGGACGGAAAGATAGAAGGTAGAGTCTGTTTGAAAAATTTAAAAAAGGGAATGAGACAGGTATTGTGGATCGTGTGAGAAAGAGATAAGGCGAAAGTTTGATTTTGGTATGACTGAGAATAAATGAAATGTTGTTAACGTTTTGTAGCTCATTGGTTAATAATTCTGCAAACAGTTTTAACATTCACAGCGTCTGTGTTTCCCCCACACAGTGTATTTGTGTGTGTGTCATGTGAGTCTAAATTAAACAGCATTTTTCCCCATATACAGCATTGAGTAATTAGTTCTATAACTGTGACACAGTTATGTTTTCTGTAAGGTAGGTACTCATTTTTTTAGTATACTCCAAATTTAGATTAAATTCATATTTCGGCGCGTTCACTTAATTTTGTTCTTTAAATTACAAATATTTTACAGAATTTCTGTGTGTAATGTGTGTATTAAGATTGTGTGGATTTCGGGTCATTTGCCCAAAGTGTAAACATTAAAATATGGTCGACAGAATTACTGTATTTAATGGGTTTTAAACTTCGCGTTTCACCGTGAATAAAGAGCAGTGTTGAGGAGATTTTCGGACGTAAACGGCAGAAAATATCTAGAATATGAAGAAAATGTCATAACGACGGCTGCATAATAGTACGCTTCACTTCTATTACCAGGACGAAAAAATAAAGCGGAAAAACATGGACGTGATATGCAGCACGCATGGAAGACATGCATACAAGATTTTAATCAGAAAATTTCATTGGACAACACTTGCGAGAACTAAGGGTAAACAGTAGGACAATATTAAAATAGATATTAGAGAAACAGGGCGTTTGGATGTGGACTCTGATTCGCGTGGATCGGGATAGGTTTAAATTGTGGGTTCTTGTGCTAGCGGCAATGAAATTGCTTGGATCGTGTAGATTGCTTTATTCAGAAGGAAAAATCTGACCCAAGTAATTAGGTGTGTGATATCTGGTGAAAGAACAAATTTTGCGGAGTAGTGTTCAGTATTATTCCCTAACACATTTTCCTTAAAACTCCCGAAAATTAAACCCAAACTTACTTGTTCGTAAACACAGTACGCTGTTGAAAGTAGTGAGTGACTGCAAACTAATGATTCATTCAAACGCTGAGGAAAACCCTGAAATATAAAATACATGACTTAAAATAGGAGCGGAAGTAGGAACTGCACAGTTATAATTCATGACCTTGTAATGGTTTTGTGTTATGTCGTAAAACTTGACAGGGAGAAACGGACGTGTAGCACGAATGAGGGTAGAATAATAAATGACTAAATAATTTTGGTTATAAAACCTTACGGAAACTAACTAACTAAGTAACTAACTCCATGGAGCAGAGGCCTTCTTGAGAAGCTAACACTTTCTCAGCTAGTCAAGAAATTCCCCGCATTTTATGGAACCGCATTCACAAGAGCCCGCCACCTGTCCCTATCCTGAGCCAGCTCAATCCAGTCCATGTCCCCATCCTACTTCTTGAAAATCCATATTAATATAATCCTCCGATCTACGTGTGGGTCTCCCAAGTGGTCGCCTTCCCTCAGGTCCCCCCACTAAAATCCTGTGTGCACCTCTCTTTGCCCCCATACGTGCTACATGCTCCGCCCATCTAATTCTTCTCGATTTGGTTACCCGAAGAATATTTGGTGATGAGTACAGGTCATTAAGTTCCTCGTGATGTAGTCTTTCTCAACTCACCTGTCGCCTCGTCCGTCTTAGACCCAAATATCCTCCTCAGCACCCTATTCTCGAACACCCTCAGTCTTTGTGCCTCCCTCAGTGTGAGAGACCAAGTTTCACACCCAAGGAAACAAACTACTGAGATAAATATTTAGGGATAATATTAAAATTAACTTTAAGTTTGAAGATGGTGGCCTCCTGGATTCATATGACTCAGGATGGGGTTGGCAGGCTTCTGTGATCGCGATCAATTTAAAAGCAACTTTTTCATCAATCGAATAATTAAGATTGGCCGTGGAGCATTCCGTCATCTCAGCAGTCTTTGGTGGAGAAGCGAACAAAATATGTCGTTCGTTTCAAGCGATAGTGTCAACAGTACAAGAAATGTCAAGTGCACATACAACAGCTCAAAGTTTTCAGCTACTTCGCCGCGCTGCAGCCTGGTGAAGGGTAACTCACCCCAGCATCAGTTTCACTACTGTAGCACCAAGGGATGTTTCCATCTCTTTCCGTCCCTCCCTCACAAACTTCTCTGTAGTTGTCCAGCTTTCAGAATTATAGTCTGCATTCAGTTTCGTTGAGGCAAAGACTCGATCGTTCCTCTTAACGGCCCGTTTATCCAACAGATAATGTTAAGACCTTGTTAATACGGGCACCTCAGGTTTTATTCTTTGGTTATTTAATCATGATGCGTTGACCGAGGAATTTATAGAGCTCCGAATAATAAACGATTATAAGCAGCTAATTGTAAAAATGATTAATTTTATGATAGTTTAACTACGTAAGTTAGGCTACGTAACGTAAACGAAAAGATTGGTAACAAGAATGTGAATGATGAGGGGGTAAGGACTTGGCAGGAGCTGGTCACGCCTGATAAAGGCAGCGTCTAGAAGTTGTCGTAGAGACGCTAATTCAAACCACAACTGTCGATATCCGAACTGTTTACCTCTATAACAAAAGTCGTGATTGTTTCCAAAGCACTAACCCCCCAAATGCGATGCTTTTGATGACGATAAGGTTCACTTTTTGAATAAGTTAAAGACGTTCTATCAGTTACGCTGTTTGTGTGCGTGTGTGTGTGTGCGTGCGTGTGAGAGAGAGGAGGGAGAGAGAAAGGCGATTTTACTCAACAACGCTGTTAGTTGCTAAGATTTTATAACGTCGGTGATGGATGACTTAAATATGTGGAGAACTGCGCGTTATTGTGCGCGTAATAAAAAAAACGTAATTTATTTTGAACTTGAAATAAATCTTTTTAATGACGTTTCCTTTACGCCACGTGTAATGGTTATGCCACAACGATTCGTTTCTTTCGAATTACGTAGTTGCATAGTTTGCTGACGTAGGTTGCATCAGGAAAAGAGGGGGTGGTATTGGAATAGCAGAAGCATTATGAGAATGTGCTATCATCTTGAAAAATTACGCTGTTAAATTTCGCCTATTTCTGTTTCTATTTTATGTCCAACTCTGCTGTTGAGAATTTCGGGTGTGGGAAACTTCGAGAGTGTTTGTCTGTATGTTGAATGTCCGTTTGTGAGGTTTATAAGTACAGAACAAATTAAAGTTCTGTATATGTGTGACTGTACTAGTAAGTGGAAATTTTCCACTAGGGGGACCTAGACGTGGAAGAGGTAGTGGTATTAAAATGGGCCTTTCTCATACGTAAGTAGGATATATATGGGTGTGGATTGAATTTGTCTATATGCAGTGACATTTCTTGTGAATCTGGCGATGGAGCTTCCATCGCCAGAAAAGGCAATGGATACACTGATTAGCTGAGCTGCTGTCAGCTTACTAAGAAGGTCTCTGCTCTGTGACGTAGTTATTTCTTAGACTTATTACTCCACTGATATATTTACTCCGTTACGAGGGAACTTCACGTGTGGAATAAACACGTTTGGACTGTAGTCCTGCTCTCTTTAACTTCACTCTTTTAGTGGCGGTCCACACAGATAAATGCTACCGTTTCTGAAATGCAGAGGGTGGTCTCACAAGGGAATCACATTTTGTCATTAGACGATGCAAACGTTTTTACTAATCTGCATGTTAGGGCTGTGAATGGCGTTGTTGCTGTTAGTAGCCTAATAGCGCCATTCACTTGGCCGTCATACGCCGTTACACCATTTGCAGGCCTGTCACAACGGTTACACTTTTCAAAATCACGTTTGATCCACTTCCAAACTATGTTCGGCAGCGCTCAGTTACCAGTGGAATATTATCAACACCTTCAAATATTGGATTTTTATTTGGGCTCGAAATACTTGTCTTAGGATTCTGACGATGGTGCATCACATTTCACATTTATTTGCTTCTTGGTGTTTGTTCGCCGTGTGGTGTTATAGAATTAATAGAAGTAATAAAAGTAAAAATTATAAATAGCAAATAAATGGCTACGTTTCGGGGCCCAGAGGTCCCGAGTAGCAGGTCTTTTTATTTCAGCCTGAAGACAGGCACTGATCCTGTCCCTGAAACATACTCTTTTATTTACTGTTTATTATTTTTTCAACTTAAGTTACTTTTATTAATTGTAAAACACCAGACGGTGGACAGAGGCCAAAAAAGTGTCTTAAACAGTGCTTAAGACTGAGTTCCGAAATGCATGACTGTAGAAGTGTTACAACTGGTCTCTCCATTACTTCCCTTCACCTTTTCTATTCTAAGGTGATATTCGTGCTGGAATAAAATAGCTTTTAATTCCTCCTAAATGTTTATATCATATTTTTTATGTTACATCTTATGTTAATTTCATGTAGTTGCAGTTCATTTGTTACCCCCACCCCCCTCCATCACACATTTTCGTTATTCACTCACTGTTCTGAGAAAATGCGTTTCTTTTTAGTAGAAATATTAAGTTATATATTTTCGGTATTTGATGTGATGTAATAAATTTATACATTGACCATTCAGGAATGATTCTAGTAACATTACAATGTAAACTATCTTCACTGGTACATGGAAGTGTGTAACACACTCCTTGAACTGGCGCTGCATAACTTTCAAACCAGCTCATTATTTCACACGTGACTGTGTGTAACGCTTCTCATATATGTGTAGTGTGTTATGCAGTATGTGCAAATAATAAATCCACAGTAATACATCTGAGTGAAATTTGAACTTAATTGTGTCTGTCTCGAGTCTTATTTATTGCTGCAAAGGCAGAACACAATGGTAGTCTGTTTGAAATAAGAACCCTCAGCCAATCGCACGTGGAGAAGAGTCGATGAAGACTGGAACGTAAGATCATATTGAAGATAGAACCCAAGACTATGGAACAGTTGAACGTACGGAGAATGATGTCGAAAGAAAGACGTAATGCATGGAATACCGTGTAAGACATAATGCGTGGGCGTAAGGTCGCATGCAAGATGGGACGGCGGATAAACTGGTATATGAGAGATGGAACGTGGTGTGTGAGAGATCAGGCGTGAGATAGTATGAGATGCGAAACTCGATATATTATGGGAGGTGAGACGCAACGTAATATGAGAGACGAAAGGTGTTTCGTTATGAGAGAACTAAGGCCATGTGTGATATTATGAGAGATGGGCCGTATAGCAGTTTGAGAGACGGAAGTGAGCTCGAGTACCATACGGTAGTCTGAGAGACGGGATTGAAAGTTGAGGAACCACACGTCGTCCCGAACTAGATTTGACTTGTTTGGATTCTTATGAAGCAGATCCAAACGCTATTTGTGTTTAGTTCATATTTAATATTGGGCCTGTATGCAATTGCTGTTTGTGTTACACATAGAAACACTGAGACACTGTCAGGAATTTGGTCCTCTTCCGGATCTTAACCATGCCATCATCTACGTCTTTGTTATTCAAGACAGAACAGCACAAGGTGATGGTGCTGTTGGCGGTTGGAGGGGTGGGTATAGCGGACCCCTGGTAGTCCCAAACCTCTTGAGAAAACTTAATTAACACCTTTCTTTCTGACAAGCTCTAATACGACCAGCGTATATACATAAGCCTGATGCTTATCAATCCATCTTGTCAATACTGAGGCCGACAGAAACCATATAATCAGCTAATGAGTACCAGTTGTGTACATACACAGACTGTACCATGTATTTAGTTTCTCCGCCGCTACTGCTGCTGCAGTCGTCGTCGTTGTCGTCTCCTTTTGGTTCTGTCTCTCTTGTGTCTAATTCTCCTCATCTCTCTCCCACCCATCCATCTCTCCTTATTCCTCTTTATTTGAGTATAATTATTGATTATTGGACTAAAGGCTAGTTGGAAACCCAGGGGTTGGAGGGAAAAGAGGGAAGAGAAAAGGGGATGAGGAGGGGTGTAGTGGAGAAAAGGGGGGAGTGATTAAGCTGTATGGCTCCATCTCTACCCGTCGAGGTTCTTGCTTGCTACTGACAATTAGACAGATACGCTAAGTCCCGTATCGATTTATTCCTTGCTTCTGACTAAAGAGGGTGGGGGACGGGGGAAGAGAAGGGAAGCATATACCACTACCCACTTCTATCATGCTGGAGCCAGAAAACTGAAACCATGGGTGGCTGTAACTCTTATAAATGTCCTGTTACCATATGCATGCCAGCAGAAGATAAGTGTCCTCAAATTCCAAGTCTGTGGGCCAAGATTTCGTTTGCAGAATCGGAAGTGCTCAGCCGTGAGCTGTAAGTATTGCTTTTGTCACTGTATTTATGTTTAAGGGAAATATTAAGGAATGAGGAAAAATTACTTTGAAATTCGTCTTTAGAGAAGAAGTGAGCCGGCGTCCACAGTCACAGTTTTATTACAATTTTGTGTGCTTTGTCTTTGTTTTGAATTAAAACTTGTTCTAGACAGAGGCCACTATTTTAAGGTTTATGCTTTGGTATGCCTGTGCTTTAAAACACTTGTCTGCTTCTCTTGTAGTGCATCTTGCAGGTTTTCTCTTCATAGTTCAACAGAGTAAGTACGAAAAGGCATCTAAGGAATGGAATTAGAGAAGCCCATTTAAGATAAATGCATACACAGTGCTGCCTTTTGGTTATAATAATTTACGTGATTTTCAAAGGAACTGCGCTTCATACGCCGATAAAAAATCGTAGGCGGGAAGGTTTTACTCTTTCTTAAAGTTGCGATGCCGTGTTAAAGTGTGTTGCAGCCTCAAGAAATACTTCATTACCGTACGTTTATGCAGGGTGATTTCTAAAGGCAAATGCCTTTTTTGATGTGACGCCGTGTGGTCTGGTAGATCTATCAAACTACACGACGTCACATCCTAGAAAATGGTTCCCTGTATAGTCACCTCTGTGACAACGTCAAATTTCGCGATTCTTAAGGTACTTAACGACGCTTTTCCAAGTGTTTATTTTATGTTGTGTCGCCTTGTAAAATGATTGCATGAAAGATTAAATGGGAAAAGTCTATAAGGAGGTGGTCGTGGTTTGCTTTAATGTTATCTTCCACAATTTGTATGGAGGGACCGAGGAAAGTTAAGAAAACTCAGGATAATCGGTCCTCAGACCATGGATTCGAACCTGGCACTTCCCAGCTGCTGTGCAGACGTGCTGACTGATGGGCAAAATATGTCGCGGTGACGTAATATGGAACGGCTGCAAGCTAACTCCAAACTAAGTCCCTAGAACGTGGCTAATTCAATGACCGCCAGAAGGAATGAAAATCTGAATGTTCGTTAAACTTCTTCCACAACACCTAACGATGGCGGAAGATTTGTGAACTGAAGTTATTGTAAGAGAATAGGCCTATCACCGCGTGCATTTGAAGACAGCGTGTGACATTTCGAATATCCACGTTATGTATAATCAGTGTTAGAGACGGAGAAACGAGGAGAGAGAGGGGGAGAGAGAGAGAGATGCGTAATAAGGGAAAAGGGAGGGAGGGGCACAATTACAGCACGCAGCGTCTTGTTGATTGGTTAGCCAAGCCCCGGGTTGTAGAATATTGAGTTCTCGGAAGCAGACAAACTCTCCTACCGACACTGCTCGTGGTTTGTAAACGAAACGGTGATCGAACATCTGACTAACAACAGGTCATTTTTCTCGTGGGAACCGCATGATGTGAAGTATACAGAACCCACTATTAATTTTTTTTTCCCCCAAAGACCGGAACAGAATCGTCTTCTCCTTGATCCCTGTTCCAAATCAATAAGGCTTCGCGTTGGACGGGCCATACGTGACAGAGAGCGGCGGGGCTCAATCTCCCTCGCCACAGAAAAGAATAATACGCAATAAAATGTTATTATTGTTGATCAGCTCTTTTCTAAGAGGGCCTAGGCATGGATGAAAGGAAATGTTTGAAATTGGTGTTATTAAGATAGAATTTTAGCGTGTGGACCGAATTTGACCGGCTCAGTTATGGTTCAGAATTGGGCTTTGCGGAGACACGTTAGTGAAAATTTTGGTACCGTAAATATGCTAATGTTTCAACCAGTTGAGCTTCTGTCAGCGTTTTAAGAATGACGCACGTAATCACATGCTTAGTGTTCGTGTATTGTATATTTCAAAATACCTTCACGCGAACCACAGTTTTTGCACATTACTTACTTTACATGTATTGAAGAAGAAATCAGAGCTACATAAGTGAGGGTAATGATCTAAGGGAATATAGAGGGCGTGGGAGATGTAGCATCCCTCGGTGCTAATGTAGTTTCACGCTCCGTCGGCTTTACTTCCTCGAATTAACCCCGGTAACCATTGAATAGGATTATGGGTGTGCCTCAGAGCCCGTCTAGACGTTTTGGAGGAAAGAATACACTTACCCCTGCCAGGAATCGAAGCACTGTTCGTCAGTATCCAGTCCGTATCTTGTTCAATATGCCTATCATTCTGTTCGGCTCTCAGTTACGGTGGAACAAATAAAGTGGTCAGGTAACTTAAGAAATAAGACTGAATGTAAATATACACTTTTAATGCAGAAAATTTGTGCAGCACGTAGAAAAGGAAACTTTGTCACGTCTGATGCTGCTGTCTTGTTTCACGCAGCGCGATGTCAAGTGACCTCGTTCTGCGTCTACTTAATGGGCTGGTGTTACTAAGACGGGCTCTAAGGTCGGTGGAGGTGACAGTGAATTAACAGCCACGAACTTTTTTCCTATAGTTGAGTTATCATCATAAGTAGTACAGCTTCTTTAGTATCGAGACAAATGTTTTTCTTTTTGGAGTCTTCGTCAGCGATATAAAAGTTCCTAACAATTTTTACGAAAAAAAAGTTATCCATTTTTTGTCCTTTATATTTAAAGAGAACACCGCTTTGCTGAAACCCTGTCGATGTGTTGGTTTTGACAAGGTTGAATTCCACTTTTTCCTCCTTTTTTACCGCACTGGTTAATCTTCTCTTGAAAAGTTTTTAAGCTCGGTTTACACTGTAATGAAAGCCTTTCAGTCAGTGCCTGTGTACGGAATAAATTGAATAAATGAGTTGTGTAACACGGTGATAGAACGTTGATTGTACAGTGTAAAGCCTCATGGCTATACTCGCCTTCACGTGGTTAAGCCCCATTTTTACAAGTGAGGGTGTGGACGCCGAGTCATTCAGGTACAGACTGTTACAGTTGTGTCTGGTGCGAAGCAAATGTCACTACCAAAAAGATTAAAGGCCGGTGAAACTTATAAACGAAGCAGCTGATGCGCGCGCACACACGGGCGTCACGTGCATACGTTACTTCATGGGTCAGAGCAGTTCTTAAGGATAAGACAGTCGCGTAGCTGGTCATAAGACCTCACACCCACTGTGGACCCCGAAAGGTCATTGCCATATTCACTACAGCTCCCAAATACACCCTGTCCTTGTTAGAGACATGCAACACGTAGCCACTCACTTTGTATATTTAATATACCTTTTAATATTATCTTTCCATCTCAAAAGTGGTTTTCCAGTACACTTTTTATATGTACTGGTTACGTTACCGTTCGTGCTACATGACAGAGCCATCTTGTCTTACTTCATTTGATCCTCTTGATTGTGTAATTGTTTCCTTTCGCCGATCACTTCCTCTGTCTGAGGCCCTGATGGTGTGAGCATTTCATTCTCAGTCGTTCGTTCGTTCGTTCGTTCGTTCGTTCGTTCGTTCGTTCGTTCATTCAATCAGCGCTCTTCTTTTAGACTCAGGTAAAGTTCCAACATCCTTCTAAACGATGAGGTAAAATTACACTGATATTTCTTACTGGCCCTCTTTTTCTGTTTCTTATGTTCTTACCCCCTCCTCCTTGTCCTCCTTTTTCCCCAGTTAGAACTTGGTTCAGTGTCCAGTGACTGACACTAACTGTGCCTAAGGGACCTCTGAACTTCTGCAGCTGATGTCGAAAACAGACCTGGTTTCCGAAAGGTGTTTGAGGAATACCAAGACGATGGACAGTGTCTGAAATGGTAGTCATGTTTAAGATAAAAATATCTTAATCTTTCTGTTTTGGGGCAAGAGACGGGAATGTGGGCCTTAGTCTTTATGTTTTTGGGCAAGAGACGGGAATGTGGGCCAAGTACGCCACAGATTTCTGAATTAAGTTTCAAGATAACAGTTTGCTGAATGTCAGTCCCAGGCAACGAAGCTGCCCGTCGTTGCTTATAAGACGGAATAGGTACTGAATTCCGTCATATAGAGTGACGGCTATGGATGCCATGGATACTTGCTAAAATCATTAGCACCCATCAGGACTGATTCAAATTTAAACATCTTGTTTTATCACCGCAAACTTGAATTGGAGTACGTACCAGTAACAGTAAACATTACAGTTTAAGCTTCAGAACCTCACATAGTACGAAGGTTCGGGTCTTCTGGAACGTTACGCCGTGTCGGCTGGTAAGCATCTGCCGAGGTTAGAATTATCGTATTTCCTTCTAAACGACGGTAATTGCAAAGGAGTTTAAAAATAAGATAACAGGCATTTTGATGCCGAGAAATCTGTTCTGACTCCGATGTATGGTCATGACACATGGGTAGCAGATGGTGTTCATACGCGTCAGACCTCCACATCGTCATCATTGACATTTAAACATTTGTCCTACTGGGCGCCAAGGCTTCTATCCCGGCTTAGAGGAAATCGTTGTCGAGCGTCTGTAGTTAGCAGGTGACAGCTTGCCTGTCGTCGGTATTTATTCCAAATCGGTTACCAGCCAGGTGCATCTTTATGGATTCAAAGAGGTGGAAATCACTGGGCGCGAGATTGGAAATGTAAGCGAGGTGGTCCGTGACCTTCCACTCGCAGTGCCGTAACCATTCACAAGTCCGGGTAGCAGTGTGGAGCCTGGCGTTATCCTGCGAAATGCTGACGCTGTGGCGCAGTAACCTTTTGTGACGAATGACCTGCAGTACGTAGCCTGTCAGGTATTCAACAATAATACTCTGCAGTCACTGTGTCCGGCGGTCAGTTAAATCCACTAGAAGTACATCATTATGGACCTAGAGGACATTTCTGTCATCTTCCTTGCTGATGGCGTTACTTTGAATTTCTTTGTTGGAGGAGACAGAGGGTGTCTCTGGAGGAGACAGAGGGTGTCTCCACGTGACGGATTTTTCTTTATTGGTTTAGGGTATCGCCTGATTAACCCATGTTTCATTCCTTGTCACAACGCACTGTAGGAACTGCTCTCCTTATTCGGCGTAACGTGTGAAAGGCGTGCGTCCCATACGACGACCTTTTGTGATCTTCTTTGAAGTTTTTTGGCATCCAACTTGCTCCAACTTTTCCGTAATTCAGTTGTTTCCCTTGGACAATGTTGTACGCTCTACCCAACGAAGTATCTAGCTCTGGGGCCATATTAGTAAGTGTAATTCAACTGTCGTGTCTTATAAGGTCATCTGCACGGCACACATTGGCATTCACAGCGGACGTGCTTGGGTGTTCGGGAAACCACTGCATTTTTCCACGCCTGTTTCCGTAACGTTAGACGTGATCCGTACATTTTCACTAATTGGCGATGAATTTTCAACCCTTCTCACACTAAAATCAAATCACACTGCGTATTTCGATATTTGACCATGTTTTCAGTAGGCCTGCCATCTTTCAACTGGCATGTGTGGCAATATGACGTGTTTCTTCTAACTTCCGCAGGCTATATGTCGTTACAGACGATCTAACTCCTGTGCGTGACGTGGTGAAGTCTGCTATGGGATAATGGAATGACACATGCCGTTACCTTATTTTTTAAACTCCCCTGTATTTACCAGTCGACGTGGTGTAACGTTTCAGAAGACTTGAAGTGTTAATAGCTCTGGTATGAGAACCTCATATCTCTCACTTATACAGCTTATTCGGCGTAACCAAATGGAATATCGTCGTGGGAAACGTAAAAGTGCATCATGATAGGGAAATGCTGTAATTTCCTTGTGAAAAAAACCAGGTGTTGTACCTAGTAGGTTAGCACAGCGCTTTCATATAGGCCTTGATATTCGGGAGGTATCTAGTTCGAATCTCAACAACGAGACTGGCCATAATAGCCGTGGATTTCCTTAGTCGTCCCGAGATCTTGAAGACAAACCGATTAATAAGCAATACCGTTTTCACCCAAACCCCTCCCAATTTATCATTATCAATCATCCATCTCTTGAAACCGCGCCGGAGGGACGCTGCTATTGCACAGCGCGTTAGTGTGAACGTAGCTCGTATAAACTCGGTTTACATTTTGCGCTGTTTGGTCTCGTTTCAAGACGAGAGGAGAGGAATGATCATCAGACCGGGAATGTAAACGGAAACAGGGAAAGAGGATAAGGACTAACTACCACCAGCGTGAAATTTACTGCCTCCGTGGACTGAATTTTGAAGGTTTTTGACGCATTTCCGAAGATATGTGACGAATAGGCAGTGCCTAGCCAGTTTCGTTTCTGCTCTGCATTTACTGTTTCTCTTCTGCTGTCAGAAAATGTCTGCAGACGATCTAGAAGTTTGCTACGAATAACTGTGAAAACTAATTATATTAAAACGTAATATTGAACTCTATATTTAAACGTGAAGTAGTTTGTTTCTGTTATGAGTTGTTTGCACGAACTGTACTAAACATACAAAAAGATAATTCATGTCTGTCTTCCTGGACGTCTAAATGTTTCAGTTGCCAAATGACGTAACGAATTGCGATGTAGTTGTTTTTGGTCCTGTATTGATAGCTGCTGAACGAATTTAATTGCGGTTAGCTCTGATCAGTTTAAGCCCTATTTGTCATGAGATTAAAACCAGATCTAATTAAATTTCTCATAAACGCCTTAGTATACAAAGGATGTATTATACCCGGCAATATATTGGGAAAACTAATCTGTACTGTTCCTGCTTTTGCAAACTTTTTCTTATTGCGTTCCATTATTTAACAAAATACAGAGAAAATTATTAATGTATGTGCATTAATTGTACAGGCTCAGGGACTGCGTAGTCTGTATAGCTACGACATGTTCGGTTCGAGTTTCAAACCCCGGTCGGTACAGCAGATTTCCGTTTCTCCAGGCCCGTCCACAACGGCCCTGGCGGTCCATCCACCCGCCTGTAGGATGAATACCGGGTCTTTCCCGAGGGTAAAGCGGCTGGGAAGTGGCGTCGACCACCCCCTCCATCTAGCGCACAGTTTAAACATGGGTATAACTTTACTTGTACGGGGCGATCTTTACCTTTACATTAGTTATATTTCCCTTTCTTTGTAAGTTTCTTTGATAAATTTTTTGTTGGGATCCCGTAAGTTATTCTCATTCATATCGTTGTCGTGGTCAGTAACTGTAACAGATCCTTAAATGTTTAAGAGTTTTTGTAAATCCTTCGCTGAACACCCACTAACGATTCTTCAGAATGAAGTGTGAGAAGAGGAGTGACAAGAGGACAGAGACTACTGCATAATGGGCATATTCATAATGATTCCTTTGCATAACTTTACTAAGGCGATGGAATCATAGCATGTTAGATGCAGTAAGCATGTACGAAGCATGGGTGAGGTGTGAAATGCATATAGATTTTTAGACTAAAACAATTAACGAACCTTTTAGAACACCTAGAAGTGGATGAGAAAATAGACATAATATTAAAACCGTTCTTCAGCAAATAGGATATAAAAGTGTGCACCACACTGAGATGTTCCAGGATGTTGACAGTTGTGGACTCCTGTAAACGTGGTATGGTTCAGATAACGTAACATTGTTCAGTTTTGTAAGAAAATGAACTGTTAGTCTCCGAAGGATACTGTTGCAAGAATTTAGTTTTTAATGCTTGTTCGGATAGGCAGTAGGCCTTCAGCGCGGTGAGTGAGGACCAGAACGTTACAGGGTCTCTGTTTTCACGTGATCGCATATAAAAAGCGGACAAAGAACAGTGTTCCAAACGGAACTGAACCCGTGCCGAATTAAACACGTTCAGACGAGAAGTGTGCTTGTAGGAGCGCGCGCGCCGCCGGGGGGGGGGGCGGGCCCCCCCCCCCCCCCCAGGATTCGTGAAGTCCGGCAAGGCTGCTGTGGCCCACAACCTGTTTGAGGCTGCTAAATACGCTGATATCCCATGACCACCGTTTTTAAATAACCAGTAAATATGTCGTATCGTCCTCTTATAATTTCTGCTTAGCTGAAAGCAATTACAGATTTTATCGTGCCCATTGATTTGCAGTAGCCCGTGTTTTAACATCCTGCATTAAAAGTCTGAATTATGATTCTGCTAGAGTTTGCGTGTTTCAGTGTATCCATTGCTACCAATTTTACAAGTAACGTCTTGTTTTTAATGCCCGTTAGGAATTTTGATTAGAAATACGAGAACATTGTATTGTATTGGTTAGAAACTTAAAGAAAAGTGAGGATTTGGTCCTGTCTTTGTGACGTGAACGAAGATATCCTCGCGTATTGAATGTATATGAGTTAAGTATCGCAGTGCTACGTATTTGGAAAGGCCACACTTGAAAATATATTACTGAATGCAGTTGATGAAGTAGAAAATAGTTTTCCTGGGCGCATTTGAAATCCGAGAACCCACTACATATTTAGGGACAGTACATTTTTCTTGGCACAGAGCGATGATGAAATGGAATAAATGATTTGAGATTGCTCTGCGGGGCTCAAATTTCCTTATTTCTTAAATTGTTAAGACATCTCATATCAGCTGTTCAGTTTATGTAACGGTGAATGTAAAAAGAGGGTTAAGAGGGGAATGTACAGAAGTACATAATTAAAAGCTTCATAACGTATAAAAGTTATCAGATGCCTCTTGGATGATGACGTCAGGGGGATTAAATGTGCGGTGCATGTAGAGCATGCATTGTTGAGACACTCATTGCACAGGGCCTGTAACATTTTAGTCGGAATTGCGAGATACAGTGCTGTCGCTGTACTCGGTAACTTTAGGTCGAGTTAAAAATGAAACGTCTGTGATTTGTCAGTAACCATAATTACCATTGACATTGCCTGTAACAATGGGATTCACATCTTTTTTCCTCACAACCCCGGATTTCCGAGAAAGACTTTCAGGCGTTTCCGCAAACATATTTCCTTTGTAACGAAATTGACAAATAAAATGTTGATAATATGTAATTTAATTTTTGATTTTGCTCCCTATATTTGTTCATGACAAGCGCGAAATTTATTTTCAGTGTTAATAAGAATGCAATATTTTTTCATGAATATGCGTAAATATTTTATCTTTCACGCAATAGTTTGTGTTGAAAATATTTCATTTTACACCCACAGAGTTTACTCTTACATTGGGTGAATTCCGCGAAGGTTCGGGTATAGTTAACGACGGTTCCACAGATATGAAGCGTTTGAAGTCCACATAAGAAGAGATGACAGTGAGGTGTACTTGACTGTTCCATCGTCTCGTTATTGACTGAAACACAGCGATTAAACTCCATTCAAGTGACTGCACAGAAGGGGTTTTATGTTTTCGTATTTATCGTGGCGACCGAAGCACAGACATCTCCCGATACGTTGTGTGTTTCTAATAAAGGTGAGACGAACGTAGCTTTCAGACGGTAAAGATGAAATTGTGTCAGCGCCATGAAGACATACGTGTGCATTTCGGCACTAGACAAGGTGAGTGGTCAGTTTCACGTCTCGGCCGCTTTACCCGTGCGGTAAAATTTCCTATTGCCCATTGTATAGGAGGCTGGGTGGGTCCCAGATAAATCTGTTTCCCCTGCCGGGAATCGAACGACGATTTGTCAGTAGTCTATCCCGTTCCCCAGACATTGTATAGACTGAATGATCCCGGCTGCCATAGTTGCATGTGACGTTTCAATGTCCCAATATCGTCTCAGACGTGAAGAAAATGGATGTTCAGCAGCATCGCCACTCATACCTGTTCGATGGTGTTCCTAAGAAGTTGCGTTGTATGGTGTGGACCGAAATTTACCGTTCAGAGTGTAGAAAGGGGACGAAGCTATGTATAACCAGCAGTTGGCCGCATCTGTCTACATATTGCACTTTTTAACGTATGTAGACGGATTTTTGGACTGCAATTAGATAAGATTTCCGATTATGCCTTTGGAATTTTTCATTGACTTAATTCTTCCTGCCGCACTGTGGTCCTGGGGTCGACTCAACCTCTAATAGAAATGAGTACCAGGTACATTTCCTGGGGATAAAGGCGGTCGGTGCGTAGGGCTGACAACCTTACACCTCCATGTGCCGATTTTCTTGAAATCTGGGAGCCTCAACCTCCTGGAATCTTAAGGGCCTCTCGAGGCCTGCAGTTGGATTTCTGTACCTTAATTAGAATAGATTCCAATCCCAGTCGCCGTGCGGTCGAAGGCGTGGGTCTGGGGTCGCTCCCTTGCTGGGGTTACGGGTTCGAATTCCGCCGGCGGCATGGATGTCTGTCTCTTGTGAGCAACGTTCCCTCTAGTTTTTTCTACAGCTGCGCGGACCTGCTGCTGCAGCTCTGAGCAGAAAATTTTTACATGACCTGTCGCCTGCGCGGCACTTTACAAGTTTTTTGTAATATGCATAATAAGAATATTTACAATTAAAATTGAAAAATTCCAGCTGCCCAGCAACAGTTCAGTGTACGCGGGAGCACTTCAATTACTGCGCGGCCGCGCACCCGTGCAGCTTAGAGGGAACATTGCTTGTGAGTGTTGGGTGTTGTCAGAGGTCCGTGCGTCGGGCTGATCACTCATCCTGAGGAGTCCTACCGAATGTAGTATGTATGACTGACCGTAATCCCTCGATAATGAGGAGGCCCTGGCCCAGTAGGGGCTGTTGCTCCATTGGAAACAACGTTAGATAAGACGAGTTAGCCAGCTGAGTACTGTCATTTATGGTTGTGATGACAGGATATGTAACACAAAAGGGGGAATTAGAAAAGCGTTAAAAATTTTTGCCGAAATGACGTAAAGAAGTAGAGCACAATGAATAGCCAGGTCTCAATTTGAGAATAGTGTTAAAATCAGTGTTGGAGAAACCTGGTATGGAGGTGTGGCTCAGAATAGGGCCCAGCCTGACTGGCAGAGTGACGGAGTAGCAAACTAACCAACCAACCGAGTAACTCTGTGGAGCAGAGCCGTTCTTAAGAAGCTAACATTTCGTCAGCTATTCATGAATTAACTGTGTTTTATAGAATCGGAAGGTTCATTACCTCATTCACAAGAACCCATCACTTGTCCCTATGCTTATCTAGACGAATCTACTCCACACCCCCGCGTCCTAGTTTAAGATATATTTTAATATTATCCTCCCACCTACTTCTATGTCTTCAGAGTGGTTTCTTCCCGTCACCTTTGCCCACCGAAATCCTGATATGCATTTCTCTTCTCCCCAGTACGTGCCACATGCCGCGCCTGTTTCCTACACCTTGATTTGGTCACCCTGACAGTAATGTATTTGGCGAGGAACACAAACCGCGAAGCTCTTCGTTATGTAACTTTCTTCAGTCTCCTTTGTCGTCTTCCTTCTTAGGGCCAAATACCTTCCTGTGCACCCTATTCTCGAACGTCTTGAGCCTGTGTTTCTCCAAGTCTGACAATCATATAAGACACGCAACCCTACAGTTATGTATATATTATTCTCTATATTCCAACATAATGAACGGGAATACAGAAACTGTGAACCGAATAGCAGCGGGTGCTCCCCCAATTATTGTGATCTTTATTGCTTCTTGCATACAGTTTTGGTATGTTAGTACATGGGACCCAATAACAGGCTTTTGTGAAATTTCTGATCTCTTAAATACCTGAGAATTTGTTGACTAGCCAAGCAGTTACTAGTTTCTAAACTTATGCCTTGTTCCATGGAGTTAGTTATGTAAATGCTTGTTCTTGCATGCAACATAACCCAGACATTCGTGCCGTTCTGTTGCTATCGTTCTGTTATGCCGACGCCTGGTCTTGACAAGGGGTTCGTTTTGTCACTAGTTTGCTGTAAGATTTATTGTGACAGATTTGGGTGTCTGGCCTTGCTTAAGGTACACATGCCTGCAGGTACTCAGCAGTACGAAGAGCTTCCTACGATAATTTCTGTTCTTAGGCTAAACTTTGCCGTTCGAGCTTTTTTGAATGTATAACTTGGAGTGACACCGTTCGGTTTTAAACATTCTGACCAGGATGTTACAAAACATGGTCCAGACCACTATTTTTTACCCTTGCTGATACTTCAGAAAGCCTAAAATGTGAATGTTTACAATAATAAGAATGCGTAAAGTTATAAACGGAACTTTGTTAAGTCGATGAAGTATTTATTACGGAAAGAGTAACTTTCCTAGCAGTGATGGCGTTAAAAATAAGATTAGGAGACAGCTGAAGGAAATAGATTTTATGTTCTGTTGGGTAGAATGTAGCTTAACTCGTTGACCTCTTTCGCACAATGAACCTACCTGTGACTGAGAAACACTGGCATGGACTAGAATTCGCTTCCACCTTTGACAGTATCAAGGACTTCAAAGCAGACATATTGACTGCATTCAAAGAATTCGGGACAAGGTAAATACCACGAACGAAATGATGTTTGGTTGATCATATTTTCCTGTGAAGATTCGAGCTTTCCGGGGTGTTACGACTTGTCGTATAGTACATATTTATCGACGTTTCGGAAGGTTGGTAATGCCTCCTTCTTCTGGATCATGCCGTCCAAGAAGAGAGACTTTTTCGATACGGCGTAACAGCTCAGAAGACTTGAATCTTCATCAGGACCGCTGTGAGAACCTCTGATTTTGATCTAATCTTGGAGAATAGTGTTGTCCGCTGCCGCAGAGTCGAACCGTGTTTGTAAAGGTTAGCACAGTCACGTCGCTACAAGAATCAGAACGTAGAGACGTTACGTACGAGCATGAAGTTCTGTGGGACTCTAGAGGAGTGTAACCTCCTTCACATCTAAACCTCTCGATATTCCTTCCCCAAGTACGTGAACAAGTTTCCTTATTACCTACTGGCTGCCTGCTTCTTCTTGATGCCTTGCTTGTAACAATCGGTGGACATAGCGAGACTCCTCTCCGATGTCCAGACAAGGGACTCCGGTCACAGCAGGGACTGGGAAATGGAAGAGGACGTCCGCCAAAAACATCACACGGCAATCGTTCTGAGATGAATATATATCTATATATATTTTGCCCACAGTCAGAATCCGACCAAACAAAAACTCATCTGTGACGTACTAGTCTAGAGGAACTTTGTACTGTCAGGGGGATGCTGCTGCTACAGAATGGATGAAGCGGGGGTGAGAAGAAGGGAATATGGGAGGAAAGGGGTTGAAGTATAACGATTTGCCATAGAGGAAGAGTGTGATAGGACCTTGCAAAAGAGGTATGAGGGAAGAAAATGAGTGATTTTGTCCGGTGGGTGAAAATAATACAAAAAAAGAAGAACGAACGGCTGGATAGATGGTAGGAGCGAATAAAGGGGGGTTTTTCGGAGGTTGGAGAAAAAGGGGTGAAAAGGAGAGTAGGAGGAGGAGTATGAGAGGTTTGAGTTTGACGTTCAAAATCTGTTCCATTTGCAAAATTTCCTCCCCTCCCCTCTTTTACCAGCCCTCACTTTCCTTTCTCTTTCCTATCCGCCCCTTCAGGCTCAATAGCCATATCGTTTTTATCCGGCCTTACAGCTATACTGTATATATGTAACATTCTCCGGTTTTTTGTACGTACGTGGCTTACGGAGCCCTCGTGCCTCATTCTATGGAATAGATCGTTCGTTCATTTGCTATGGGTTTCAGAGATATTGTGGAGAATGGATGCAAAAATGTATCCTTTTGCTATCTCATTCTTTCTCCGTCTCATTCGCTTCCCGTCCCGCTCTCTTGTTTAAAGAGGGTGAGTAATGCATGACTCGTTATAGAAATAAGGCTTATAGTTTCGTTCGCTCGGATTTTGGCCGCAGTAGCAGCACCGTTTTATCGGTCATTGCATGCGCGTCGCGGCGCCACCGTCGTGGTAGTTGTCCCTCTTCCTTTTTTTTTTTAAATACGTCTATCTCTCTCTTCCTCTGTTTCTCATCTGGAACAAAAGTGCTGCTCTCTATCCGCTTCCGATACAAAACTGTCACTGAGTGTACGGCAATTCGTAGCTCTCCTACCAACCCCCCTTAAGGCGAACGATGTGGGGAAGGTTTTTTGTTGTTTTTAGGGGAGGGGGGATAATATAAAATGAGCGAAAAAAAAAGTGTTGCTTTCAGACATTTAGATTTAGCGGCGTAGGCTTCTATGAAATATTAACACGATTTTTTTTGTATAATTCTCATTCGATTTTGTGTCTATATGAGTCCACGTCCAGACGTTACGTTGCGGGACTTTCCTTATTGCTTTCACAGGAAGGCTGCAGTTTCCGCCTAATGAGTGTTTACTGTGGAACACTTTTTTGTGAAGGTGAATATTGGGACGTCTTATTATTGGTTCCGATGGTCGTAGTCTTGATTTAAGTTAGGTCTTTGATGTATTGTTTTTTGAATCCAACACGATGTAATGCATTGTCTGGGTGGGGGCTAAAATGATGCTGGCCTATGTATGTATGTATGTATGTATGTATGTATGTATGTATGTATGTATGTATGTATGTGTGTGTGTGTATGTATGTATGTGTGTACGTATGTATGTATATGTGTGTACGTACGTACATACGTATATATGTATGTATGTATGTATGTATGTATGTATGTACGTATGTATATGTGTGTGTACGTACGTATGTATGTATGTATGTATGTATGTATGTATGTATGTATATGTGTGTGTACGTACGTACCTATGTATGTATGTATGTATGTATGTATGTATGTATGTATGTGTGTGTGTATGTATGTATGTGTGTGTGTATGTATGTATGTATGTATGTATATGTGTGTGTGTATGTATGTATGTATGTACGTATGTATGTATGAAGTGGCCTGTAAGATCCTAACTACCGTAAAATTAGACGATGTGTGCATTCAAAATACTAAATTTGGAGCATAGCTAGTAAGGTGCTGAAACGTGGAAACTTCGGAAAGTGGATCGGAAACACTTTGATAGTTTTGGAATGTGGTGCTGGAGAATGATAGACAAGATCAGTTGGACCGATCGTGTGAGAAGTGGAGAAGTATTACATAGAGTCAAGGAGGAGAGGAATGTTCGATGTACAGCAAACAGAAGGGAGGCTGACTGGATTGGTCACGTCTTGCATAGGAACTGCCTTCTAAAACATGTTTTAGAAGAAAACATAGAAGTGATGGGAAGACAAGGAAGAAAACGTAAGCAGCTGTTGGATGACCTTGAAAAGAGAATATACTGGAAACTGAAAGATGCAGTATATTGCATTGTCTGGAGCACTCGCTTTGAAAGAGGCTATGGACATCTCTTAAGACGGACTACGTGAGATGATATGGTGGTGGTGGTGGTGGTGGTGGTGGCGGCGGCGGCGGCGGCGGCGGCGGCGGCGGTGGTGGTGGTGGTGGTGGCGGTGGCGTCGGCGTCGGCGATGGTGGTCGTGGTCATGGTGATACATTCAAACATCGTCTTCACTTAGCTGCTGGTGGTTTCGTATAGTCGTCAACCTTACAGCAATGACAAAGGCACAGCAGCTAGTGTCCCAGCATCTGACCGATTCGTCAGTTCGTGTTCTTTCAACTAGTGGGGCTGATGCACGATGTGGAATATAATGCTTAGTTTGTATAGTTCTGCCAGGAGGGAGTAAGATGGAAGAAAAATTAAAATTTAACTAACTTTATCACTCTTGTGTGCTGGGAAGAGTTCGAAAAACATTTGCATGAAAGTGTCGTTAAGTTGTGTCTTAATTAGGGTAAAGTCAGTAACAAGTACCCTTACACGAACCGAGTCTGATGCAACGGGTAAAGAGAAACCCCCCCCACCACCACCACCACCACCACCACCACCACCACCACCACCACCACCACCACCACCACGAAACTTTTGTTATATCTACATTACGCATAACCTCTGCAGGGGTTACTTTATATCTTCAAAAGACATGACGCATTACCTCTTCTTTCTCTTCTCTGTTCGTCGTTATTGTTGTCTCGCCTCTTTTATAGTTTTTCTGCTTCGAAGTTCCGGTGGTTCATAAGAGACGCGTTAAACGCTCTGGTGTCTGTAAATAAGTAACAGGCGCTAATATAGAGTCCTGTGAACTTAAGAGTGTAATAGTTAGCACCCTTACTTCGAAGTTTGGAGTTCCCCGTTGGAGCTTCGCCCAGAAATCAGCTGTCTGCACCAAGATTGTCGACGTTTTCGTCAGTAACTGGTCCGCCGATGTCCGTTAGATTAGTTGATAAAGACCGCCATCAAACACAACTATATTTATTCGGTACGAGTACGTTGTTACCAATGTGCTACATATTTCGGCCCAACAGGATCATTGTCGGGCTTTGTATAAAAACGTAAAAAGGAAGGATACACGTAAATGTTACAGGGGTCCTTACTGTGAGATCTCACGAAGTTTGCACGAGTTTTACTGCATTTAAAACTTCCCTTCGTTGCGGCTTAAATTTTATGTTTTGTGTTTTTTTGGGTATTAATCTGTTTCTCTTCCGAATACTATGAGGTTCCTTTTGAAATTTAAATTAAAGATTTAAGGTGTTTGGGTTTAAATAGTAAAATTGCTTTAATATGATGTTTTCAGGATTCTTCAAGACGCATGTAATGTTTAACCTTTTAAAGCCTAGCGGTAACTTTACGTACCACCAGGTTTAACATTAAAAAATTCTACGTGGTGCCCACATTGCGTTTATGTGTTTTGTACGGATCTTAGAACAAACAGCAACTTTTGCCTTATAAAACATTAAGAGATTGGTTTTTATAACCGAAGTGGAGAGTGTTTACAGTGCGGTACGCACTGAGTCCTTATATACAACAGATACGTTCCGTCTTTAAAGGGTTAATATTGAACGCATCGTTATATGCGCAGTTAGCAGTATGCGCAGAATAGCTGCGACACTGTATACCCTAGAAACATGGTTGGTTTCAGGTATGTAAGTGTGAATACTCTGCATAAAGGAGATGATGATGATGATGATAATGATAATAATAATAAATGTTTTTATAAGCTGTATACCGCGCATATCTGAAGTTGTCAAAACAAGCCAACAATTATGTACAGCTTTCGCAAATTACAATATCGTTCACTGGGGGAATGTTGATTTTAGGTGAAATCGAAGTACTCTGAAATATACTTGTCTCGCTGCCACTTTAACCAACACTAATTCCACACTTTCTGGCCTGGAATTGGGCCCTTGTCACCGCACCGAGAAACGGGCGACTGAAAACCTTATCCGTTCTCATGCCCTTTCTTTGCTGTAAGCCTGAGCTGTTGTATGCCCGTAAGTGTACGCGTGTATGCTTACTGAAACAAGTAGCAACGAAGATTATTAACCTACATTGACGTCATACTGTCATTTTTTGAAGTAAATTTGATTAACGTGTACTTCTTCATGAAACTACTCTACTAACTGAATGCTCACGCGCAGAACAAACTTGATGCTTGTATTTACGACGGACTGAATTAGCGTTACGCTTCCTTGCAGAAACAAGGATTTTAACGTATATTTACGTCATACATTGTTGTACTCCTTATTTGCGCAATTGAAATGAATTTATTAAAGTATACAAAAACACTAATCACCAACAAATGCACAAAGAGTTTTATCATCAATTGTAACACACTCCTACATGTTTCGACCATGCTGGGTCATCTTCAGGGATAATTTTTGTTATCGTTACACTAAGGTTGCACTTTATAGTTCAGTGAGAATGTGCTATTGACTGTGTACTGCGTTGTTTTTGGAGACGTGAACTCTCTGCCGTCCCGGCCTCGCAGGCACGGACCGCGGAGAGTTCACGCCTCCAGTACACAGTCAACAGCACATTCTCACTCAACTTTAAAATGCAACCTTAGTGTAACGATAACAAAAATTTCTCCCTGAAGATGACCCAGCAGGGTCGAAACATGTAGGAGTGTGTTACGATTGATGATGAAACTCTCTTTGTGCATTTGTTGGTGATTAGTGTTTTTGTATAATATAATGCTCGGACATGGAACACATTAAATTTATTAAAGTATATTTACGCCAGTGTCTTAACCGTTTGCACGCTTGTGGGAACCAATGAATGACATCAACGCCGTACTGTATTCTACATGCCGATTCTGAAGATTTGTTGAAGAGTGTACTGTGTTAACATTTTAACCCATAGAAGCCCAGTGGTTACTGTGTATACCACAAGGTTTCACGTTCGAAACCCGTACGTTCTGCCCACAGAATACATGTATGTGTTTCATATAGTTATCACAACAAAGTAATATTATTCCCTGACGCATACTTAACGGATTGGTTTTTATGATGGAGACGGAGTGTTCACCGCGCGATGCGAATAGAATCTTTATAGTTCAGGTTGACTATAGTATTTAAGGTGTTATAGACTAAGATTAATTCCAACTGCATTTAAAGATTTACTTCGTACCGCACAGTAGACACACTCCATCTCGATGATTAAAAAGCCAATCAGTTAATGTGTAAGGAAGTACTTTCACTTTGTTTTGAGAGCCACACAAAGCACATAAATGCACTCTGAGCAGAATGTGAAATTTTGTAATGTTAACCCTAGCGGTAAATAAAGTAGCCATAGTTTAAAGACGATCCATCCCCTTTGTGCTTTTTAGTAATCAGAATAAATCCAGTCAAAAAAACAATTTATTCTATTATTTTCAGCTACATGTTTCGGCCTAAAAGGCCATAATCAGGTTTCACACAAGACTTTTATATATATATACACACACACACACACACACACACACACATATACTGTTTATATGGAATTGAGATCTCCAAATCTCACAGCGTATACCCATATAACAATATAAATCATAAGGTTTGGAGATCTGTTCCATATAAACTGTACATATATACATATATATATATTATTTTATTCTTGTTTTCAACCTGATGATGGCCTCTTAGGCCGAAACATGTAGTTGAAAATAATTGAATAAATTTTCTCTCTTTTAACTGGATTTTTCGTAATTCTAAAGTAGCCACTAGGTTTTAAAGGGTCAATTTCTCCTACCTGCACACTTAAAAATACATGCTTGCTTATCAAGAACTTGTATCAAGTGTATTGGGCTGTCAGCTCATGACTGTTTTTGTTTCCTACAGATCTCGCAGTTGGTGGAGGACGTGCAGAGGTTGCAAGCCAGCATCACCAAACTCCAGGAGACGTCTGCGGGGCAGATCGCAAGGCTGGAGGAGCAACTGGACCACAAGCGGCAGCATATTGCGCGCCTCGAGGCTCGGCTAGATGCACAGAGGGACTACGATGACGTCAAAAGGGAGCTCAGGTCAGTAAAAGAGGAGGTGGTGTTTTTGGGATTATTAGCAAACGTCAACCAAAAGTAAAATAATTTCAACATGCGTACAAGGGAAGCAGGTTTGGACGTCTTCAACAGTCCTCGATAAAGCCTTAAAAATATGACAGAGTTGTGTTTGTTGGATAACAGACGAGATACACGATGGAGTTGTTCTAGTGTTTTTAGCAGAGAGAAAATAACGAAACGTGGGCTATTCATTTAAATAGATGCCTTTCCTTCAGTACTTAACTCTTCTGCATGACATCGATTCAGTGATTTCATTGCATCACACATGAACAGGATCTGTTGAATAATGTTTTGTTCTATTTTTGAACAATATGGTGTACATTATGAGAATGGGGAGATTTTAAAATCCTGTTGCAAATATTTCTTCGGTTTCGTGATACCTGATACGGTCTGGACTGATTTGTACGAAGCAAATGTCAGGGTGTGGGTTTGTACATGTGCTTTGCAGTTTGATTTACGTGTCACGTGAAATAACTAAAGTACATAATGGTTAACTGAAATCTATTTTAAAATAATAAAGGAAGTATAGTTTTTTATGTGGATATTTTTAATCATTATTGTGTGTCACTAACTCCTCCCCCTCTAGCATCCTGTGTGTGGTAAGAGGAGAGGCAGAAAAGCTCGCTTGTAAAGGTTATTAACCATCCGAGTCGAAATCCTGTTTAGATAGAAATGTTTTTTTAATTTTTTCTTCTGTTATGTTCTATGTTATCATTATCCCTGTTCATCTATCACTGCTCATCTGTTTACTTATCCGTGACATCATATAAACATAATGGGACCACGGAATAATAGTGCACGTCCGTGTATGTTGCTATAGAATACTGTTGTTGGAGGAAGCCATTGAAATATATAAACGAGTTCTGAATTGAAATGCCAAATTCCAGGCTAATTTTGTTTTGATTGTAAGACAAGTTCTGAAAAGCGCTTTCAGATATTATAAGGCATTTTCAGGTCCGCACTTCAAATAGTTAAACCTTTAATATGGAAGTTTTACTGTATCTGTTACCTTCATTAACCCTTTAAAGACGAAGCGTATCTGTTTTATATAAGGCCTCAGTGCGTACCGCGCTGTAAACACTCCACCTCGGTTATAAAAACAAGTCTCTTAATGTTTTATAAGGCAATAGTTGCTGTTTGTTCTGAGATCCGTACAAAACACATAAATGCAATGTGGGCACCACGTAGAATTTTTTAATGTTAAACCTGGTGGTATTTAAAGTTACTGCTAGGCTTTAAAATTTTAACATCCGTTTTTTTTATCTACGTAATGTCTGTATGTGTTTTGTGTAATTCTCGGATTAAATAACTAAACAGCATTAACTGAATGGTATTTATGATCGAGATACAATGTGTTTACTGTGATGTATGAACAGAAGTTTCATATACAGTTCAGATTAATTTAATGTTTTAAAGGTTTAATCATTAATTTATGTTTAAATTTGTTCGTGTGTACTTACTATAAGAAAATGTTTAGATAAATTCAGGTTGAAGGAATCAAGGACATCTTGTTTAATGCAGAAGATAAAACAGTGAAATTGGTTGTAAATAATGTGTAAACGTATAAAATGTTCGACCACGCTTCTGTAGGCAGTGAATGACCCGGTATCGGAATGAGCATATAAGTTCCGTCTCGTTGGATACAGAGAAATGTTCTTCGGAACCGGAAAGCACAATGGCATCTGATGATGGGTATGATAAGAAATTTGTCATGAAATACCATAAATCGTCAGCAAAACACTGAATGTTATTATTTGTGTTTTCCAGTCTTTTGCGCAGTATCGAATTCCCGTCGATTGGTCCAGGAGGTCCTTCAAGTGAAACCAGTAAGTCGCTGGAGATGCTTCTCCTGGAAAGGACGAAGGCGCTGCAGCAGGCGGAGACTGCCGCTCTGAAGGCTGCAGCTGATCTCCAAGGTAATGCCTGACAAGTAGAAACTGCTGGGTTGTTTTGTATGTTTCTTAAGTGAACCTGTAGAGACAAGACCACTTGGGAGATCTTTGTGAAGGACAAAGATAACGTTAGAATGAATCTAAAGAAATCGTTTCGGAGTGTATACACTGGACTGGACTGGCCACAGTCACGTTCCTTCGGATTGCAAAAAGTAGTTTGAAATTTTAACTGTTTAATTAGTTTGTCGCAGTTTTAATGCTGTTGGTTTTATGATGTGGTATGAGAAATGAATAATTGTTATTACTTCAAGTGCACAAAAACCAGTTGCCCAAGCTGTAGGCCTATAGCATGCCTGCACTTAATTATGGATGCATCTTACCCTACTTGACTCCAACAGTGTAGTTCACGTGACAGTGCATTTCCCCCTCAAGAAAAATGTTCATAATTGTTTAGAAACTGGCGACTCTTCTGGTGTTTACATTTAATTAGTGATTGGGAATATTAAATATCTTTTTGTGTTCATAAACTGGAGATTATTTTAATATTTTTCGTCAGTGAACTAGAGCTTGGTCCCCAGGTATTTCCTGTTGAATAATTTATGGAAGATGGTTTTCCTGGAGTTCACCTTTGACATTAAATTTAAACTGAATGTACTTCACTGTATATTAGTACGAGTGGGAGTATCATACAGCTTTGTGTTAGTAAATAAGGAAACATGCTTACTGAATTCTTGCTTGCTTTAAAATATCTCATTGTGACGTTGAAACAAAAAGGCAGCTGTACTAAAATATACTTGTGTCTTGAAGTTATAAAAATTATTTAGGAATTGCAGGTTATTCAAATACCCTCTCAGATGATTTTGTATGATACAGGTGGTATGTCAAAGTTAATTTAACTGTATGTCTTGTACAAGGTAATTGTTTTTATGACTGCCTGTGCGTATATGTTCTGTTTTAATTTGCCTTTCAGTAGGGAATTTTCTTTCTGTGTTGGTAGTAATTACAGTTAATTTTGAGCATTAGCTGTTTGGTGCTGTATTAACCTCAATTTTTTACAGTGAATGTGTTATTTTACTGTTTGTAACCATATCCTTGTACCAGCACACCCCTTTGTCCTCCCGATGATGTGACGTCTGTTTTATTATAACCGTCTTATAAACCCCACTTTTTGTTTCCAGACAGTTTTTTAATGAATTCTTGTCATCATTATATTTTTTCGTGTTATAAAATTCTGTTACTAATTTTGGGTTTGTATAAGTAACGAAAATGAATTGAAAATATCAGATTATGAATATGAACTTTTTTTTCTGTAAATCACTAAATTAAATTTTGAATCATATTAAGCCTGTGCATATGTTTAATTATGTCGTACACGTCTTGTAAACTGAATCATTTTATGTTGCGTTACGGATACTGTTACCGTGTCTATTAACGGAAGTATTTCCCTATCACGCATTTTGTTGAGAATCGGGTTACATTTTGTGTACATACAGTTTTAATTGTTCATTATTTCATTAAAATGCAGGGATCGTCTTTTTTCCGTCTAGAATAAAGATTATCACCCTCCCTTTCGCGTTGCGGCTCTAAAACGTCCCGGAGTAATACAGATACCAGTAAATATTTTTATACAATTTAATATTTTAGTAGCTTCGTTGTATAATGCTGCGTATTTTGCTTAGAGATGACAGGGTTCTTGTACTTGTGTTCATCGTTGCATGATGCTTGCATTTTTGCTTTATTCTGCGATTATCTTGTGTGTCACAGCCAGTTGATGTTAGTTTCATTAGGCTTTTGTCTTTCCTGTGTCTGTAAAAGAGCTGTTGGGCCTTTCTTATATTTTTAAGCTATTTATAATTTGCATATCAGCAAAAAGCCTTCAGTATATCTGTGTTGTTTATTTTTTTGTGTTGTAATATAACAAATAAAATTAACAGCAGGGTTGTACGTATCAAGGATGTTCACGGTTAGAAGTGGTGAAAGGTGTGATACAGCATAATGTTATAAAAACTCAATCGTTTGATGCAGGTTATAACATTTATGCTGAACATACTGGGTTCCTTAATCTTCAGTATATAGTAGGGAAAACATATAAGTTAATGGTCTTGTTATATAGGATCACATAACTTAAGACAACGGTGCATAATGTGCCTACCGCAATTTCTTTCGCCACTGTTTTCTTATTAAGTCATTTTCTACATTCTCTGTACTTTTAAGTATGTCATTATGTCCCTGCTAATTCTGAGGTATAATTACATAAATATGCTATGTGATATTAAAACAAATTTGCTCTGTGTAGGCCTACTAACGGCAGCACATGGTAACTTATCAGTGTCATTAACTGCACAGTTTAAAGTGTTGTAATGCCAAAAGGTAGTAACGTCTCCGTCGTGTGCTTCTGCGCGATCATTTGCTTTTACAGAAACGCCGATCCTATAGGTGTGCTTTATTATGCATCCTATCCAATAGGTGCTTTTGTACGTTCGGGTAAAAAAGGTAATACCTCACCCTAGAAGAGTCCATAACGGCTCGGAGAGGAGTAGAGATGTAGCTCTACTCTATCTTTAACCTTATCGCTAGAGGGGGGTTGGTGGTCAGCGCCACGCCTCGGCCGCTTTACTCCTGGGAATGAGACCCGGTGCACATTTTACAGGAGGCTAGGTGGGCTCCAGGGCGTGTCTGGAGGGGTACACAAAGTATCACCCTCACCGGGATTCGATTCCCGGACCGCCCAGCCCGTAGCGAGTCGCTATACCTACTACACTACCCCGGCCCATGTACGTCCAGATCAGGCAAAATTAAATTGTTTTAATTAATATTTAAAAACATGTGAAAGGGGCAGTTCGTGAATTTGTAAAATACATTTCCGGATTTCTGAAGCCCAGAGCTTGTTCAATAAAACCGAACGGCACCTGCAACCAAGAAAGGGAGGCTAGAAGAAGTAGCCGCGATGTGTGGACTGTGGTGGGCTGAGAATTATTGTTGTTGTATTGAACGTACTCGTGGAGTCCTGCGTGTGGAGTATGAATGGTGTGGTGGCGTGCCCCAACAGTTACACGTTAAGACGGTCTTTTCAAACCAAATAAACAGAGTCATCGAAGTTTTCTGGGTAACCGAGAGAACGCGAAATTGCCAGTGTGGTTCATACACTAGAAATCAAATTTTTCGTACAGAACTAACGATTCTTGTACGCAGTTATTTATAAAAAAAAATTGTGTTTATCTTAGTTAGCCGTTCTTCTGGGATATGACACCACGTTATTTGGATAATTGGTTACAGGCGCTTCGAAACAACGTAGTGGTCTGGAAACGTCATGAACCAATTACCCAGTGACTCGATGTCGTATTTAAAAAAACGGACATCTCATGCACGCCGCTTCGAAAACCTGCAAACCTGCTTTTTTTTTACCTTTTGTACAAAATCAATTATGATTTTTTCTGACAAGAACTATAACTAATAATACGAGTGTCATTTATGAAGTCTTCGATCGACGCTGGATAAATTAACTTCATACAATCTAATAAGAATGTTCTTTTTTCAATTTGGCCAGCAAACAGGGCAATTTAATTAACGTTTATAAGCCACTGTCATGGCCCGTTTGGGTTAGTGCACTTCTTGCTTCCCCAGTGAAACATTCATTGCTATGTGTGCGAAATTTCTTTGTAATTCATAACATATTAAAAATACGACGTACTTGCTGAGGATCATTAAGTAATTGGCTAATGATTCAGGCCTAGCTATTGGGTTAGAATACATTTCTAACGACAATAGCTTCAGTTGGACTGTTTATTCACTCCAGATGGCAGAAGGTGGACTGCCACTAGGTTAGTTATTTACGACCCGCTGAGCGCCCACTACAGTGCATTTTGAGCGACACGCGAAGCTAAGAAGTGCAGCTGCTGGTGCCATTCAACGTCGACTGCATACCTAATTCTAAAATGGCTGCCAACGTGGAACAACGTTCCGATCTAAAAAGATAGGGGGATGTGAGTTAGTATCGAAATTGCTTATAATGTTGTGATATCATGGCCGTACAAAGTCTGGCTGACGGGCCGCGTGCGGCCTTGCTAGATATTTAGTCTAATTATTGTTGAGGAAATCTGGCGAAAAGTGAGTGAGCGAGTGAGTGAGTGAAATGCTTCATATCGGCCTGTTGCAGAAAATACTGGAGATTAATGAGTGACTTTGATCACTTCACGGTTAGGTCAGTGTTGCGATGCGTTTAATATCAAGTAGCTGAGGTGAATATTGTTTTCTTAGACCATACGTCAACCATTCATTTCCTCGGTTCTGTGTAAAGTGGTCAGTATGCCTGCAAACATATATTACTTTCTGAACAGTACTTACTTGAACTGTAGGTAAGTGGGTTTGTGAGTTGTGTAGTCAATATAGCGGAGATTTAATCACACTTTCAGAGTTAAATGGTGAGTGAAATCTGTAACAGTGTTTTATCAGTTAATTTTCATTAACCTGTTGTTACCAGTGCTATCTTCATTCTTGTCTCCTGCTTGTATGTGGGTATATAGTGCCCGCATTTCTCCCTTAAATCTAACCAAATAGGAGTAGGTGGTTGTGTTTGTATTGAATCGTAAGGAAGTTTGGTAGGGTTATGGTGAATGCGTAATAAGAGAAGTTTGTTGCTTTCTCGTGCCATCTAAATCGCTGCTGAATGTGGTCGATCCTGAGTTCCATTTATATAATCAGTGATTCAGTTTGACCGCAAGTGGTCTTTAATGGGGCTGTCCCTCTTGTAGTGGTAGGTTGGAGCGTCCAAACACTTTCATATATATCGTGGGCCTCTTTGGCACTGATTTTCAAACTGCGAGACATTGCGCAGTATTTGGGAACGCGTTTTTGAAAAAAGAAGTTTGTTAAACTGATCATATTTTATGGTATTCGTGTCTTCCATTTGATGGGTTGGAATCCACCGAACCCTTAAGTTGAAACTTCCGTTTTTTTGCGTACCTGTCACGCTGTTGCAGTTATGAACGTAACTAATGTAGTTGTTAGCTTAGCTAGGTTTTTGAAAGAGTAGGGTACATCGCATTACTGAACATGGGGAGTACGGCTCATAAGAAAACTTTACGTAATGTTTGAATTCATTGGGAAACACGTTTCACTTTGAGATCCGCTCTATTCTGAGATTTTACGCAGCGTAGAGTGGTAGTTTGTTACCAACATTTTGGGACAACTTATCGGTCCCATCTTCAAAGGGGAGACAGGTTGTCACGAAACGTCGGTAACAAACTACCGTTCTACACTGCATAAAATCCCAGTAGAACGTAGATTTCATTTACACCGCGGCGAAATCCTGAAGTCACGCACGTCTCACTTTTACGTTTGTCGTTAAAGAGCGAAGAGTGATTAAACAAAGTTTACGTAGACTATAAACAGAAATAACAGTGATTTTCTACCTCTCTGAAAATTTTGGGAACTGTTGCAAACTACTGCATCGCAGTAGTTGAGTTCTAGGCAGTACAGATGGCCTTCCCTCCGTATTTTTCCAGGTAATACAACAACAACCTCGACCCCAACTACGACTACGTCACATCATCTGGTGCAAGACTCCCCTCATCAACCCCCTCCCCCGCCTTCAGCCCAACCACCGCATCTTTCGTTATCAAATCACTCCCTGGAACATTCCTCGGCAGTGCCACCCCCACCGCCTCCTCCGCCGCCGCCACCACCACCTCCTTCTGTCCCTCCTTCAGCAATGCTTTTTCCGCCTCCACTACAGAATGTGGAAACTTTCGGTTCATTCCTTGGTGAAGAGATTGTTGCCAACTGGCGACGGTCTCTGGAAAGAACTATCCTGAGTCAGAGCCATGCGGCAGCCATATCTTCCGCTCAGCACCAGCAACAACTAAGTATCCACTCCCCAACAGATATTCAGCAGCCATCTCCAGCAACCCCCAACTCCACGCACCAGCAACCGTCATCGGCGGACAGTAACAAACCTGAAGGCTCCACATCCCCGCACAACACGCCGCCTTCATCTGCGACACCATCTTTCACTTGCACGTCATCGCCCACATCACTGTCGTTAGTTAACACGACGACAGCAATATCATCACCGTCAGCGGCCACAACGACGACAGCGACAACATTATCTTCAGCGGGAGACAATGGAACAGCTCTCCATCATCACCTCATGAACGGGAACCCGAAGACGCCTCCCGAGGACGCGTCGTCTACAGCGTCGACAGTTAGTGCGTTGTGTAACAGTAGCAGTCACTTATTGTCGAGTGCGGGTTCTTGTAACAATAATGTGATCCCACCGCCCCCAACAAGCACCCCCGTCAGTGTGGCGGCAGGACTTAGTTTCCTTAGAAATGACGATAGTATGAAAAGCCCCTTTAGGTTCGAGGATCCCCGAAGCCCTTTTCGTTTTTCGGAAGATGGTGGACCAATGACTCCAAGTAGTGTAATGGTAGGACGTTTAGGCGAATCTTTGATACCAAAAGGAGACCCGATGGAAGCAAAGTTACAGGAAATGTTGAGGTACAACATGGACAAGTACTCGACACAAAATCTCGATACGCTGCATATATCAAGGAGGGTGCGCGAACTTTTGTCCATTAATAACATTGGCCAGAGACTTTTCGCTAAGTATGTTCTTGGACTATCACAAGGCACCGTCTCCGAGTTACTGTCCAAACCGAAACCGTGGGACAAGCTCACGGAGAAAGGGCGGGACAGCTACCGGAAGATGCACGCTTGGGCGTGCGACGAAAATGCAGTCCTACTCCTCAAGTCACTCATCCCAAAGAAAGGTAAGCGAGCCGAAATTATATAAACTTTTTTAGTTTCCATTTTGGACGTGTTTCAGTGTCATCGTAATACTAAGATGGACGGAATGTGGATTTTATGTTATTCATTTCCGTTCGTATGATCAGTACAGCAAAACAGAACCGACTTATGCACAATGTTACTGTTTATTTACTAACCTTTATCTTTTAGTTCATCTCCCCGACATGTTTCGGCAATAACTGTGCCATTATCAAGTGGGCAACTTCAAATTACATAAGATGTACATTAAAATGTGAATTATAAAATGTTAAAACTGTTAAAAATCTTCTGTAAAAATTCTTATGCTTGTTTTGGTGCTATGGTTCTGTTTTCTGCCTGGCGTCCGTAATCTGTTTTAAACAAGCAAAAAGTAAGAAAACTGTGTTACAAATAGCTGCGTAACCTAGTTTCCATAAGACAGAGGTACAGATGGTTTTACTTACGCACGCAATGTCTTGGAACATCCCAGGTATCGGACCAACTGTATAGCGTCGGAGTGTCGTGGAACACTCCAGTTGAGTAAGTGAAGGGAGTAGGTCGGTATGGTGGTAGGTGGGGGTGTATGTTGTGTCAGCTGCCCGCTTGTTATCGCTGTATGTTAAAAGCTATTTCAAATAGAGCATTATGTTCTCCGGAATTTTGCGTCGGTATGAGCTTATTATTGTATTGATATGTCTGTATGTAGTATTGCTCTAGCGTGTGCATACGCGGGCCCTTTTTGTGCGAATTGTGATAGGTTTATAGTGTGTTGTGTAATTCCGTGTTCTTGTCGGTTCTGCAAGATGAACACGGAATTACACAACACACTATAAACCTATCACAATTCGCACAAAAAGGGCCCGCGTATGCACACGCTAGAACAATACTACATACAGACATATCAATACAATAATAAGCTCATACCGACGCAAAATTCCGGAGAACATAATGCTCTATTTGAAATAGCTTTTAACATACAGCGACAACAAGCGGGCAGCTGACATAACATACACCCCCACCTACCACCATACCGACCTACTCCCTTCACTTACTCAACTGGCGTGTTCCACAACACTCCGACTCGATACTCTCGGCCCGGTCCGATACCTGGGATGTTCCAAGACATTGCGTGCGTAAGTAAAACCATCTGTACCTCTGTCTTATGGAAACTAGGTTATGCAGCTATTTGTAACACAGTTTTCTTACTTTTTGCTTGTTTAAAACAGATTAGGGACGCCAGGCAGAAAACAGCACCATAACACCAAAACAAGAATAAGAATTTTTACAGAAGATTTTAAACAGTTTTAACATTTTATAATTCACATTTTAATGTACATCTTATGTAATTTGAAGTAGCCCCTTGATAATGGCATACGTATTGCCGAAACATGTCGGGGAGACGAACTAAAAGACAAAGGTTAGTAAATAAACAGTAATATTGTGCATAAGTCGGCTCTGTTTTGCTGTACAGACGCAATTGGATTTAAAAGCAATAGGCTGTTCGTAGAAATTAATATTCTGTCAATCTTAGCGGTTCTTATCGTCCGGTACCAATGTAAAGGAAATGGGGAACGTAACTGGCAGAAACAAACGCGCTTTGCCAGATGGACGCATGTGGCTTCTTCTAGCCATGCGCTTTTTTTCTGTGTGTGTGTGTGTGTGTGTGTGTGTGTGTGTGTGTGTGTGTGTGTGTGTGTGTGTGTGTGTGTTAGATTCCTGTGGTTTTCACTTCCGTGCGCCTAAGGCAAAAGCGACTCGCATGGGCTTAGTCTTAGAGGTCTAACTTGTATAAAACACTTTCATATAGCGTTATCAGTTTCTCCCTTCGTTTCGCCCCGTCTCTAGGCTTGTTGCTAAATGACCATAGGTTCATAGTGCAAAAGCGACCTACATCCACCTCTGTTTCGTTGTTCGGTGGCCATTTAATTCAAAAACATTCACGCTGCGTCGCCAAAGCGGCAAGTGATGGAAAATTAGTAGATATGAGTATACATTTTAAGACAAGATTTCCTAATACAACGTTTTATGATTTCGGTACAACCTGTTTCAAAGGAAACCTGAGTGCGGGAAGTGCTTTGATTATTTGAATGACAGTTTTGCAAACGGTAAGGTACAGTATATTTGTATAGTTTCTTGAGTGTACTGGATTGCATTAAGCTAATCAGGGCAACGTTTGTCGCTTTACCTTTCTTTTTTCATTTCGTTACATCGTTCTTATGGCGTTTCCGGGCAAATGCAATGCAAAAGTGTCCTATCTAACAGGAATTATAACTGTCCTGCAATTTTATGTGACAGACTTTCCATTGAGTTTTCACAGGATGCTGTAACAAAGTAATGAGACGTGAAGTAAACACCAAAATCAAACGACTGTGATGACACAGACGTTATTCTCGCTTGGTAGCACCATATATATTTAGACATATTGCCGACGTTTCGGAGACATAGTCTCCATATTCATCTTGAAGAGAGAGAGAGAGGATGGCACTATGTAGACGGAGACTGTATAGTCTTTGACACTTCGGCCATTCTCTCTCGTCACATATATCTTGCATATGGGGATAGTACGTCCGAAACGCCAGCAAGTACAGCCTACATCTACACTGTGCATTCATTCGTGAAGAGGATTCGTGTTTACAGTGAACTGCCCCGAAAGTCTGAAATATATTTTGTACAGTGATACTTACAAAGATTCGTATTGTCTCCTATGCACCAACACGGTGCTGCTACTGACATTTATCGTGAAATATAATGAAGCAGTTTTAACTCTTTCAGTATTCTCGTTAGCGGGCCGCATGTCAAATCAGTCAGAGATTCTGCAGAATGTGGGAGAAAATTTTCACGTGCTGTTGCTGCGTCGTATTAGAAAGCTTAGCGAAAACTGAGAAGCAGGTGCTTGGAACTAACTACATGGGGCAGAATTCGTTTCGTGAAGCTAATGGCTTCTCATCGTGTCTAAAAATTCAGCATATTTTATGGAAACCGAAGGTGCAGTACCATTTTTACAAGAGCCCGCCACTTGTCTCTGTCTGAGCCGGTTGAATCCAGTCCACACACCACGTATATCTTCGAGATTCATTTGAATATTGTACTCCAATCTATGTCTAGGTCTTCCAAGTGGTCTCGTTGTTGGGGTTGTTTTAAGAGAAACTTTTTATGCATTTTTCCTGTATGCATGCGACATGCCCTGTTCATTTCGTCCTCCTTCAGCCTCCTGTTTTTCATTATATTACAACTATAGACCTGCGTAATATTCATACATCACACTGTCGTACTGTGTTAGACACGGACGCATAGCAGAGGTCATTATAACTGAAGGCAGACCTATTTGAAAACCAGTGGGAATGGGTAAGTCGTAATGAGGTATATGATGGCCTTTCGCATTTCACCATTGTGTAGTGCTTTGTTTTCTAGTGCTGAGAAGATAATTAAGCCTATAGGCTATAAATAGCCATCAACCCGTGAGATGCTGTGCAGCTAATGCGAAGATGAGTACAAAACTCTGTGGTGGTCTGGTGATGTATATGACACGTAGGGTTTGTTGTCAATTAAGGTTAAATTGGCAGGGGTTGTGAAAGGCACGGGCAAGTTTTAGCTGCGAAACCTTGAAGGAAACACGGAGGCTTAAGTGGAAACATATTATTGAAACAGATCTAAAATAAATATGATATGACGCTTGTAGCTTGAATTCAAGTGACACAGGACAGGTTTCAATGACGGGTTGCTGTGATTAATCTCTCATACAAGTGAACGCGTTTCAGGTTCTCAAGAAAGATTTTTTTCTATGGCGTTTGCTAATTATGAAACCATGAGTAACAAAGATTCAGAGGCGTTTTGACTATGGGAATATTTTAATTTGTTCTTTGGAATTTTTGGAAACTTGTAAAATGAAGTAAGATTTTGTCTGTGTGCACCCCATGAAAGTACGGGGGCTGGCAGGTGTGTAGCCCCGCTGAGACCCCGGTACCCCTTGAATAGGAGGCTGATTGAGCTCAGAAACAATTTGTACACTTTGAAGAAGAGGAAAACCTCTTACCCTTCTGGAATCGAAACACAGTCCCAGGTTTCCAGTCAATAGCCTAGTCACTATTCCGACAGCATTATCTCCGTACCTTCATAAACTGTTGAATTTGGTAAGTAGACTGTGTTTTTACATTTACCAAATACGCAGTGGTGTAGATGAAGGTGAAGTATTTTCAATATAGTACAAATCCGATTATTCTAATGTTTTACGAATTTTTCTTGCTTCATGAAGTTGGTAGTACTTGTCTGAGTGTGATGTTATAATACTAATGGCTTGTTGAGTTATCTGTGTTATTTTTATGCACATCGAATTTTGTGTTCCAGGGTTGAAAAACATTTTTTTTTGTAGGAAAACGCGTACTGCTCTTTAGCAGTCTTCCCTGTTATAAAACTGTCTAATTTTCATTTGCTGGCTAAGGTTATTAGTGTCAGGCTGTATTCACAATTGTTCGTGCCACAAAACACTCGCAGTCTTCTGCGGCGTCGCCATTACTATTGCGCGTGCCTCAGGCTGTGAAAGGACATAACTGGCGTATGTGTTTGACTGGAGTGTGGATAAAAACTTTGAGATGTTCTTTTGTAATGGTGCAATGGTACAAACCGGACGTGCGTATAAGGAACATTTTTGTGAATATGAATTTTTATTTTTGGATAGCCATCTCTGTATTTCACATCTGAATACTTGAGAGACCCAGTCATTTCGCCGGTGCCCTTTAGTATTATAGCTAGTATGTAGGAGGTAGTGTCAGACTATTAACACTTAGCTTGCTCAAGTGCAGCGCTGTCAAAATTAGTCATGATTCAGGAATAGTTATTAGTAGTCGTTGGATATTTAGTCACTAAACAAAGTTTTAGGTGCCTATAAATTTCCCTTAAACCCAGTAAATAAGGAGTTAATCGTTGTTGGGAAACAGGCACTAAAATTTATTGAAAGCACTGACATTTCAGGAACTGCGAAACTAACGCTATCACCATCTTAATCATCACCATCATCGTCACCACCACCAGCATCACCATCATTATTATCTTCAAATGACAGGCAAATATGAAATAATCAAAAAGTAATTCAAACTGCGGTTGCCAGCCTCTCAACATCGTTTTATCAGTACTTGATTTACCTTCAGCATCAGATTCTTGCTTGGCAGTGTGTTCACCTTGTAGCAAGTGATGTAATTTTTCAGTCGAAATGTTGAATTTCAAAAAAAAAAAAAAAAAGTCAGTGCTATTATAGTTAGCGACAGGCTCGACAAAAATTTAGCATCAGGGAATGTATCACTACGAAACAGGCTAAATCTAAAAAGCCAGTCCCATTCCTTCTTTGTTTCCTCCACCATGTCGATATGGGCGGTCACCTTCAGGCCCAGGTCCTTTCCCGTCGGAAGCAATAGTGATCGGTAGCCACTGAATACGAAGGTAGTCTACCTGGACCCCAGAGCCGGTCAGGAAGCTGTGGAGACGAGGTAAAACCGTCGTTCCTGCTGGGGGTCGAACCACGATTTCTCGGTCGTCTAGCCCGTAGCCTAGTCAGTATACCTATTTCGTCACCCAACCACGCTTACCGTTGCTTAATGGGAAAGTTATATTCTTACTGCCTTCTCTATCCTATTATCGATATCTTGGTACTTCTAGAAAAATGTACAGTCGAACTCGTTTGTAATGTCATGAAAGGGAGTGTATATTCTGTGTCGTTATAAGCGAGTGTCTTTATAACCGAGGGATATAATGTTATGGTTAACGGTGACGGATTAATTGGTTCCACAGAATATTTGACTCTATGGGCGAGGTGTCATAGATACCGATGGCGTTATAATCGGGTTTGACCTATTTAATATTTGTTTTGTCCAGGGCTGGTGTAAGACATTTGTGGGGCCAATGCAGACATAAATTTGGGGCCGTACCTACGCGTCAACTGAACTGACGGTACATTAGTGCATACAGACAAAGTGTGTCTGACGCCAAATCTGCAATACGTACAAACGTCCCCCCCCCCCCCCCTCGAATGGTGGGGCCTCTTACAGCTGCATAGATTTCCCTGTTATATGTAAGGATATTTTTATAAGAAGCCGTGGTTGTATTTAACAGAAATAGCAAGTCTGACTTTCATTTTTTAATCAATATATTTGAAGAGACGGTTTGTGGCAGCGTTTCAAAAGATATTTCAGACGTTATGGATTAAACCTGAAGGCTGGTTGTAAGGAAGGAGCTTTAATTAATGGTTATCGATTTAGATTGTTCTGGGTTAGACATTTCTGCCTCTCATCCCATATTTTTGGTTTTCATCCAGTCCCCCTTCCCATATCTCCTTCTTTTTTTTTTTGCACAAATATAAAGAAAGTCGAAGACGTATAGTAGACGTAAATCAGCATTCTAATCTTAGCGCATTTTAATGGGCCTTTTTAAGACAGACTGTAGACTGTCGAAATATTTCGCTTGTTTTGACATCAGTTAATTTGATGTGAGTAAACAATATGAACCTTTTGTTCCCACTGACAGTTGTTACGCTTTTTTCAAATCCGACGTGTATGGTACTTAAAAATATACGGTAAGTTTACATACCTATCCTGTTGAGGCGGCTACGGGCCGGATAACTGGAGATTGGAGGTATGTTTTTTTTTTTTTCGCTTTGCCACAGCGTGCAAACGCTGGGACCTTTCCACCCTTGTATCTAATGTCTACCGGCGCTTCTTCACAGAGGAATAGCCGTCGGGTCTCTTTGGCTGACCGTTCTCTTCCATCTAGTGCTGAAGGCTAAGAAAAACCTGCGCTTTACTTTCGCTTCACTTCACGTCTTCCCTGGTGTAGTGTTTTAAGTCTGTAGTTAAGTACAGGGTCCTACAGCTGATACGTACGTTATGATTTAGTCATTTTTCCTTGGCACTTAAAGTGATCCTATTTTTCCTCCTAGATTCTTGTCAGTGTTCCCATGAGGGTTTTTTTGTTTAGTGGTGAAGGGCCCCGCAGCAGACGCTACGGACGCACCGCAGCCTTGAGGCTTATTGTGCAGCCCTATGAAGAAGGTGAAGATGATGATTATTTTTTGTCCTTTTCCTAGTAATGGAGCACCGGTGGAATGAAATTGACAGGGGAAAACCTGTCCCAGTGCCACTTTGTCCACTACAAATCCCACATGGACCGACCCGGGATCGAACCCGGGCCTCCGCGGTGGGAGGCCGGCGGCTAACCGCCTGAGCCATGGCACGGCCTTGTTCCCATGACTTACTAGTTTGTGCTAGATCCCGAAGCTTCAGCACAACTAATAAGGCAGCCCAATGTTGAATACCTTCCTGAACCCCTTCTGCCCGCCTCATATCCTCGCAGTATTCCCATATACTTGTATACTGCTGTATAGTAAAAGGCATGTAGACTTCTACATTTCAGGTTATCCATCACTCGTTGTACTCCCTAATTTCAAGAAATCAGCAAAATAAGTCGCCGTTCTTCATTTGGTATGAGAGTAAATTACAATCCTTAATGAGATCTGCGCTCTTCTGCGGTATAACGCAACGTCGATTGGTAATCCTTTACCGACGTTTCGGGACAACGTATGTGTCCCATCTTCAAGGGTCAAGAAGTCCAAGTCGGTAACGGATTACCACTCGACGCTGCGTTATACCACCCCAGAAGAGCGCAGATCTCATCAGCATCGCGGCGGAAGCCTGAAGTCACGGATACAATCCTTAATACTTGACGGGTTATGCAAGATTTTAGGTTCTCACAGCGATGATGCTAAAGCTTGAAGTCTTCTGGGATGTTACGTTGTGTCGTTGGGTACAATACAGAACTATTTGCTGGATGACACAGTATAGTAACCTAGAATACTTTAATCTTAAACGTTTTTGTTTGGAAAGTTAAGGGCTTTTACTTAACCAGACTTAATGTTACAGGTAACCGTTCTGTGTACGTAAATTTATTATCCGTATTTATAAGAATCAGTCATAATTAAAAGTAAAAAAAATTACGTAGCGTGTTCAGTGCATTGCATTTCGTTAGAAAGAGTTGTTATTATAGAAGATCACTTTAACCACTGTCACACGCGTGACAAAGCGGACTCTGTGAAAACAAGAGATGATAGTCCTGTGATTTGTGTTACAGTAATGCATTTAGAAAAGGGACAGTGGGAGAAGCGAACAATATAACGACGAACCTTTCATGATTATGTACCCTTGGCAGCCTCTGTTTGCTTACGGTATGGACATAGCAATTAGTAATTATTTTTGATGAAGTGCTCTAAAGAAAATATGATCACCAGAAACGTAATGACTTCTCATCGCCCGGCTGTTGTTAGTTTTTATTCCCGACACAGTCACGTGTCTACCTTGTACCAGAGGCGTCTCCTTATTGTTTTACACATTTTGACAGAGACGAATATCGTCCCTTGCTTGTTTGTGTTACAATAAAAATCAGGTTACGATTTTAACTGCGGAAAAATTCGACGATATCAAAAGCAATAGAGAAAAGGGTTACTTTTTTGTTCTACAGAAACTGTTGCAAGAACATGGCTTGAAGTTATCGACGTTTATATAGGACATTTAAAGGCAAAAGGCATTGTTGTTCCTGCCCGCGTCATGAAGGCATATGGATGAGCAGAAGTATAACTCCACTTGTTCTTAAACTCGGCACTAGACGGAGGTGAGTGGTCAGTTTCAGTTCCTGGCCGCTTTAGTCCCGGGAGAGAACACCCGTACAGATTAACCCTTTAAAGACGAAGCGTGTCTGTTTTATATAAGGACTCAGTGCGTACCGCGCAGTAAACACTCTCCACTTCGGTTATAAAAACCAATCTCTTAATGTTTTATAAGGCAAAAGTTGCTGTTTGTTCTGAGATCCGTACAAAACACATAAACGCAATGTGGGCACCACTTAGAATTTTTTAACCCTTTTAAGACGAAGCGCATCTGTTTTATATAAGGACTCGGTGCGTACCGCGCTGTAAACACTCTCCACTTCGGTTATAAAAACCAATCTCTTAATATTTTATAAGGCAAAAGTTGCTGTTTGTTCTGAGATCCGTACAAAACACATAAACGCAATGTGGGCATCACGTAGAATTTTTGAATGTTACTCCTGATGGCACGTAAAGTTACCGCTAGGCTTTAAAAGGTTAAATAGGAAGTTGGCTTGGCCCGAGAACCGGTCTGGACGTTTTGCAGAACAGAAGAATCTCTTAGTTGTGACGGGATTCGAGCGCCACGACTGTCGGGCGCGTATCCTAGTCACTAAACCAATTATGCTACCTCGATTCCCCACATTGGATATTACATGATCGTGTTACCGTACAGTCCAGTACGTTTGTTAAACCCATCCAATCATTATTGTTGATTGCAGCATTGATAGAGAATTATCCATGAATATTTTTCCATCCTCTTCCGCCTACACAGCAATCTTTAGCTTTGTTCTTACAGTCTATTGTGAAGTGTTCAGAGGAGCACCAAGTGGGCTGGATATTTTCACGGAATTCTCGAAAGAGGAAGACTCTTGAATAATCAAGACTTGGCGGTTGTGTCTTCAAAAGCTTGCGAAGTAATAAATACAGACAAGGAAACCAGTCTGTCGTATTTCAGAACCAAATTAGTAAATCTTCACATTTTATTCTGTATTTCTTGTTACCATGTTACACATGATAATGGTGAATTTACGAAATTTTAACGCCATATTTTTCGTTTCGACATTCATTAGGTTAAGTATAATACTAACAGTTGAAAGAGTACCTTTAACCTAAATAATAGTTAATGATTCAGTTAGTGACTTACAGAGAAAACACACCGCCTCCATTATAAGTACCAATCACTTAATGCAGTGTTGGGGAATGATTTCAGCTTGTTTTATTTACATACAAACACGTAAATGCGTTATGTGCGTAGAAAAAAAATTCCGAATGCTGTACCATTTACTGCACTTAACTAGGCTAAAGAGCTGCCTGCATATGCCTGTTGTGTGTCCTTCCCTCTGTCGCGTTTTACGTTCGTCAATATTAGGGGGTCTGGAGGCATTCAGCTGCAGTCGTCTTACAGACATTGTATTATAATTGGGCGAGTTTAATGAAAGCAAGTATGGTACTGTGCCTCTAGGGAACTCTGGTCTGGCACTTCCTCTTACCAGGAGGACCAGCTTGGCAGTGGGCAGTTGTAAGATGGGGCTTCATGCTGGATACTGCATATTTGAATGGTGATTGCGCTTTGAGAAGAAAGTGTGTCTGTGTGTAACTGTGTGTTAGGTCTGTTTTCAGAAAACGTAAAGATGAAAATTCAGTTCTAGTTCAGTGCTAGCGGATACTTCAATTATTTGTACCCTTCACCAAATGTTGTGGACGATCCGGCATTCGAATTCCGGCAGGAACATTAGATTTTATCTTCTCTAAAACTTCTAGACTGCCTCTGGACCCCACACAGCCTCCTATTCAGTGGGTACCGGGGTCGTTTCCTGGGATCTACACTAACTCCCATCTAGTGCCGAAGTCAAGAATGAGTGGATCAGTACTCCTACTCCCCAGTATACTTCTCATGGTGTGCACAGAATCAACTTTACCTCTACCAATCAAAGGTAATGTGTTGGGATGGAACTGTAGCATGTATGTGGGAGTTGAGTCCTGCATAAAAACTTTTAAGATTTAAACCTGAATTGAAAAGACCGCTTGGTAGACCTAGAAATGTATGGGAAGATAATTTTAAAATGAGTGTTAATATGATATGAGTGTATGAACTGGATTTATCTGACTCGGGTTAGGGTTAAACGACGGGCTCGTGTGAATATGGCAATGAAATTTTGAAGTCCACGACACGTGTTCATGTTTTTGATCAGCTAAGCAAAAGACAGGTTCGAAAGAAAACTCTGCTGCATGGAGTTAGACGTATCGTGCTTCATAAAGGTTTGTGCGCGGGGTACTGAAACCTAACGGTCTCCTCCCCTGCACCAGTCAATGACAAGTGCTTGCCTTTCTTACGTATAGACTACACGTGCACAGTTGGCATGTCGACACGTGTTCATCGCTCATAAACGCCTGTTTTTTTTAAAAAAAAAAAGTCTGTGCGTTACACATTTGTATTAACTGTTTCCAGTTCACTTCTTATGTAATTCCGAGTATCGGCAACTTTAATGTTCACAACCAAACTCTTTTTCTTCCCCTCTCTCTCGCTGTCTCTCTTGGGTCAACGATTTTTTTTCTAATAAGCAATAATTGAGGTAAATTTTAGTACTAACTCTTGAATTAAACCACCGGAGGCGCTCAAATAATTCAGTGTGTATTATCGGAAGTGAAAGAAACAAGCAGTGCGCGTGAATAATTGTGCCTTACAACAGGATTTTAAAATTATTTTGTACGGTATTTTGTAAAATAAAAAAAAAGAGTTTTTAAATCGCCTGCAGATTGTAAGATATGCCAACCGCAGTATCTGCGGCATGTAAGGATCGCTTAGCTTTATGGCACGTGTACAGTATGATCGTAGGTTCGTATCGCAATCGTTATGTTAATGTTTTGTTCCTGTCCTGGTAAACACCTTGCGATGCATTGCGATAATCTGCGTGATCGTCGAATCCCACAACCCTTAAAATCTCTACAGAACGCTCAGGTTGGGCCTTGATAAAAGGAATTAGAAATAAACCTAGGTAGTTGATAGTGGTTACGTTAAGAAGTAACAGGTTAAATTGTCTGAGTTCTTACCACGTCCTGGAAGGGTATGGAGAACGTAAGGTACAGCTCCACGCACTCTTAGCCTTGCTACTACGTGGAGGTGAGTGGTTAGATTTCTATCCGGGCTGCGTTACCAGCGGGAAGGATCCCAGGGACCATGGAGCTGGAGACTTGGCGGTCTCAGAGCTGAAGAACATAAAAATCTCTTGCCCGTGCCAGCAATCGAACCATGATTCCTTGATCGTCTGTTCACAACCTATTCACTGTATCGACTGAGGTACTGCAGGTACCTTTTGAAGAAACTGGTGCAGTAAAGTTACTGCTTCCAGTGCAGGTCGAGGAATTTCAAGGAAATAATTATTTTTAGTCTGTTTTTAGGAGCGTTCGAAAGATTTAAAAAAGCGACTGTTTGCCTGCGTGCCTATCCGTCCGCCCATCCGTCCGTCCGTCCGTCCGTCCGTCCATCCATCCGTCCGTACATCTGTCTGACCGCATGGAACAGCTCGTCTCCCACTGGACGGATTTTCATGAAATTTGATATCTTGCATATTTTTCGAAAATTGTCGAAAAATTCAAGTTTCATTGAAACATGACAAGAATAACGGGTACTTTACATGAAGACCTATGTACATTTATAATAATATCTCTCACAATTCTTCTTAGAATGAGAAATGTTTCACACAAACACTATACAGAAAATCAAACCACACAGTTTATGTTCAATAACTTTTTTCCGAAAGTCTTGCCTGTATGAGATAATGTGGAAGAATGTGGTAGGCAGACAGGCCGCAGATGACAATATAAAATGGCGCATGCGCTTTGCATGCTGCGTAACTAAGGCTACAGACTAACACTCGTAACATGTGATACGTACTGGCTTTCCACGGCGACAATGGTTACGCGAACGCTAGTCATTGCTACGTTTATAGTACGTTTCCTGTCTTTTTTAATTTTCAAAATGGAAACATAACCTTCTCATTTTCTAAAATAATATTCTTCTATTACAATAATGTATCAGAACTGTAAGATTTAACATTTAAACATTATGTCACCTTCACAGTAGCCACGCAGCCTAAGGTTCCAGCGCTCTCCAAGCGTCGGAACAATGGAAGTCGTGGTTTCGACTCCCATTCTTGGCACTAATATTTGTACGTGACTTTTCTGCATGTGTTTTCCTGTCTTGATAGAGGACTTGCAATGATTTGATTCCGCGTCTAAGGAGTCCTGCCAACTGTCTATAAGATTCGTAACTTCAGAGGTTAATTCTGAACTGAAAAAGACCAAGGAACCTCATATTGAGACCTCATTTAGACTGGCATACAATAGAATTTATCTCATAACGTCAGCGTAGATGTATCCGGTTCACAGACCACGAGCTGTTGCCGGAACATAAGCACGCATGAAAGATATGAGATTGTATGAAAAGGTAAAGGTCGCCCCGTAACATGTCATGAAGGCATAGAGAGGGGACAGAGGTATAGCTCTACTCTCTCTTTAGTCTCGGCACTAGCTGGGGGGCAGTCAATTTCACGGCCCGGCCGCTTTACCACTGGGAAAGAGCCCCGAGTACCCAATGCACAGGAAGCTGGGTGGGCCCCAGGGCCGTTCGGGACGGTTGATGAAAAGAAATATCCTCTAGCCTCCACCAGGGTTCGAACCTCGGACCGGACAGCCCGTAGCGACTACGCTATCCCGGGCATCTAGGATTATATACAACAGCACGTTTTTGTGAGAAAGGTGATGAACGTTTGGGTTTAATAATGTTTTTTATAGCTTAATACCTATTAGGCCTAACTGATGAAAATAAGGGTTTTATGTTTTTTTAAAGTACTGTGCTACTTATACGTAAGGTTAGTGTTTTCTGGAACGTGACACCGTGTAGTCTGGCAGATATATAGCGAATTTTCATGGGAGCTTGGTGTGTCATTCACTTGCCCTGATTCCTCCGAAACTTCGATACATAGACACCGGACTACACGGCGTCACATCCCAGAAGGCAGTACGTCATCTTCTTAGTCACTGCCGTTGTAACTTCAAATGCCACATGCTCTAATGCCGCTGGGATACAGGTTTGTTACAACTTCTAAGCCAAACCATGATGATACAGTGCGTCATTTTGTAGGTTCGGCCATCATTAACATAGGCCTGTGTTTAAGTGATGCGCCTTGCCAGAAAGGCAAGTCCTAATTTTATTCTTCACCACGGATTTTTTGGTTGGGTGGTGTCTTTAGTGGTGACGTGGTGATGGAGTGGTGACATCGGTTTCCACTGTCACAGATTTACATACATATCCAGTCTCCCTCTTTTTTTCTTCTTCTTGAAAATAAATTACATATCTATTTGTATTCCATTCGTTCAACCTTCCTATCTTAGTCACGTTTCAAAAATAACATGGTTGTTAACTCAGCAAATCATCGTGCGCGCGGCTGCTGTAGCCTTCCCTTCTGTGCTGGCTCGAGACCGACTTCGAATTGACATTATAGAAGGCCAAGTCAGATGGTACATTCTGCATACCAAGTTTCAGGCAAACAATTCTTTTCATCGTTACCTTTTCCTCTGCAGCTGTAAGCACTTAATTTGTATCCTGTTAAATATAAACGTTGTTTATAAAGTGTATTGCAGATTATATTAATTGTACTTCTTTTTGACCTGCAGTACTTTTGAGTGTTGGCAAAAACACTGTCCCGAGAAATTCTTAAACATGGCCTTTCTAAACTGTTGAATTCCCACTTTATGTTTCAGTCATTTTACGACGTTGTGTATCAGTAAGTGTCTACGTAACGCTACGTGTTTCGGCACGGCCCTGTCATCATCATTCGTGCCAGCATAGTGACTACCTCGTCACTGTAGCCTTTATTGTTCACTGTGCTGGCACGCGTGATGACGGTAGGACTGTACCGAAACACGAAGCATCACCAGTGTCTATGAATACATAGCGTTCTAAAGTGAATGCAACGAGTGGTAGAAATTGAATTATGTGAACTGTAATATGACTTACATATTTTTCTTACTTCTGAACAGTTATTCATTTATTAATTTATAATTATTACAGTCAGTTCCAAAAGTAGTTTTTTTTTAGTTTGGAAGACGTAAGAGGGAGATTAGTATGTAGCATATGAAATTCTTGACTTTCTTTTCGTAGTTCATGATGAAGTCATTTCCTGATCACGGCGATGAGTACTCAACGTCCATAACAACAGGATTCGTCCGTCCTTTGTCGCAGCACACACTAGCAGTTATGTCCCATGAGTTGCATAGGAAACAGTCTCGGACCGTTTCACATACTTCATGGCGCGTGTAAATGTGCAAGGTGGTGAATGTCCCCATAACTAAGATATCGTATTTTGTAGTTCAGAATGTGCAACGTGTATCTTCTACAGAAGATGTGGCAAGTGAATGCGCTCGTGATTCAATAACATTAAAATGTTTAGTCTGCTGGTTGTTGGAATCGATCTAGAAGACCTTTTTATTTACCATTTAAACAACATTTTGAGAACTGAAAGCAAGAATTAAAGTGGAGAAAAGAACAGGAGGGATTGTTTTGTATTTCCGGCAATTAATCGTGCTCGTGGCTACTGATGCATAAGAAATTCATCTTCTTGGAAGGAAACTCAACCCTTTTTTATTAGCTATAATTTACCCTTAACAGCGTTTCTGCCTAGAGCCAATTTTTCATAATGAATAATATATTTATGTCGTCATAATTGCTTTCACATCTACGTCTTTCGCGTAATGTGATAGTTAAGATATCATTTTGTAGGTTTGACTTCCGGCAAACACATTTTACCACATTAATAAGTCGCAGTACTTAAGATATTCATATGTAAAAATTAAGGAAAGATCGCATAGCGATTAACCTTTTAAAGCCTAGCGGTAACTTTACGTACCGCCAGGTTTAACATTAAAAAATTCTACGTGGTGCCCACATTGCGTTTATGTGTTTTGTACGGATCTCAGAACAAACAGCAACTTTTGCCTTATACAACATTAAGAGACTGGTTTTTACAACCGAAGTGGAGAGTGTTTACAGCGCGGTACGCACTGAGTCCTTATATAAAACAGATACGCTTCGTCTTTAAAGGGTTAAAGTAGCACAGCAGTTAATCCGTGCTTTGTACCAAGTGATCTTTGTTTATTTGGGAAACCTTATTTCTCGCCGTGAAGAAAGAATATAGTTGGGAATGTATGAGAACAGACCGCTGAAGAAATATTTGTTCCCAGTAACGAGTGACAGTTTGGAGAAAATGGCATAAGGAGGCACGTGATATAATCAGGGTGTTCCAAGTGAAGGAGTATGCTATGAGATTGGCGTGCAAGATGAGGTATGCATCTAAAATTTTGGTCGCGAAACCTGAGGGGAAGACACCACTTGGGAGGACAGTGTTACTACCGTTCTTAAAGAAAGAGTGGTACGGTATACGGACCCGTGGTGGGGTCTTATGGACATAAAAATTGACCTTCGGTTTCAATAACGTGTGTGAAGTTTCTCTATTAGCTGATGTACTGTTAGGCTATAAAGATGGTTTGTGCTACATGGAGCTAATTAGCTACGCCTGATCAGTTGTTACCAAGCACTGCATCTCCGTGCATTCTCTCACTTGACCGTTTCATGGTTCATCCTATTAGACGCTGGCTGTACACCGCATGTGCTCGGTGTCACTAACGTGCGTGTGTGTGTGTGTGTGTGTGTGTGTGTGTGTGTGTGTGTGTGTGTGTCTTTATCCAACAAATATTTACAGTTAAGATATTGCAGTATCTTCCACAGTTGCTTCTGGTGTATATATTTCTCCATATTGGAAGTCTCTTCAGGTTTTAAAAATGTGTTCGACTCATTTCTTGGTTTTGGTCCAAGTGCGACTGTAGCGATCTTCGGCTGCATTGCCAACTGGGGCTTGTGATCAGCAAAACAAGCAGTCAGTCCCATCGCAACGCCGTAAAAAATATGCTAACTGAAAAATAACAAAGTGGCTGTAACGTCACACTTTCTGTTTTCGTGACGATTTCGCCTGCTAATGAATAACTGTAAAACGTGAAATTGTTATGGTGACGCATCTTCTGGTGATGGATCTGCGAGTGATGCTAAAACTGACAAGGTGTAATATTCCGGAAACCTAAAATGCTCCAGGCCAAAGTCGAGGGATTAAAATGATCTCATTTGTGCTACGTTACGTCTGTTTAGTGTCGCGGTTTCCAGTGAAGTAAAGAAAACAAAACACAATTTTATACATATCGGCCTGCAATGTTTTATACAATGATCCCATCCTTACACCCAGGAGGCAGAGAATACGTGTTTTATTTGGTGGTCGGTAAAGCAGAACGGGTTGGGATTGAAGTTACCCATGGGTGGCCTTAATTTTACACGTCGGGAAGCCGTTAATTAAGTTTGCAGCGCTAAGTGACATTGTTATATTGCGCTAAGCCATCTCGGCAGGTAATCACATTTCGAAAACGATGAACCTCCTCGTAATGACCGAGTTAGTATGAACGTAGATGTGGAGGTAGTCTGCAAGGTTCACCCTAGTTTTGCCAACTTTTATTTTCATTCGGGCATAGAATTTTTTTCAAGGCTTCTTTCCTGTACAGTGCGTCACATAAATTTCGCCACACCTGTGCAGTAATGGCCGTCATAATCTGACCGGAGTTTATTCTTTCGATAAATTATCTTAGTGATTGATTTACCAACTATATCCGTTTTACACGTGTGCTGAAGAATGATCGGGTGACAGTATCGTCTGGATAGATTGACTGGTCAACGCTGTCATCCACCTTCGCTGTGACAGACATTTTTGTCTCACGACAAAATTTCGTACAGCTTGAGAGCCATGTAGCAGAATAATCTGCATTTATTATATGGAACGATGGCAAGAAACATAAGAGAACACTATTGTTTTTATATCCCCATGTGTCTATTACCCTATCAGTTTGAGTCTTCCGTCTTTCTCTGGTCAATCTGTCCAGAGATTCAGCATACGATATTTTACGAAATTAAGCTCTGGGAATGCTGATGACGCGTGTGTCCCTTCACGTGCTTCAGTTTAGATGGTCAGGCTAGCAAGAACTATAAATTTACAAATTATATAGTTCCTTTATACGTTTGTCGGGTAGGCCTGTAACTCGCACTTCGATACCGTCGACGTGTTAATAACTGCTATAATGTGTGCCTTGTGTAAGGAAGGTTACGGAACGGAATCCCATAGGAGTGAGATCTGAAGAATGTCCAAAAAAAATAGATGGAAAGATGAAGTGCTGAATGATTTAAAGAAATTAAAAACGAAGAACTGGGCGTGTCTTGTTAAAGACAGAAAAACGTGGCATGAACTTGTACAGAAGACCAAAACCTATAAAGGACTGTAGTGTCAGAAGAAGAATAAGAAGAAGAAAATGTATTTCTTGTATATGTTATTATTATCCAATTTCTTACGAGACTTTACAGTGGTTTGTTATAATCAGCCCAGAAGGAAACAAACGTATACTTCGCGCAGCCACCATCTTATTTTACGTTCCACTAAAAGGCAATAACCCGCATTGCCAAAAGTTGCATATTTTTTCGACGATGCCTCACCAAATCGTGTCAGCATACGTCATGTGACGGTCAGAAATTCGTGCAACCGCAACGCTGGTATTATTGACTCTGGATGTTACGAAGTGTACAAAAATGTAGTCACATCTAGTGTCATGGTACCGATGCCGAATTTAATGAAAATCCATTAATTATTTCGAAACTTACTACAGGGACGAACACACGGAAACAGTATTGTAAGCTTGTCTTTTCTCATGAAGTCGGCAAAAGCACTGTTAATTAGAGGAGTTGTAAAACTGTGATGACAATTTTTCACCTGCCTGTAGAATGGTAACGGAAGGAAGTCTGTATTTTGATGTGTATGAAACAGTATTGCTCATGGAGCTGAGAAGAGGAAAATATAATGACACGTATGGTTAAAAAAGTGTGTGTTACGGGACATTGACCTAACGAACCATTAGCGTGTCAACCTCACAAAGGTCATCTTCCCATCGAAGGTAATTCTAAAGCCAGATTACTTCATTGTTTGTGAGATTTTTTCTATAATTATTTTTCTCCGCAGATGTAACTAATAATATGGCAGTGCGCGCTCACTCTTTGTTTAAACGACTTAGCAATGGCAGTATGAAGGAATTAACAACTTTCGATAATGAGCTTCATATTGACTTTTCAACTCTGGGGGTTTTTATGTCATTTTCATGCGTGCATGTCCGTGTAGAAGGCAATTATTCCGATTTCTCGCGAGCATTTTGTTATTACTTCTGTTGGATTTAATTTAGTGGTTCTTGAAACACGAAAATCAGAGCTTCGAATTCAGAATCCTATATACTCTGCACTGTTGAATGGAGATTTTAAGGCCATATTAATTTCTCTGGCCTGTATGTAGGGCATGAATCTTGTTAGTATGGCATTACAAGTGATTAATTGTGATTAAGGGCCCCTGTCTGCGGGAGTGCCCCTTCTTTAATTGTCTTTTCGTCTTGTCCAAAGAAGATCTGTTGGAATCTATGACACCCGTGTTCATATAGCCATGCTGCTTTGATCTGAAGTGGAAGAGTTACTTTAATTCCCCCAGTAAATGTCAACAGTAAATTTTAAGTGACTTTTCCTAGTAAATGAATAAATAATGAATTGATAATTTGGAAAACAAATAAACCAAAACATGTGCAGTCTACATCCATTTCTGACCGGCCTGTATGCGTCAGTGAGGTTACGATGCGTTATACATGTAGTATGTAGGATGAATGGTAATTGCATATTTGGTATTTTTACAGTAATACCTGTGAAAATGCGTTGGAAAAGTGTGACCTTGAAAGATCTAGAAGTTCAGGAGGGATAATGGTGCAAGTTTGGGGGGATGTGGATGGGACTGAGGTGGGCCAGATTCATGTCATGTGATTGACTTTGGTGTTACGGTTCTGAACCTTTAAGTGTGTCCCCAGAGAAATGTCTGGCAACCATAACCTTGAAAGTATTCCGCTTTTATAATAGAGGCAGAGTCGAAAAATAAAGCAGATTTATTACTTCGTGTACAGCAATCTGTGACAAATACAAAGTGCATCGTTTCTCAGCATAATCACCCCTTTTTTCAACGGAGACAATGTAGCGGTTCACAAGCCTTCTGATCCCATCCTCGAAGAAAGTTTTCGGTTGCGATCTAAGCCACGTGTGCACCTCGTCCTTAGCCTTATCATCAATAGCAAATCGCTGTATAAGGCTTCTTTTAGTGGTCCAAACGTGTGATAATCCTATGGGGCTAGGTTCGGCTTTGGAGGGCGAGAAGTTCAGCCCATCGTTCATCATCAAGAGTTGTCCTTCCATGTTTAAATCTGTCCACCCATTCGTATACATGTTTCTGTACCATGCCGTGTTGAACATATTGCGCTAACAGTCTCCTATAAATTTCAGATATTCTAACGCCTTCTGAAAAAAAAACCGCGCTCACATTTCTACAGCGGTACACTTCGAAAGCATTGCCGCCATCTTTACGGAAGATTTGTAAATAAACACAACACTAACTAAACCTGACACTGACTGGTGCGTCGATTGCAACGCCTCTACAGGCAAATTGACTTTACTTCCTGATTCACACTCGTAAAATGGGCTACCTAGTATGGGCGTAAATGGACAGTGTCAGTTATTTAGTGTTTCTTATACACACTCCGGTTTAATCATTTGGCACTGTCTCTCCGAATCTATTTCCAGTTCTTATTTAACCATGTTTACGCAGGTGCAGGAATTTCAGCGAACTGTGTATTTACAAACAGTAGGAAGAGGCTGATGATAAGGAGTCATCTTTGAGTTAACACTGATACGAGGTTAATCATCGTCTTAACTTCATTTGAATTGCGAAAGGAATCCAGACAAATGAGATGTCATATCCGGCAAACAGAAAAGGAACTGGAGCGGGGTATCATATGACATGGTCGTTGCTGGGGGGGAACAGTCGCGTTCCTCTTCTGTTCATTTCTTACTCTAAACGGCATTCTTGTTATTCCACTTTAAAAAAATGACGTGGCCTTTTGTTTTGTTGTCGTTGTAGGATGCTGGTATAAATGAATCAGCATTTATAGACGTGGAAATGGGTGACAAGACCGGATGAAGGGTTTTATTTTTTATTATTATTCATTTTAATTCTGTGTGGGAGGCAGAGGAGGCTGCCTGTATAGAAATCATTCGCGCTTTGGTTTTTTCAACTTCTGAGTGAGAGAGACAAGAAAACGTAATTCGTGGTAATTATACTGTCAAGATGAACCGCCGTCAAATTGGCACGCTTTCAGAATTCGTTCGCTGAAGGCAAATAAGGGGGTGAAATTTAAAAATAGTTTTATCCTCGGAGTAGGCCATTGCTGTTCAATAAATTGACAAACATGAGGCCTATTCTGACCCTTTGTGCTTAAACGCAAAAGAGCCGTGTAGCGCAATTGCTGCTGGTCCAGCGATCTCGTCAGATCCGCTTCACAATGTTTGATATGTCACTTTGTGCGCTCTTGCTTTTGAATTTAACCGCAGGTACACTTTGAATTGCCGCCCTCAACGGTATTCGTAGATCGCCCTCGTATGATGATTTTCATTGACTGTAAAATATTGTACGGTTTTGAATGGCTTTTCAAAATAATTTAGGAGAAAAGTATAGACTCTGAATAATGTATGGAAGAAATATTAAACGCATAACAATTTAAGAGATAAGAAAATGCAAACGCTTAGTTAGTGACAGATGGTGCTGTCAGAAGTGAGACATACTTGTGCTTCACCTCCGTGCTGTGTGGCCAGTAAGTGGTCTGTTTCCACACAGATCGTTTTACCATCGGTATCCATATGTGCACGCCCCGAGAATTTGCGGAGTGTATGTAGGCGGAACGGGAGGATAACTATACGCAGGCGCACTACGCCGTTCGTGAACATTATCCCTGTCTCACATACCTTATGCCTGATTTCTTTCCCCTGTGGTGTGTGTAAACTAACTGATGGTTTCGGGATTGAGTGTAGTGTAAACTTTCTCCCATCCCGCCTGAAGACTTCTTGTGGTTTGCCCATAATATGTCTAGGCGTGGTATGGAAGGAGAGAATTCCTGGCCCTGTCCGGAATCGAATCACGGTGTTTCTGCTGACAGCCAGTCCTGGCTCACAGAGAGTTGACGTATATATAGTTCAACATTCTGAAGTATAATACTGTAGCTTAAAATAATTTGCGTTAACGTCAGGTGAATTGTTACCATGGCTGTGACACACCTGCTGAATTACAAAACGCTTGCTCAGCCCTACACAAGTGGTGTTTTCTTCTGTTTGAAGGTAGAATCCCAACCGCAAGAGTACGTGCAAAGAGTCGAAAATAACCACATTAAAAAAGCAAGCCTACTGATATAGACATGTTGTTTGTCGGAAGTCGTAAGCCTTCTGCAAATATCGAAGTCCTATTGCCGTGAAGTGTTCAGCAATCTGTTTCTATAAATTTGCTGCTACAGACAAGATGTTTTTTTGTTAGGGCCGGTATATGTGTCTGTTGGACAGCGTATTAATTTACTATAAGGCTAAGGTGAGAATTTACTTGTCTTTATTGATCATCGGCTGTAACATCCCCATCTTTATTCCCAGCTCCTTTCTGTTGGTTATAATATTATGCACACAAGATAAATATAGTGAGTAATATATAATCTGTTCACAACATGACTTGGTTGTTAGCAACAGTCGAAATACATGGGACATTATCTTCAGCTTATCAGCAGAACGAGGAGGAAGCTTTCAGAGGATGAAACGAGGGGTTGAGAAAGGAAAGGGTGAAGTAGATACGATGATGTGGAGGTAGAAAAGAGATAGATAGGAACATAAAAGAGGCAAAGCCGTGGCGGCTGTAGGCACAGGGCAGAAAAGGGAGATTCAAACAGAAGAGAAAAAGATAGCTCTTATTCAAATGAATCGGAGCGAATTCGAGGTCTAATTTATTTTTTAATTGCTGCGCCCCTTAATTTCTGCACGCTCGGGTTGTATGATAGTTCCGGTTGATATTTCATTCTTTTGTTGTATTTTTTGTTTATTTTTTATTTCAGTTTGGAAGGCGGGTGGAAGGGATAGTGAAAAAAACGTTGACTTCCAGTCGCGTGGAAATATTTCTCTTTGCTGATAGCTAGCCAGTCCTGCAGTCGCTCAGGGCAACGTGAAGCAGGCAGAGAAACTCACAAATTCATCATCGTTTTAGCGCTTAGAACCGTAGCAACTCTGTTGCGCGGTATTCTAAAAACAGGGACAAGCACAACCGAAACAGGCATCCTAGTTCAGTAGCGTATCTTACGAGGGCGCAAAGTTACGGTTTGTGTCAGTATTGAATAATCTATCCAGCTGCGTTCCTTGTGATGATTTTATCACCCCCCCCCCTCCCAAGCACAATATATCTTACACTCCCTTCAACATACCCCTCATACTCCCCCCTCCTGTGCGATTTGAATAAATAATAGTTCGCTTATCATAATAACCACTATTTTTCGTAACCCTAACACCTCACAAAACACCACGCTTTGGTTCAAAACTTCACCCGGATTGCGAATTCGTTTTCGTATTTGATCGTTTTTCCGGCAGTGAATAGGAAATGAATGAGAGAATTCCAGTACTGCAGTCTGCATCACCATCACTGTCTGTCCGACCACCGTCCGACTCTTTCATAGAAATTAACTCTTCTTTGTCTCCTCCAAGTCTCCATACTCCCTTTTCCAGCTGAGTACCCTAACACTCTTTGCTCCCGTGCCCCATATCTTGTAATCTTCCCAGATCAGAGGTGAGCACTTTCTTTGAGACCTTCTGGCCAAGATTCCCTATTGAGTTCTTATATTTCGCACCATTGCAAGTTACCAGGCTTTCGAAGAGGCGCAATGGAGATGATCGTTCTTCTTCTGCGATCCTGCGCTCCGTCACTCGGTGCTGGAGGTCGCTACGCGGCCTCGAAACCTTGGGCACGAAACACCCAGTGACGGACGTCAATATCGCACAGCAACAAAGATCTCACGTTCTTGGTGAATGTCCCACACATTTCATACCTTCAGGTGTTCTTTATGAATTAAAAAAAGGTCTTGTGTGGAGATGACGTCAGCCCATCTGTGACCTGGTGTCATCGACTAGACCATGGACGACCAACCTTTTGTGTAAAACGGGCGCATCCGCTATTATGGGCTGGTTCGGTGGCCGCACGTGGAAAAATTACCGTTAATTGGTATACGTAACCGCCTAAATTATTGTGTGATTTTTATAGTAAAATACATAATTTACAAATGTGGCTGCGGGCCGCATAATACAACCTGGCGGACCGCTGGTTGGAGACCCATACTTCAAAGGGTTAACTGCGGAAGTGGAATTGTACTTCATACTTTCCATATTTCTTCAGCTGTATGGGTGGCATTCGGTATATGATATTTCCACGTACTGGCGCTGGAAACCTTTGAGTTTCATGAAAATCGCTGCAGTGAAGGTCATACTTTATTTAAGGTCGTAAATAAAAAACTGGCCTTGTTTTCTGCGGGACGTTTTTGCATGTAATTCTTGAACGAGTGATCAGAAATAGATGGAACATTTTCAGCACTTGGTGTAAAATCTTCCAGTTCACCATACATTCATGTGTGTGTGTGTGTGTGTGTGTGTGTGTGTGTCACCTTCGTTTCACGTCATTCCTTGCACGCATTGCGAAATTAGAGGCCTTACGGACCCTTTGCATTCTGTATGACTAGCCATTTATATATCAACGTATTTATTTCCCTTAAAATGGTGTTCTGAGGATACAGAATGAAGTAGTGCACAAAGGGGTTGAGAGAACAACTTAAAACTAATTAGACTGATCAGGCTTAATTTCTATGTTATTGCCGAGTCTTTCTGACGGCACAACGCCTCTTCTTAGAACATCCTCATCCATCAGTTGCGTGGGTTTCACAGCGTAACTGTAGCTGCGAGTGGGACGCTTATTTTGTTTGGCTGGACGAACATCGAGAGAAGTTATGGGGTTTAGCATGGGGATATTCCTCGTGTCCATTGTACTGCGAATATCTTTGTTTACCTCAGGTATTAACGGTACAGTGAAACCTGTCTTCAACGGAACCTGGGAATAACATAAACTTCTCTTTGGCGGAAAATCTTTACACTCCCGAGGATCTGGAGTTCCGAGGATCGAAATTTTAAGTACCTGTGTTAAACGGAACCTGCCTGCAAAGGAAAAAATTCTGCCCCTTGCGGTTCCGTTGTAGGCAGTTTTCACTGTAATAATACTTCTTGGCTGTAAATCTGGTATCATAGCTTGTGTATTGGCTCATCATGTCAACTGCTGTATGACGTCAGGTCAGTATAAGAGCTGAAATTTTGTCGATTTAATTGGAATTTTGTATACCGCCTGTGCTATTATTTTCGGGAATATTTCCCAATATCAACAGCTGCAGCCCGACTCAGACTTTTGTTAAGTAAGGTTTTTCTACGCTCGTATAAAAATAAGCCGCATCACTCATTGAACGAGGAATCAGTACGTCACAAGACATGGGAATACACGTATTCCTGGATGGATTTGAATCTGGAATCCCAGTGTTTGTGCTGTGTAAAATTTCTTGATTTAGAGTACAAGCCCGATTTGGCATTATCATTAACCAGATGGAACTTCAACATCGATACACCAGTGGTTAGCTTCTTCCGTCTCGCGCCCGCTCCTGATCTTCCTGAATGTCAGCCCTGTTGCTATTCTAAGAAAATTCGAACCGAAGAAATCTGAAATCTGTGACCAGACTGAATGAAATTCTGGAATTAACAGCAAGTAAACCTTGTTAGGATATGAAATAACTTAGAAGGATGAATAGAATTCTAGTCCACGCTTAATGACGAGTGTAATAATCCCGTTGTGCATGTATACAATTAATATCTCAATCTATACAGAACAACACAACAGTGTTTTCGTGTTGCTTTATTATTCTACGACATGTTTCGGTCATTGGCCTTCATCAGGCAGATATATTACAAAATCATACATGGCTATGCTCCTGTATTATTTCGTAATATATTTGCCTGATGGAGGCCAATGGCCGAAACATGTTGTAGAATAATAAAGGAACACGAAGACACTGTTGTGTTGTTCTGCATAGACTGAGAGAGTAATTGTAATAATTAATCCTCTGATGACCGACGTCTATCTGAATTGTGTGCACGCTTTGTGTTCCTCCTCACAGACAACGAAGTCCGTGACCAATATAGAGACCAATCAGCTAATTCTGTTAAGGTACATAATCGGCATTCATTGTGAGAATTAAGTGGAACATGTACATTTTGTGTGCAAAATGCAGATTTTCGTACTGTTACAATAATCGACGCATTATCACTGAGCGGTTAATAAAAAACGTTTATTTTTTGATCTTTTTTAATTTTTAATGCGAGGTTACCGCTGCTTCACACATTGTGGTCTCAAGTAATTCGCCCCTTCCCAGAGTTCTCGTATACGGCCTCCCTAAGGGTTTACTCCCGGCAGGTATAAGAACCAAGGTAATAATATTGATACACATAACCCACATACAGGTTGAGGAGCCCTTATCCGAAATGCTTGGGACCGGAAATGTCTAGGATTTCGGATTTTTTCGGATTTTGGAATACTTGCATACTATAATGAGACAGCTTGGGGCTTGGAACCAAATCTAAATGCGAAATCCATATATGTTTCACATACAGTTTATGAATACATAGGGTTTATTTAGAGTATAAAAACAAATTTAGCATTGAATTTAATTACAACCTCAAATTGAGCATTGAATTTATTTACAAATATCTACATCTGTACAGCAAAAAGTTTCGGATTTTGGAGGTTTTCGGATTTCGGAATTTTGGGATAAGGGGTATTCAACCTGTACCAGTAAACTCAATTGTTCAGCAAAGAGGATAGAAACAGAAGGTCTTCTGCAGTTTCGAAACACTGTAGTCATCTCAAGTTCGTGATGCCGTTAAGCCAGCCCATGCTATGGGTTGTTTAATTGTGAGTAATTTCATCCGTATATAGAGGTTATAAAAATATCAAGAGCGCGTAGCGGATGTGGCTGGAGAGGGGTCTGGGGTAGATGGAAGAGGGAGGACGGGGGAAAAGAAAGAAGACGTCGGTTCATGTAGATGTATACATAATAAACTGATTGTTCTAGATTTCCCATGAGTATTGCGCAAATACTGAACATGTTGGTGTAGAATCAGACAGGCAAGCAGGCCTGTGACTGCTTCTGGTATTATTATATCGCTCCTGTATGGAAAAGGGCATTTTCTCTGTTTGGTTGGATTTATAACCAAGTTGTACTCCGCTTGGTGTCGGATATGAGGGATGGCTTTTCTCCCTTTCATGTCTACTTCAAATAGCACTGGGATTCGTGCTCCTCTCGGATTGAATGTATACGAGAAAGTGTCTTGGGGTTTTGGGACATTGTCAGTGGTAGCAGTCTGCTTCCTGCGCGGCAAATAATCAAAAATGAATCTTAATCCTCTATTGTGTGCCTAGCTGGGGGGGTGGGAAGGGTTAACAATTAATATGTGCTCTAATGTCACACGGGAGGGTCATTTTTGTTGGCTGTTTATTTACGGACGTTTCGTACGTACGAGGCTTGATGACATCAAGTACTAAGGTACTAGCCTTTGTAATGTGAATTCTTAGTTAAAAGGACATTCTTGTGTTAGTAATATATTTCTGTTGTAGTATGTAATTTATGTTACTGAAAATACACGAATAGTTAACTATCTTTTACTGTTGCAAGGTGGCGGGTACTGCTAATGGTCTTCTCAAACGTCATCCAGAACTAATCATTGTTTTTAAACCAGATATCTCGTGCGTATCGAGGAAAGGGTTAGAGAAGTATTTATAAGGCTGCTTTGATTGTTCGAAAGCGGCTCGTGTTTGTCTAATGTTAATTATAAACATATAGTAGACTCGCTGGTTGTTTTATAACAAGTCGGTTCTTCAGATAATCAGAAAATAAATCGCTATAATAATAATAATAATAATAATAATAATAATTATTATTATTATTATTATTATTATTATTTTGATAATGATGATAATGTTATTGTGTAAAATATAAACTTTTTGTGGCCAGTTATTATGGTCATACAATTAAGTACGGTTGGATGCATGGGACATGTAGCACGCATAGGAAAGATAAGAGGTACGTGCAATACTTGGTCGGAAAACCTGAAGCGAAGAGATCAGGGCGGAAATTCAGGCGTAGATAAAAGGATGTTACTGAAATGATTCTCAAAGATGCTGGGAATGCAGCTGCAAAATTTATTTTTGTGGCTGTGAGTATGACTGAATGAGGGAGTTTATGGAAAAGGTAATGAACCACCGGATTCGATGAGGACGGCTGTTTTTCTAACTTGGTAAACGATTATTGACTTTCTGAGACAGATCTACGCCGTGTGCTTATTATTATTGTTAGTAGTAGTAGCAGCAGCAGTAGTAGTAGTAGTAGTAGTAGTAGTAGTAGTAGTTGTGGGACAAGCGGTGGCAGAGTTGGTTGAGGCGTTGCGCTACAAGCTGTAAGGTCGTGGGTTTGATTCCCGATGTTGTCAGTGGATTTTTTCATCGATATAATCCTTCCGGCCGTACTATGGCCCTGGGATGGACTGAGCCTGTAACAGAAATGAGTACCACGAATATATCCTGGAGGTAAAGGCGGCCAGTGCATAGGGCTGACAACCTTACCATCTTCATATTGAACCTCCTAGAACCCTCAGTGCCGGCCCAGGCCTGTAATGGGGTAACAAAAAGGCAGTAGTGTTGGTGGTGGTGGTCGCAAATTTCAGGTAGAAATTACGTGGCATGTAAAATATTTTCAAGGGACCCTGAACTGCCGCTACGGAGATTGAGCCGCCAGTCGGGTCTGAGGCGGACGGTGAAGTACGCGATCGACTCTCAGTGACCGCTTGTTCACAAGGCAAGCTGCTGCGTGCGGATCTGTACGGTAGAACGTGATTGCGCCAATTCTCTTTAGACGCTGTGTGCAACTAATTACACAGTGGCGCTAAACCCAACTCCCCGTCACGCCACTGCGTCTTCATCACATAACACTGACACACTTAGCAATATTTGAAGAGAAATTTCCACATCAGTAGTGTTCCCTCCGATCAGTGGCAAGTTCTAATTAAATATAGTAATATGTGATTTGTGGATCTAATTAAAATACCAACAGTTCGATTTCTAGATTTATCTACATACACTAAAATTTCTCTGCCACTGTGATTCATGAAACAATTTTAAATATACAGGGACTATATGAGACTTTGGCCCTTTGTTTCTTAAGTTTTCTGTCATCACGTACCGTGCGAGCAATAAAAAATTTTAAGATTCGAGTCTTCTGTGATGTGACGCTGTGTCGTTTCCGACGTTTCGAACGATTGCGGTACCTTCGCAACGTCGAGAACTACGCACCCAATGACACAGCGGCACGTCACAGAAGACTTGATTCTTTAACAGCGCGCCTGTGAGAATGTCTGACCCGTCACACGAATAAGATTCTTACGCAAGGGATAGTAGCAAATTAAGACTTACGAAGCCAAATAATTGTACATGAGTGTAGACAGAGTGCGGGCTTGTAGAAACAGAGTTTATGAACATACGAGATTAGAACCAGGAACCTTGCAGGTACATGTCTACGTCGTTACCGCTACGATATCCTGGTGTGTTTCATAAGTAGACATAAAATGAAATTGACCATTATTAGTTGGGCTGTGTTCAACGCCTTATTTACAAATTTATTAGTAGGTTATCACTGCGGCAAGACGGCAACATGTATAGGACCCTTATTTTATCTGACGATTGTTGTCACTTCCGGCCTCTACTCCGCGGATCGTGCGGGGGTTCGGATGAGTGAGTTACATTAATTTTTTTTCTCATGGCGCAACAGCCCCTAGTGGGCCAAGGCCTCCTCATTATCGACGCTATGCGGTCACATTCAGAGACATCACATCCGATAGGACGGAGTGATCGGGCTACGTTAATACGTTGAAAAAAGGAGCCGACAGGAAATGACAGCCGATAGTTGGCAGGTGAAATAATGACCCTGTACTTAAGAGACACTCGGTTAGAGTCTCGATCGGTACGCTGACTGTTGTTATCTGAGGTCTGTCAGGCGAATGCCTGGTAACTCCTTGAAACGCACCACAGCAGATTTCTTCTGTGCCGCCGTACGAGGTCGCTCTCACTTGCAGTTAAAACAAGACAGGTAGTATACGTATGACGTAACATTGAGGCGCGTTCGCGTAACTGTTATTTCCGTGGAAAAGCAGTAAGTATTAAATATTCTTAGTGTGTGTCTGTAGCCTTAGTTATCCAGCATGCAGTGCGCTTGTGTCATATTACGAGTATATTGCCGTCTGTGGCGTGTCTGGCTCTGCCTATATTTCCACATTATGTCGCAAACGGCACGATTTGCGGGAAAAAGTTACTGTACGTAAAATGTGTATTCTGATTTTCTGTATAACTTGTGTCTGAAGCATTTCTTATTCTAAGAAGAATTCGGCGAGATATTGTAGGTTTTCTTGTAAAGTAATTACCCGTTATTCTTGTCAGATTTTAATGAAACTTGAATTTTTCGACAGATTTTCGAATATTTACTCAAATATCAAATTTCATGAAAATCCGTCCAGTGGGAGCCGAGTTACACCATGCGGACGGACGGAGAGACGGTCAGACATGACGAAGCTAGCAGTCACTATTCGCAATTTTGCGAAGGAACGGAAAATCCTCATCTTTATGTGACCTGGCCACTTCGTTCTGTTGTGTTAAACATCCCCAGCGTCTTTCGCAGTGTTTTATGTATTTCAGGATCGCTTAACAATTACCCTACTTGGTTTTTAGGGCCCAGAATATTCTGTCCCATTTTGTTTCTTATCCAGAAAGTTCATTGTCGCAAAGGCCCAATTATTTTTATAATATTTTGCTAATCAAAATACGTGCTTGTTTTCATTGCCAGTATTAAATCCTATACTAAGAGCAGGACAAACTACTGATTTTAAAAGAGACTTTTCGTTTGTAGCACCGAAAGGATTAACAGTCTATAAAACAGATCTGTTTACAGTTTTAACTAAAACTGTTTCTACTCTACATCAACATGTTGCTGCGTCTCGGATGCTTTGTTTCTTTCGAGAGAGGAAGGCTTCGCCGATGAAAGAGTTTCAGGGTGAAATAACTCTGTGCTTGTTTGCTCCAGTTATTGGCGTCTTTAACCGAGTGCTGGTGTGGACAGAAGTGACGCCGACGTTCGTTGTAGGAGGCGTTGGAGCTGAGGGAGATTAGTGACTGCACAGGGCGGTCAGTTCAGGAGGCCAGGTCAAGACAGGAAGGGTCCAAATCTAATCCCCTCCTGCTGCACTGTTGAGTGGAGGATGCGAGGGGATGGAGGGCAACCTCAACTTACAAGTTGGGTTGCTCAGTAAGAGAGAGGAAGGGCTTTAGGTCAAAGTGTGTCCACCATAGGGCCCGGGTGCTCCTCGGGTCATTGCTAGTTCATTAATTATTCCCACTTTGAAAGCCATTAGCCTGCAGTCGTTCGTAGTGGTGGCCGTAGCTAACATGGATGTAGCGCGCAAATTATAACAAGTGTGTCGGGCTGGCCTGTGGTGCAGTGGGGCGACGGGGGGATAAGTTTCATTCGCTGGTGCTTCGTGCGTTCGCAGCACAACTTCACTATTTCCACGAAGGAAACGCATACTGGGAAGTCCGTATCTGTGCGCGCAATTTTATTTCCAAAGCTGTTCTATACACTATGATGAACTTAGTATTGCAGGTCTGTAGTGAAAGCTGTAGAAGAATTACGTTTTGATTTGGATCGGTCTGACATAATTCCGGAATTTTGCTTATGCTTAAACCGCAGTTCACTATTCAAAGCCTAGCGGACAGTTCTGATATGTTTAACACGAAAAACTCTGCATTCTGTCCACACAGTGTATTTGTGCTGCGTATAGTTATCATAAGTACAACGTGTTTTTATTATACAGCGTTCGCCGTCTGATCTGTTTAATGGAATCACAATATATTTTCTTCGAGGTATGAACTGAAACTTTATATATGGCGAGGATTAATTTTGGTCTTGAAAACGCTGTGGACTGGGATAGTGTAGTCGGTGCAGCGACTCGCTACGGACTTGACGGTCTGTGGATCGAATCCCGATAGGGGCGACTTCTCATGTGCGTTGCAGCTAGGGCTGTGGAGTCGGAGTCGGAAGGAATTTTAGGTGGAGTCGGAGTCAGAAGGAATTTTTAGGTGGAGTAGGAGTCGGGAAAAAATGTACCGACTCCGATTCCGACCTCAGTCTAAAATCTTAACTAGATACTCCAACTCCAGAGCCCGAATAGCTACAGTAACCGTTAGACTTATACTTAAGTAGAGGTTATAAGTCAAGATAGTAGCCTGATGATTCACGTGGTGGCGATGAAATGTGTTATAGGTTTACCGTTATTAATGCATATTGAGCTTTTATGAAGTAGTCGGAGTCGGAACTTTTGTGTACCGACTCCACAGCCCTGTTTGCAACACTCCAAAACTAAAAATTTTAGTCACTGCAGAATTTATGGTCTTTAAATAATTTATTTTGGCAGTTGGAGTGTTGAACATACTGTTCGTCGGACCGTGGAACGATGTAACACACAAGCTTGTCCAGTTGATTTGTGAATGTCACATTATCCTCAGCGAAGCAGGACGGCCCGACCGCGGGTCGTACCAGTCACTTGGGTTGGGAGACTTTCTGGCGTGTTTCTGTCCAGCGCTTGTAATCTGCCACCAAACTAATTTCACTTACCTAGTTGCTTAGCATGCATCTGATACCATATTACTGTCGTTCAACACATGCGCATATACAAGGTACGTGCTGGACGGTCGGGGTTAGAATCCAAGCAGAGACCTTGAAACTCCCATTCTCACCATCAGCGCTGTTATGTGAAACACAGCCTTATGTTGAATGCCTACCAGCAACTCTCTCTCTGAGGATAAAGCGACGGAGTGTGAAGCTTACAACTCACTTCCGCCTGTTGCAAATGTCTATAAAACCCAGAACGTCACTCTAGTCCCTCTATACACATGTGACATTGTTTTTGTCCTTCATACAGATACAAACATCAGCGCCGTATCTTAGCTGTGACTAACCATGCATATGCATCATGCCCTTTTCCTACTAGAACAAGTGTCTCCGTGTTGGAAGATTATAACGTCGAACTCGGTTATAACGTCATGAAAGGGACTGAATATCTTGTGTCGTTATAAACGAGTGTTGTTATAACCGAGGAGTGTAGTGTTATGGTTAAGAGTGAGGAATTAATTAGTACCATCGAATATCTGACGCTATAGACGAGGTGTCGCATAAACTGGTGTCGTTATAACCGGGGTCGACTGTGCGTAGCATGGCGTTTTGGTTCACTGCTTCCACTCTGCTGATTTCTGTAGGATTGTGATCCGATTCTTCTGTACAGAAAATGGCGTCCGATGACGAAATCGAGATAAGCAGATGTCTTTGTGGCTGCCTTTTCTCGGAAAGGATTAATGCGAGCATTTACGGGGATAGACGTTGAGTGTACTGGCAGAATGGATTCTCAGAAGTCAGTGTTGTCAGTAAATATCTGCTGTTACAACAAATGTTCCTAACTTACACCCCACGGAATGCAGAATCGAATGCAGTCCGTGTCGATAAACTTGATCGATTCGTAAGCAGCATTTCACAGTGATCAGCACTGCAGAAGATACGAAGGTTTGGTTCCTTCTGTTACGTATCTTCCATTTGTCATATAATTCTTACTTCCACAAGAATTTCACATACCAGTAGTTAAAATGAGAACGTTATTCTGCAGTCGAATTTGTAGTAGTCACTGTACGGGGTCGGTACAGAATACGCGAATACTTTCAAAAATTACTTATTAGCAAACCGTCAGGAACAGAAGCCAACGCTACATTTTTTTTAAAAACTGACTATAAATTTGTAGGTTGCGAAGAATAAATTTTTTAGTTACTCTTTACAAAAATATGGAGTTGCTTCCTGTTCTTCTTTTATTTGCTCAAATAAATGTTTGGGATTTTTCAGCTCTTGTGTATTAACCCTGTATTTTTTCAGTTCTTGTGCAGTAATCCTGTATTTTTTCAGTTCTTGTGCAGTAATCCTGTATTTTTTCAGGTCTGGTGTAGTAACACTGTATTTTTTAGTTGTTGTGTAGTAATTCTGTATTTTATAGCGGCGCAGATCTTTTATTTTAAAAGTCATAATTCTGTTTAAATTTGTAACCTGTATGTCAATCTGCGAATCAGTTTTTCTTTCATCATAAGGGAATTTATTTTCTTGTCTAATACCGATTTCTGATTGATAATCTCATTCTTGAAGTTAGCATTCTTCCCAAAAAAAATAAACATTTTTTCTGAAATCGGTGTCATTTATGATGTCTGTGTTCTTCCATTACTTTTAGCCAGTAACTGCAGAATGTGTTTTAATTTCCATCTGTACTTGTCATCGTTAACACGCACACTGCATGCCAGATGTGTAATGCGTATTGTTAATCGAGTTCGTTGCTTAGTAACGCCAATAATACAACTACAAGTCAATAAGGTCTAATATCGCATGCAAGATCCATTTACATTATGTGAGGGGGGGTAATAAACCATGTCGCTCACTCCGGCACTCATTTCATAGAAAACGAGATTCTTATCTTGTAGAATTAAAAAACAAAACTGAAAGTTTTGGTCCCTTCAACATGCGATCCATATGTTGAGTAACACGCAAACCCGTAAGTGAACCAACCGTATAAAAAGGCAGTGTGCCGTTTCAGAATGAACAGACTTGCCTGTGATAATAATTATGTAACCAACTTATATTATAAATTCTCCGCGGTTCAACAAAGGGGGATGAAATGGCTTTTTGTTTCTAGTTTGAATGATTTGATAGTATGTTGTATTTTTTAATTTTTATATGATACGTGTGCTGCAGGTAAAACTTTTTAATTAGTGTTTGATTCGAGTTTTTAAAACTTGTGGTTATAACGGTGATATACATTGTGCCAGCAGACAATCGCGAAGGTAATTCGTGAGAAAAGCAGGTACAACTCGGCTCCGCCTGAACTTGCCGCTGTCCCGTTCCATCCACGTGTTTTATGGGTTGTATACCCAGCAGTGATTCCTTTCGCACGAACTGTTGGCTGACTAGGGAAACAAATTTGATGTTTGATGGTGTGGCATCACAGGGAAATGTTTACAGATTTCATTCTGAAGTTTACTTTTAATTCATGATTAACTGTGTACACTCAAATACATTGCACCATCGCTCACTTGGACAGTATCTGGTTACAAACTGGAATTTTCGAGCGTTTTTAACCTACTTTTCTGTCACAAACTGAAACCGAAATGCAGGCTTGTGAGAACGTAATGCTGCATTTTTGTATCCCTAGTTTAAGCTTTTGAACGAGTTGACCGATCTTCACGAAATTTTGTCAATTTGTGTGCCAGTTCAAAGATACTGTAATTTAAAACATTTCCATTTTGATACAATCAGTAATAACAACAACAAAATGATGTAGTGCGAACTTCCAAATTCCGCGCGACCCGAACGCACTGTATTTTAAAACGCTGAAATTACGTATCGTAATATATATATATATATATATTAGAGAAAGATGTTACTCCGTTTAAGGTAGGTTTTTGTAGGGAGGAAAACGACATTGCAGTTGGACAAATTTTATCTGGCTTTCAGTTTTACAGCAATCGCTAGAGAATCACTTGGAGCTAGAAATCTGAAATTTTGTATGAAACATACAAATTATGTTTTAAATAGTGTTCATAAGCCAAAAAATTAGAAAGGCGAAATGTTGAGGTTATATATGATAACTTTAATGTTGCAACTTGTGAGTAGAATTATATACTGTGATACTGTGTGCTCACAAGTGTATCCTGCTAAGCCATCAACTAGGCGAATTTTATTGGTTTATTATAAACGTAGGCTTATATTGCATAAATGTGTCACTAAGAGCGCAAGTTAATAGAACTGGAAATAAATGCAGAACAAGTGTAGCTTCTGTAAATTGGACCCAGAACGCCATGTTTATTGTCATCGTCTACTGAGCGCCTGATTATTTCGTCCATGTCGCCTACACACCAGCTGTGGGGCCCACGCAGCGCCCTATGTAACGAGCGCTGGTGAATTTTTTGAGGCTTAAACCGGTTGGGGCGTGAAGCTGACCACTCCCATCTGTTACATCTATATAGTCAAGCAGTACCTCCACAGTAAAATTTACCTTCACTTTATTCCGGGTTTAATGTGATTGGCCTAAAAGACATTTCAGTGAAACAGGCAGGTAATTTTATTTTACGTAAATACCTCGTAAGTAATTATATTATAATTTATGAAAACCTGTTTTTTATTGTCAGATAAATGTCTCGGGTGCCTGCGTTGCATATTTAGCTCGAAAAGTAGTACAAAGAATTCTCATAGACAACGTTTTTCTTGTATATTTATCTTCATAGACAATGTATTTGCTGTATATTTGTCTTCATAGACAAAGTCTTTCTTGTATATTTATCTTTGTAGACAGAGTTGTTCTTGTATATTTGTCTTCATAGACAAAGTTTTTCTTGTATATTTATCTTCAGAGACAAATTTTTTCTTGTATATTTATCTTCATATACAAATTTTTTCTTGTATATTTATCTTCATAGACAAAGTTTTTCTTGTATATTTATCTTCATAGACAATGTTTTTGCTGTATGTTTATTCCAAGAACATGAGAAACGCTTCAGCTACGGTAATTAGTACCTGAACGTGTAAGTTCAGTCTAGAGTAATTTTCTAGCAAGAGCTTTATTTTGCTTTCTGGTTGCAAAACGTTATCTAAACGATGATACCGTGTAATTGTAAGTGTGATAATTTTAGTGTTTTAAATACTTATAACACTTGCTTGAAACTCTATTTTAAACACTTATTTCAGATTCTTTGATTCCTAGATTATGTTACCAATCTTCGCACTTTTTAATAATATACAGGCCTAAGAAATATTCAGTACTGGCGTTAACTGACTTACCTTGATATATGTATATACACTTCTGACAGAAACATTTTTAAGACACGTATCACAAAAACAGTACTTTACATATAAATGCTTCTTTTGCATGACACCGTGTTTACTGGGTAATTGAATTAGTCATTGCAGCAGAATGTAAGAAGACAGTAAGTGGAATACATGCTTTCATTTACTGTGCTTTCTTCCGTATTCGTAATAGGAGCTGTAGTGTGCATGCACCGATGCGTAATTATATGAGTAATTTGGCTACTTACGTATGCATAATTTTTGTGACATTGAAGATCGTCAAACAGAAGTGCCCATATCGTAAGCTAGAAGTACTTAGTTCTTTAGTTGTTGTGTGTCTGATAGAAATGAAAACTTACAGAAAAGTAACAGCATCATTAATGTTACGTTGAGATATTAACAAATGTTACTACTACATCGTCAAACACAACTCTTTATTTGTAAGTAGTCTTACGTTATCTCCAGCAAATATTTCGATTTTTTAAAAACTCATCGCCAGGCTAACTTTTTCAAATATAAGAATATAAATTTCATAGTTTCTATAAAATGCAATATTTCGTGTTAAGAATGGATGAAGATGTCATTACTCACACAAATATGTTTTGATAAAATGTTTTGGCCTTGATCCTTCTAATTAGTTCCGCAAATAATTGTGTTTAACATATATGTTAGTTACATAAGTTGAAATTGTGTATTTATTATATCTTTCTTATTATTTTCTTCGATACGGTGTGTAGGAATATTCGACTGACATTTTAAATCAGTAAAGTGTGTATGGTTTTGCGTATTGGTGTTCTTTGACTTGTTTCCATTTTGTGTATTATAGAATCGATTCCTTATATGCTGTCATTGTATGTCAATATTCTTCAGTGGAATATTTTCTGGTAACACCTTCAATGGAATTCTTCTTTTGACTACGTTGTTTGTGTATCCACACACTATCAGTATCTTCCCAACATTGATATTTTTTTAGATTCACATAATTTGGAATTTTCAGAGCAACTACAAATAAAAAAAAATTGCATTAGTGTAATTTGTAACATACGAAACAGTAACAACAGGCAAAATTATAGTGTATGCGTAATTTATAACTTCGAGAGGCACGGCAAGCGTAGATTCCACCAACACGTTGTTTAGTAGGGAACTTATCTAAAGCCACGTCTTAGTTATAGCTGACTTACTGCAATGACTGATTCAATTATTTCGAGTAGACGATATCCTCTGCCGGAAGAAGTAGGACGTGAAGCCTATCTTGGCTGTAACATTGTAGTGATGTTTGTAGGAAAAGACACGGGTATCCCAGCGTTCGCCCGAGGCGACACGGACAACATGACAGAGGAGAGGATAGCGCACATCCTGAGCGAGGCGAGTCAGATGATGAAGACACAGGTGGAGGACAGCCACAGCAATGACAGCAAGTCTCCAAACCAAGGACAGGTGAGATATACCACCCACATTGATCAGACACCTGCATACACCTGCCAGGTAGATATGACGACAAGAATAGATTCTGGAAACGTGCTTTATTAGGTTAAAAACATGCTTTACAACACGTGTACCTTCAAAGACTTTGAAAATCAGGATGGAGATAAAATTGTATTACCATTTGTCTTATAGGGTGTGTGTATGCAGCATGGTTGTCTAACTCTGAGGCAGAAAGATACATTACGAGTGATAATGGTCACACACCTTTTTGGTGGATATTAAGAAAAGAATAAATTCTGGAAACGTTCTTTAGAGAAGACATCCGTGGTGTTTCATAAACTAAATATTTAAAAACAATTTTAGGTCTGTTGACTAAAATTGTCTTTTATTGTCTGGAAATGTTCTTTTTTAAGTTCAGAACATATTTATAACACGCCTACTTGCAAAAACTTTGAAAGTCAGGATATACAGGAAACTATTTTTCCAGCAGTTTTATAGCGCATGGGTGCGCAACCTGGTCTCCTGCTTTGAAGGAAAAACACAAATTATGAGTGTTTCATAGCGAACTGTGTAGCACAGTGTCTGAATTAAGAATAATTAAGTAAGTGATCAGTTGAGTAACGAGGAACCAAAACTGTTGATTACAAGCCAGCGATTATTAGCCTATTATTTTTGGGTTAGTGAAATCAATGCGGTTAGATTAGGCTGGTTATGTTGTTAGGATGTGGGGCGGGGATGACTTGGACTGCATACATAATTGCTGTGAGAATCCCTTTTTTAAAAAAGGTCATACGAAGTAAGTTGTGTGGTCCAGCAAGCACTGAAGATTGTGCGTGGAAGGGCTTCAGAATGCGTTTCATTATGCCAACGAAAGTAACGTCAGTTGAGTTCAGTGTCTTTTTTATGACGGTACTCAACAGTACGGCGTCCCGGCACCTTTTGCTGATAGTGACACATTGCATGAGTATTATAAATTTATAACTCGGAGAAAATGGGAAGTATTTGTTTCTTTTATTCCAACAATTTTACAATATGAAACAGTAATAACAACAAGTGTTTTTATTGTTTTAATACGAAAACCAGGGACATTTTAAACTATACCTGTTGTCCAGGAATGGAGTACCGGCACTTTTTTTTACAGAAAGAGTACTGGTTGTGTGTACAAAGGCTGTTGACAATGGTGAAAAGTTGATTGTTCCAATTCTGATAAAGAGATACGATACTGACATTAAGCTGAATCTTGTGGAAGTATGTTATGGGAATGGGCGGTGGATGAAATGGCTCTGGATCATGTCAGGTGGCGGGCTTTTGGTGTTAGCAAATTATGCCAAAACTGACATCACATGGCATGTCATGACCCTATTCATTACTTGGCCACAGACACATGCATCTGCGTGTTGTTGTGCCTTATTGGTCTTTGTATTCGTTTATTGCGAATCCATTATAGCAGGCAGACTTTACCGTTACAAAGTTGATCACATGATAGATATCATGCCCTCATATAGCACTGAATATCCCTCACCAGACAGTATGTTCTGTAGGCTCCAGTAATTTTTAATATTGCGTTTGTTTTTGGTCATTATCTTCTCGGACTTCATTTGATCCTACTCCTATGATGATTACTGAACAAGTTTTAAGGATCTGTATTAAAATTACACTTCAAATATGGAGAGTGAGGGTATGGATTGGATTTATCTGGCCCAGAGTAAGTAACAGTGCTGTAATCTTGTGACAGTGCTAAGGAACATTGCTGTTGTGTCAAAGACGGGTATTTTATGAATAGGTGGGCGACTCTCAGCTTCTTAGAAGCTTCGGTCTCTTATTTCTGAAATTGGTGACACTCTGGTTGAATTAACTTTCGTAAGCAGCCCTTGTATAACTAACTTATGAGTACGTACAGTTTTGATGCACATTTAATATTGATTGTGGAGTAGTTTTAGTACCTTATTTTTATGCATGTGGGGCTCATATTTTATGGTACATAACAGAGAGAACATCTTCAATCCTTCTTCTCTCGGAGGCATATTCGTTCACGAAATCGTAAGAGTAGCAATTTGAACACAGATTTTGGATAGCATATTATGGCATGGGCGAGGTACTGTTCTTCTCACTTACTAGTTTGAGTACAGTCGATTTAGATCCGTCTTTCTTCGTCCTCCTTTTCGTCTTCGTCTTAGCTTTTTCGCTTTTGAACGTAGGAGACAGAGAAACCTCTGAAGAACGTGGCCTGAACAGGGTAGGTAGGAAGTGAAGTGATGGTTAGATATTTTCGTATTTTGCATCCTGTGTGTCAAAGGAACTATATAGTCGATTTGCTTAAGAATATATCGAGTTTCCTAGTGATATTTTTCTTGTGACACTTGTGTCTTTCGTTTTGAGGTCATTGGTATGGACAAAAAACTATAGATTATGAACGAAAGTGTAGTTTCCAGAAGGGAGAGGTGAAAATACATAAAAAATTTATTCGAAATCCCTTACGGTAAGAAACCACACAGAGGCACTTGGCGTAGACGTCAGTGTAATATTGAGGTTAATCATACAAAATTATTAGGGTCTGGGTATGTGAAATGACGTCACCTATTTCAGGATAGATTCTGGTTGCAGGCCCCTGTGCACTTCCGGCGTTCATGAAGGGAGAAGATTTTGGAACAACCGAGCTTCCTGAAGGGCTGCCCTCCATGATTAGTTGAATATGTAGTCTTGAGGACTGTTTGATGTGTCATGTTTTGCATAGGTATTAGTATAATTACGCACAACTTTACCACATACTTTGTTACAGTGTCCGTCTCCGCTCGGTAAGGACGGTTCTCAGAACCGCCGACTGAAGAAGTATGAAAATGATGACATTCCTCAGGAGAAGGTAGTACGAATCTACCAAGAAGAGCTTGCCAAATTGATGGGCCGCCGCATGGACGATTCTATGAGGGGGCCTCGTGAACACTTCCCAAGGTAAGCCCCACCCCATCTGTTAGTCACATAGATTCATTACTTCTTTAATCGATTTTCTAGCAGCAACTTCAAATTTTCACAATTCTGCTAGCACACAACAGTCCGTTGATGCCTTGTTTTGCCATTATTGCTGGTTACTGAGAACAGCACCCTACGTTTGCTGATGCAGTTTGCTCTTCCCTCATTTCTTTAGTGCTGGTGGAGGTGGTGGCGGTAGTGGGCCCATGGATCGAACCCAAGAAGAAATACGCATGGCTCTAGACGCGTACCACCGGGAACTGGCGAAACTCAACTCTGTATCCTCCTGTCCCACAATTGGCAGTCCTGCTGGACTTCCAGGTAAGGTACTATTACTGCAGTCTCCTCAAGTTCTTAGCTACTGATATCACCGTCAAAGAACAGACATTTTTGGTTATGAAAATAAGGGGAAATTATGACCAAAACTCTTACAGCATGATAGTTTTGGTTTCTGCATTTTACACTGTAGGTTCTGTTACAACTGTAAAGAGATATGGAGTAGCTCAATCAGTTAGGTGAGTGGCTATGTGACGAACTCTAATTCCTGGCCATGGCTGACCTCTCATCTGCATTTGTTTGGTGGTCTCCAAGCTATTATGACAGATTAAGCATCAGCAAATTTAGCAGAGTACCCTCTAATTTTGTTTGAAGTAATAAAAGAATCGTATTTTCTTTCAAACTTCCGTGAAACTAAATCATATTTAGAGGTCACTCAAGCTAACAAAGCTTGAGTGAATTACTGTTTCAAGGCCTATTAACTGAAAAGTCTGAAACTCTGTATCAATCAGAAGAAGCAGGACGGTTGTCTGAAAAGAAGTGGCTCATAATGTCAAGCGTGGATCCAACCCTCAAAATGTGTCAGTGACTGTATACTGAAATAGTAAAATACTGCCAGATATCACTGTGATAGATTCAGCAAACAGGGTGACAATTCTAGTTTCAGTATGTAATTTTAATTAACTGCTTTTAATGGTGTAGTTGCACAGTGGAACTGGAGAAACAACAAGTGAAGCTGTTCTGAAAACCTTATGTGATTAGGGCATTAAATACAAGACCAAAGGAATGAATTATGATACAGTGGCTTTTTAAACACTAATCATGTGGCCAGTGTGTGCCATTTAACCCTTCAATGTCGTCCTCAGTGTGATGTGTAGGCCTTTAGTTCTGCACATGCTGCCAGCCCTGGTGCACCATGCAGAGGTGTGTAGATGTAAGGTTACTACAGATTTAAAACTCCTCTGTTCTTGGCAGGAATTGGAATATAAACCCCAGGTTCATTTAAGGGTTAATGAAGATTAAGCTCAGAAGAGACCCTCTTCACCTTGCATATCAGCATTATGTGTATGTAGAAGTGCTGGGAGATGCCTTAGAACAGTGCTTGGGATCATCAAGGAGCCCAAAAATTGATCTTTCCAAAGGATTTCATCCAATGTAGTCCAGCATTGATGAGAGACACTACTATATCGCCATGAGTAATCACATATGTTCCATAATACTGAAAATTCACAACGTGCTTGGACATAATTGTGAAGTATATGAACATGACTCAGATGCTGAGTTTGAAAACTAATGATAATTATGCCTTTGAAGCATCCATGTGATAATCTTTATTGTTTGCATCCCATTGTGCTATGGAATGAGTTATTTAATAGAAGTAATGGTTTCTCATCTGCACAACATTTTATTGCATTATATTACTATATGTAAACATAGGAATTATAACAATAAATGATATCCTAGTATGACATGTTTCGACTCGTATAGGTCATCTTCAGGTTATTGCAAAGTGTAATGGAGTTTCTGGAGGTTATTGTATTTGCATGTCAGCTGTTGGTGACAACAAACAACCAAAAACCTCATTACTTTTTACAGTAATCTGAAGATGACCTATACAGGTTGAAATATGTTGTGCTAGGAAATCATTTATTGTTATTATGTTAAACACCTCGTGCATGTCATAAGCAATTTAAAGCTTTGGAACCAAGACCACCAGCACCAGCCCATTTGCTTGAATTTCTGTGGAGTTCAGGCTAGGGAGGCACTAGGATTACTTTCAATAAAAATGGTTCATAAGAATAGTGTTCCTTTGTATTATTTAAGGTACATAACTTATACCATGTTTTATTGATGAAGAATACAACATTAGAGTGATGTACTGTTATTATTCTCCTTCATGCTTCTGCTCAACAATGGTATGTTGTTATCCGCTGGTACATTTTTCCAAAATGCTTGTGTCTGAGTTTGGGCCGTGAAGTGTTCTTCCATGAACTTATGATTCGATTTATGTGTTTATGCTCTGTAATTAGTATTAATTGTATAGTATTACCTTATCACATAATAAAAATTGGATAAATAATCTGCTTTAACACGCAATGATATGAATGGTAACTTTTTGTGTTAATGTATTATTTGTTACAAAAAACGCTTGTAAATGTGCACAGAAGACCAGTTCACAGTGTCAGCTGTAACATTCTGTACATAAAATTTGTTAAGGTTCTCACATTGGTGTTTTTGAAGATGCAAATCTTGGTAAATACTTACCAGTATTTCAAAGGATCTTAGTGACATCTTCATCAGGGTCCAGTAGTCCCAGTGGAGCTACCTGCTGCTCCTCTTGGACTACTGGACCATGACTTTTAAGTCAATTAGGTTCTTTGAAATGTTGGTAGCTCTTTATCGGTCAACATGGTGTAACAACCAAGAAGGCTTGAATTGTTGTTGTTTAGTTCTCAAGGCTTCTGATGGTGATTCTGCTGTGTTTGGCTGTTTGAATGAGCCCCATAACTGATCCAGTGATAGTGGGTAATGGCGTAGCCCTTCCAAGCAAGCCCAGCATAGTAGAATAGACACTGTTCCTACCCACCTGAAGATGGAGGCAGATCCAACCTCTGAAACATTATTTTTGAATAAACCTATGTGAAGGGACGGTGCCCAAAAGTTTAGTCAGATATGTGCTGTAATTTTGCTTCATTTGCATTGCATATCCACTAACATTTTTTTGGCTTTAGAACATGTTTCTCATGCAGCTTACTTTGTGATTCAGTGAAACTAATTTAAGATTACGAGCTACTATAAATAAAACATTTGGCCACCAATCCTGCTTGCAGCCATTGGTGCACAAAGAAAACACAAAAATCTTGTAATATTAAAAGAAGCTTGTAATGAGGTTGAACATATTAGAGTAAGTTTGTAAAATCTGAGAAATGAATTTGTATGACCCCTTAGATGGTAAGAAACCTTATTCTTTTGGTGTGTTTGCTGTAAAGAAGGGTGACAAATAAAATGAATTTGACATGACAGCAGCATATCTTTAGCAGTATGACTTCTATGGTCTGAACTTAACTCACGAACTTCAGATATTTCTATATGAAATGTTGGTTGTTTGCCAGGTCTTCCAGGTCTTCTCGCTCTACAGCAACAAGCTCTGAGTCAACACCAGCATCAACACGCACAGCTAAATGGGGTCGCACAGGATCTGTCACTGCCTAAGGACCGCAAGGACAGTGGCAAGCTGCCTAATGGGGGTGCAAATGAGCTGCTGATGGAAGGGGTTGATAGCAAGAAGGAGCCTAGCATGATGGAATCTGTCGCTGATGTCCTAAGGCATGCTGGTAGTGCTTTTTCCCTTGTCAGGCCAAAAACAGAGCCAGGTACGACAACAAGAATTTAAAAAAGACTCTCATTACTGCCTGTTCTATGACAGAAACTTTTCATGTATTTGGGACTGCATAAGTACTGCAGTGGCGGGTTAAACACCTGAATATGTTATTAAATTTTGTGCTCAATACATTTTATGTGTCCTGTAAAGTGAAAGCAGTGTACTACAATAAAGTTACTGTTTCTATAAAACGGTAGCTCCTTGCCCAGTATGGTTTTGATCATCATGGTTTTGAGTACATGCAACTAAAATTAATTAAATGTATGGGGAAGAAATTGCCACATTCAGAACAATTTTAAATAAGCATGGATATGTGTGGGCAGTTATGTACCTAACTGCTGTGAATGCTGCCAACATCAGCTACACATGCACTGTGTAAATGGTTATTGTCCAAAAATGTATGTAACGTAAGTGACTGAAGGTCTGTAAATTTTTGTGTTCATGTAACCAAATTTTTTGCATAAGAAGTCTGCACAGTGAGTTTTGCCCAGCACACCATGATGACTCTTTGTAACCCTCACACTTAATGTGGGATTACTGTACCAATTGTTAACTGATTAAGGCCCATCTGAAAACACATCTGACCATCCCTGGTGCTGGCCAAGATTTTGTACCTGTGTCAAATATCGGCATTGAAATCAATGTCTTCCTTTTTCTACAAATTACCTACCTATTGCTCTTTGTTTGTATCTCAATTTTGTAAGCATCATCTATCAACTTTTACATAAATTTCACAATTCTTACCCCCTATCACAAAGCAGTTGCAGTTTTCTCAGTTGGTGTATTCATTTTTAATGTTATTTGTGTTTGCTGTAGTTTCTGTCTTTTTGATAGGTGTCTGAAGCAGGATGTATTTCTCAGGAGGACTGCCAGAATGTGTCTTTTTTAAGCATGTTAGTTAATGATGCTCTCAGTCGTCTGCAGTGTTGATATAGTTAAAACGAATTAGTATGGAGCATTGGTGGAATGATAATCACAAGGGAAAACCGAAGTATGTGGAGAAAAACCTGTCCCACTGCCACTTTGTCTGCTAATATATCCCACATGCAATGGCATAAGATTGAACCCAGTCCTGAACTTTGAGACCAGTGACTTACCACCTGATTCAGAATGTGTATTGGTAGCATACTTTTCCTCTTATGTTGAATCTCTTTTTATTGGCTGTGACCCTTCGAAATTTTATCACGTAAGTTCACCTGGACAGTTGGAAGTAGGCAGGGGTTGTATTAAAAATGTAAAATCCTTCAACTTAAAATTAATGAGTGCTGCTTTTAGTTTTATTTTCTGCTTTTTGCTTCTTTGTTTGTGTTGATACCACCAGAATATCTTTTATTTGAATGAGAAATATGAAGTAATATATAGACATAGATATATATGTGTAGGTGCAATTCCACTTAAGGTTTTGGTTAAATTTTGGAATTAGATAGTTTTGTTTTGGCAGATAAATAAGATAAGAATGAGAACTGTCTGTTTAAAGTTTGAAGTTAACAAAATTCAAGAGACTGTGGTGGATTCCAAATCTGAGAATCCCAAACCTTCCAACTTTAATCTGCTCAGTATTCCTTAATGTAGATTCTTAACTTGTTTGTTTTTTATAATAGTGCTTGATTTGTACCCGCATTACATGGGCACTTCATATTCCTGTATTGGATCTGAACAGAATTTCTGATTTGTAATGTCTTATAATCAGGAGTGGCCCCAGGGAGTGGATCCCAACAGCCCACAACAGGCAGCAGCGCAAGCAGCCCATTGAGCAACTCTATCCTGCCCCCTGCCATGACACCAGGCGATGACTTCTCAAGTGGAGCTGCAGCTGCAAGTCCATTGCAGCGCATGGCATCCATTACAAATTCACTCATCTCACAGCCAAGCACTCCAACGCATCACAGCCCATCACAGCGGCCGCTCAAAGCTGTCCTACCACCGATTACACAACAACAGTTTGACATGTTCAACAATCTCAACACGGAGGATATTGTCAAGAAGGTTAGTCTGCTCTTCAAGTAGCCGCCAGAAGGTGAAACCGTTGTGTAATACTTTCACTGTTAGTAAAATTACCACAGGCATTTCGTTTTCAAAAACACTACTGAAGTTTAATGACGAGTTTGAACTTCATGAGGGCTTCAGCAATCTAAGAGGGCTTTAAGAATCCAGAAAAATTGTAGGGTGTCTTATAAAGTGGGCATGCCTTGGGCTATTAGTTGGATGGCATGAACGCAGAATGCTGTGTTGCGTATTTAATAAATGTAATGCCAATTTTCCTTTTTCAAAAATAGCTTCATAAAATGCTTACGCTATGAGACACCATCATGCAATTGTTCCAGGTTAGCAAAGGTGAAAACTCTGTCAGTGAAAGCAAGATGTATTTATGTTTCATATGGGAACAGTTTAAGTTATATTTCCAAATCAGGCTTTCGGACAACTTAGGCAAAAATTCAGTGATGATTTGATCACACATATTTGATTGTAATCAAATATGTGTGACATGCTTGTGGTACTGGGGCATGCAGTGGCACAGGTGGTTGAGGCACTGTGCTACAAGCCAGAAGATTTTGCGTTCGATTCCTGATTCATGACCACACTGTATGATTCAACATTCCTTTAATTTGAACCCTTTTATCTCCTCAGGTTAAGGAGTCACTGAGTCAGTATTCAATAAGCCAGCGGCTGTTTGGTGAATCTGTACTGGGTTTATCACAAGGCAGTGTGTCAGACCTGCTTGCTAGACCAAAGCCATGGCACATGCTCACACAAAAGGGAAGGGAACCATTCATTCGCATGAAGATGTTCCTGGAAGATGATAATGCAGTCCACAAATTGGTGGCCAGCCAATACAAGATTGCACCAGAGAAGCTGATGAGGACCGGTAGTTATGCAGGTGGACCTCGTGAGTTTTTGAATAATATCTGAGAGCAACAGCCTGACAAAATTTAACCAAAGGCATATTATTTCCAGTAATAACTTTGCTACAAGTAAAGAACTATATATGAGAATCCCTACTTTGAATTCAAATATTAAGTGACTGTTTACCTTTTCCCAGCCATCCATAAAAATATTGTGTTAATGCTTTCAAAAAGTGACTCAGTTCTTCTGATATCATTGCTTATACTTCATATTCATTCATTCATAAGTTCATTTGTTGATGACCTTTTTCATATATTGCAAGGTTAATGAAGGCTCACTTCTGTAATTAATTCAACACGTTTTGAAACATTTTTTATATTGTTCATTCCATGCATTGTTGATAATCAACTCACAACACTCAGTCCAACAAATTGCACTACATTATTCCCAGATATTTTATATTACAGTAGGGGAAACAATAGAGTGGTTGGCAGTATGACAGTTATTGGCATGTTTTCATTATTTTGCTCTGTAATAAGGATTTCAGCCACAAGGGCGCCATTTCTTAATAATATTTGGATTCATGGATGTTTGGTCTTTCATATGGTACCTGAGTTACCAGCCAGAAATGCTTTGTTTAGTGTCATGGCTGCTTTACCCAAGATGCTGTTAACAGCATGAGCAAAGAAAGGCAGTTTCTTAATGGAAGGGTTAAGCAATTCACTTTCTATTTTCTGCATTTTATTTTATATAGTACATAGCAGTTTGATGAAACTTATACATAATTTTTCCTGAAGAGTTGCTCTGTACGATCCGATGTAAATTTGGATGTCTTAACCATTATTGTCAGAAAATGGCAGGGTGCCAACAACTGTAATGAAAAAATACAAAATTTTAGTCATTGGCACCCTATGCCAATAACTGCATAAAGCTGCTGTATGTTCTTAAGATAAGCTTCTTACCTTTACATTTACCTTATTGATCAACCACTCACCAGTTTAATTCTCACGTGCCTAGAATGAAATTTAACAGTAGTTGGCATGGGATGCCAAAGCACTTTGAGATGTGCCAACTACTGTCAATTCTATAGTTGCTGGCAGTGCCAAAAATGTTGCCAGGTGACAGTTTCCTTCTTTTTATTTATCAACATGAATAGGATTAAAGCTGGGAGAATTAGGAAGAAAGAGAGGAAGAATGATACCGGAAAGAATGTGTTAACAACCCTGCAGATTTAGAGGTGGCTTTAACAGAAATTTGAGGGGGCACAACCAAAAAAGTGGCAGGGAAAAAGTACAATCTTTAGACATTCTTCAGGGCCCAACAGGAATTTTCAACAGTGATAAACCAAATTTCCACTTTTTCCCGAATGCTGGAAAAGTTCTAAAATGCAAAGGGGACAAAAATGCTTATGAAATTAATAGAGGCCTTGCAAAAGCATCCATAACGGATATGCTTGCCTTCTCTGCTTCTGGAATGATGTGCCCACCCATGCTGATATATCCATACAAAAGAACACCACTTGAAATCACAAAGAGAGTTCCTGATGACTGGGGGTAGGACACAGCCCTGCTGGATGGATGACAGCAAAAGTCTTTTATGAATATACTGGAAATATTTTCACTTCACATCTTGGAAACCATACTGTCAGGTTCCCTACTATCCTTTGTGTTGATGGACCCCGCACCATCTAACATATCAACTGAGTGAACTTTGCTCTGAATTGGGTATAACCTTGCTCTCTATCCACCCAAACGCCACAGGACTCCTCCGGTGACTGGATGTTGCAACTTTCAGACCGCTGAAACTGGGTTGGAAAACACTAGTCCCAGAGTGGCATAGGAAAAATTCTGACAAAACATTAAACAAGGAATGGTTCGCTGCTGTCCAGGATGAAGCTCTGAAGAAATATTCTCTGGTTTGCTCAGCTATAGTGGGTTTTTGAGCCTGTGGCTTGTACCCATGGGATCCAGAAGACACAGACTTCTCAAAATGTCTTGGGAAAAACTAACCAGAAATGAACCATCCAGAAGCCATTGCAAAGACACAACATACAAAATGTTTAAATAACTTGTGGCAAGTCAACTTACAACAGAGCTCACGATAACAGAAGGAAAAAATGAGGCAGAATCTGCACTCAAGAGACTGATGGAAGAAACATCACCAGAAGAGTGGGAATTTCTAGGTAGAAACTCGCGTGATAATGCATAATCAAGAAATACAACTCAAGAACAAAGAGAAACAAACAAACAAACAAACCTTTGATCTTAACATGGCAGAGATTACTCCAACTACTGTGGATGAAAATTCTTGCACAAATAATATCATACATACTGGATCTGAAATCAGGCTTAGCAATAAACACATTTCTCTCCTCCCAAAAAGTTTTGCAATGGCCAAACACACTGAAAAGAACATTTAAGAGAATTACAGACAGGATACGATTGTAATAACATGTAGAGCACGGAAAGTTTTATTTCAAGAGAAAGAAAATAAGAACAAACTGGAAATAAATGAGGAAAGAGGAAAGAAAAAAGAACTTAAACATCACAGCAGGTAAATCTGATACTGAAAAAACTAGTAATAAGAGGGGAATGTGTTTTAACTGCAATAAGAGTGTTAAAACTGACATACCTAGCGTGGTCATTATGCAACAAACTTTTCCATAAGAAATGTGTTCCAAATCATAGTAAAATGCACATACCTGAAGAAGAAGAAGAAGAAGAAGAAGAAGAAGAAGAAGATGAAGAAGAAGAAGAAGAAGAAGAAGAAGAAGAAGAAGAAGAAGAAGAAGAAGAAGAAGAAGAAGAAGAAGAAGAAGAATAAGAAGAAGAAGAAGAAGAAGAAGAAGAAGAAGAAGAAGAAGAAGAAGAAGAAGAAGAAGAAGAAGAAGAAGAAGAAGAAGAAGAAGAAGAAGAAGAAGAAGAAGAATCATCATCATCATCATCATCATCATCATCATCATCATCATCATCATCATATGTCTGTCACATGATTTCAGTATGCATGTAGTCCCTCTGACATGGCTCTGGATGATTCTGAATAGCCATAACATCCTTAATTATGTTATTGTAGTGAGTGCCAATAACTGTACACCTTGGTGACAATAACTATGCATGTGAGTGCCAACGACTGTGTTTTATGTGTTTTTTTATTTCACATTTTTTAAAATTAAACAACTGTTAGAGAAAATTTTAAAAATATATCCTTATAATCCTTCAATGCTCCTTAATTTAATTCCATGGTCAGAATAAGTGAGAAAGTTGCAGCAGAATGTACAGTGATGAAAGAACAAAGGAAGGTGTCTTAATGGTGCCAACCACTGTATGGTTTCCCCTATTACATTGAACACTTTTACATGTTTAGATCCCTTATGGGATCATCCTCAAGGAATCACACTGTCTTATACCTCATATCTTTATTCACATTCATGTTGATCCAAACAGGTTAAAAAAACCCACCAGCTACAGAACAAGTCAAAACCATCAAATGCAATACAGATATTATTACCAACACAACAACAACACAATTACAATGAACACATCCCTTCAACCTATGTAGGACAAAATAAAAAAAACTTACAAGATGTAGTCAAGACATAATCTGTATACAACTTTGCATTATTTGAATATGCCTAAATACAAAAAAGTTACATTAAGATCAATTAGTTTTGTAAAAATTAGCTAAAATATATACCAGATAATTTAGTTATTGGAAATGATACCAAGATTCCCGGACAAAATATTCCTCAAGTGAGTAAAATGAACCCATAGGGAGAAATGTTTTTAGTATATCTTCAAATTTTTTTATATCATGAGACAAGTCTTTGGTATTTTGAGGTAAGTGATCGATTATCTTGATTCCAGAAAAATAAACACTTTTCTGTGAAGTAAATAAATGTAATAATGGAGGTTGCAGATTGGTTCTATGTCTAGTGTAAACTGAGTGTATATCAGAGTTAGCTTTAAACACTTCTTTCTTCTTTACAACAAACAACAGTAGAGAAAAAATATATTGGGAGTCAAATGCGAGAATTTTAAGGTCTTTAAACCTATCTCGACATGGGTCTCTAGTATAAAAATTTGTTATGATTCTTATTGTTTTTTTTAAATTTAAATATAGTTTTACTGTGGGGTGAATTGCCCAAAAAATTATTCTGTGCGTTATTATTGAATGTACATGTGAGAAATAGATCATTCTTAAGTTCTTTGGTGATATGAATGATTTTAGAAATCTTAATGCATAGCAAGCCGTGCTTAACTTAGGTAATATATAGTCAATATGGGCGTTCCATGGTCAGGTGTTGTCTATAATTAGGCCAGGAAATTTAGCATTAAGATTACTTTTAATTTGATTATTATTAAAGTTTATACATGAATTTTTGTCCTGATTGGTTTTAGTCATAAATTGCATACAGTGGGTTTCATTATAATTTCATGGTAGCAAGTTAGTTTCAAACCAGTTATTTAATGAAAAAAATAATGTGTTAATTCCATTCTTAAAATCAGGGAGGTTTGAGTTAGTATAAATTATACTCGTATCATCTGCAAACAAGGTAGGCATGGAAACACGATTAAATGTAAAGGGCAAGTCATTTATGTATAAGAGAAAGAATAGTGGTTCAAGAACAGAACCCTGTGAGACACCGATTTTAACTAATTCCATTCAGAAAAGTAATTTATAGAACCTTTGTTTTTTCATCGATACTCTTTGATATCTGTTGTGAGGATAAGATGTGATCAGCTGCTTAGCCTTGCCTGAGATTCCATTAGAGTAACACTTCACATAACCGAACTAGCAATCCATGTACACAGTAAAAAGATGTAAAAAACTCAACCAGTTACAATGCAGGCGTTTGTTTTATAATGGATCCCATTAGACAGTGTTTTGGAGACAGCCTGTGTATTTAAGGAAGTGCAAGTACAGTCTTATCCTTCGTTAAATAAGTAGGCTGTCTCCAAAACACTGTGTATCAGGATCCGTTACACAACAAGTGCCTACATTTTAACTGGTTGACTTTTTTTTATTCTTTCTATTGTGTACATGGATTGCTAGTTCAGTTCTGTGAAGTTTTACTTTAATGTGATTCTCTGATAATGATCCCATGTGGGAGCGAAACATGTAGGAGTATTCAACATGATACTTTAATATAAAATATATGGGAACAATATAGTGTATTTGTTGGACTGGACGTTTTAAACTCCCAGTAACTTGCGAAGAAATGACGAATAGTTATCTTCAGTCTGCTGTAAGGGATGTAAAATGTTTAAATGCACCTTAGCCAGAAGATTTTTCAGTCCTGTTTCTGATTTTAAGAGGGGACTGTACAGGCTGTGTTCTCATGTTAATAATGTTTTGTTGACTGAGAACAGCCATGAATTGGTGCACATGTACACAGAGCTTATAGATCATGCCATAGAGCACATGGTTAGTCATCATCATCTCACCAAAAAGACATGGTTCAATTCCACAGCAGTCCATGTGTGATTTGTGATGGGCAGAATGGCACTGGGATTAGTTTCTCTCTGAGTACTTTGATTTCTCCTTTCACTGTCATTCCACCAATGCTAAATACATTTCATCTGTCTACCAGCAGCCCTATTTTGAATGGTATGACATTTGAATAAACACATAAGACATAGATTTTTTTTACAAAATTTACAGGTTGCATCAAAATACGTTTTATTTAGGGCTATTACAAAAGAATTGAATGCTTTCAATCATGTATTGTGCATTAACTATATACAGCATGACTGTAACAATAGCATCAGTGTGAATATTACTTTGGAGGGTTTCTGTTTTCCTTTTTTCAGTTTTTAGCATTAATTTCTGAAGTTGTCATGTGGGATTCAAACATGAATTGGCCAAAATGGCAAGCCAAGTCAAAAAGAAATGCTTTCATGGTTGATGAAATGAAACTTAACCATGTCTGTGCACCATACATTTTTTTCAACACAGTGGTACATTTTGATACTCATGCACAAATATACTAGGATATATGAAAGACAAAGTGCCCATGTAATGGAGGGAAGTATTAGAATGGACCTTAAGCAAATAGAGCACAATGGAGTGGGCTAGAGTCTTCTGACTCTGACTAGGGTATATGGTGGGCTCTTGTAACTGAGGAAGTGAAATTTTGGGTTTTGTGAGAGGCAGGACGTTTCACAACTAGTTGAAAGGCTGTGTGCTTTTTCAAAGACTGGTTCTTCTCAGTGGAGTTAGATAAGTTGGTTCCTGGATTATATTATATTAAGTTGTTTATATCTGTATATTTACATACAACATAGGAATGCTTTGGCCCTAAGAGGACGCAACAACACATTATTTTACACTAATATACAAATATGTTCTGCCCAAAATTAATCCAGGCTTGCTGTCACTCTACAGAATGTCCATAATGATTTTAAACGTGTATTAGTCAGAAAATGTTAAGGTACAGTTAAGAAATACAAAGCATGTGAACGATCAACTCAAAAAGTGTAATAAAAAACTAATAAAGTCCAATGTGGCTGCCAGGAGTGGCTCAAGCAATGAGATTAATATTGCACATTTTGCCGTACTTAATGTCAGCTGGCACTTCTTCCTTTACTGATGCATGAAAAGCGTCTGTACCAACCAGCAATCAATAAGGTTAACTTGGCGGATCCTTCCTATGCTTATGCTTAAACTCTTGCTGTACTTTAACAAGATTCAGTTGCATGAAACTTAACACACAAAATGCCTTTCCTACCCTGGATTCCGTTTTGTGATACAAATACAGTTATAGCTAGCAAACTGAGCACCAAACTGTAACTTTTTGAATTGATCCTTCCAGCTGATATGTAGGTATTTAAAGTATACTTTAAACATACTGTGAGTAATACAATATTGAATTCATAAAGATCGTTTATGAACATCCTGTATTTCAACTTACATTTGCAAAATATTGTTCAGGACTGCTTAATGAAAAATTAAGGACAGAACTATTGTTGTATAAATAACAGAGTGGAAAGACAGACGAACGTAGTTATTATGCTCAGGAGGATTAACAGTTCTGATTTCTTTCACAGCTTGTTCTTCACTTGGCAAACCACAACCACCCTCTTCAAAGCTGTCTGATGCTGTCTGCAACAAAAATCTCCCCGGTGACAACCAAGGCTCCATTTTACCTCCTTCCCTACAACTCATCCCCCCACACCCTCAACACCCGCCATCAGTACCCCAACCACCCCCTCCACCACTGATGGTTACTCCACCAGGCCATCATTCGATTGGGTCATTAACAAGTTCAGACTTGAAAAAGTCCCAGCAGAACCACCAGTCATCCCATCCTAACCTTCATACATCACATCATCATCATCAGCAACAATCATCAGCACTGCGTGCACTGCAGCAACACATGACTCCAAGCGTTTATGAGATGGCTGCCCTAACCCAGGACCTGGATACACAGGTCATCACAACCAAGATCAAGGAAGCTCTTCTTGCCAACAACATTGGGCAGAAAGTAAGTGCCATAGTATTATTCACATGTAAACATGAAGTTGTCCTTATGCATGCTACAAAGGCGTATTGGTGAATGGAGGTACATCCCCGTGCATTCCTAACATTGACACTACATGGCGGTGAGACACCCCAGATGCTTTACTCCCAGGGAAATAGCCCCCAACCTCCCTTCAATAAGAGTTGTGTTGTGGCCGCAGAACTGGTCTGGACATTTTAGAGAAGGGAGACGCTCTTGCCTCTGCCAGAAATCAAACAACAGCTCTACTGTCATAGTGTATTACTTGTATGAAAAAGCTAAAGCAACTGTATGTGGTGTGATCAGACAATTTTCAGGTTGAATTTCTATTTTGATGATAATTGTATTTATTGCCTATTCAGTGCTGTTCCATTACAAGTATTTCTCTTGTGGCTTGATGTGTTGAGTCCAGTGGCTGTACAGTTGCTGGAAGCATTTGTGGAAGTCCTGTGTTTTGGGCAGCCCTGTTCTTGGGTCATGAGAATGTCATAAAATCCAACTTTCAGAGCCAGTGTGAGTTTCAGAAAAAGGATAAGTCACACAGTGGTAGGTTTTTGGAGGTATGGAGGGTGCAGAACCATAATCAATTGACTTTTAGCTAGAAATTTGATGATTCTGTTTTGCTTATCATTCAGTAAACAAAGACTGAATTTTGCAGCTGTACCTTGCTTGTTCTGATTTTATGCTGCCAGCTTTGGAATGACTGAAATGAAATTCGCATGTCATTAGCCAAGCCACTAGTAGTGACTCTTCGGTTTTCATGAACACATTCCTTAATTCAAACCACATTTTCCTTGTGGATGGCCGTTCTGAAAACTCATAGTGTGAACTATAGTATCCTAATCTTAACTTGAATTTAACTAGTAAAATTTGTGGGTTATGCTCATTGTTTCCTCTTAGGAAGCAAGTCTTAATATTTCATAAGTTCCTGCAGCAGTGTTGCATAATTTAAAGAATTATTTTATGCCCATGTGCTGTCCTTTGGAATTTGCAACTTCGTAATAAAATGCATATAATACAGGCAAAACATACAAGGTGGGCCAAAAGTAGGTATACAGTATATAGTATAGTATTGATGGTTCTTCTCAGATATTGGCATTTAGTTAGTTTAACATTTAAGTTAAGTTGTTTAACATTGTGATACTTAGTTGTTTAGTTCTTTAACACTGTTTAATCTCTTAAGTGCTCGAAATGACGTTCTCGGCACGGATAGTTCCTGAGCCACACATCATGTAGACTTTTTTGGACTGTTAACAAATGTCATAGCGACTCTCATCTCATTTTCCTCTGTCATAGATGTCCTAGGACGTCCAGATTTTGGTGCATTAGCCACTGAACCTGTTGCATCAAACTTGTCTCTGATGTGATAAATTGTCAGGCATGTTGGTGGGGGAGAATTAAATGCTTCTACCCATGCCATGTGTACCCGCTTGGCATTTTCAGTTCTCCAATACTGCTTCAAAATCCACTTTCTTTGTTCTATACTTAAGTTCCCTGCCATCATTCACAATACCTGTAAAGAAAAAAAATAATTACTGTATACCTACTTTTGGCCCACCTTGTATGAAACATCATTACACAAGGTGTTACTTTTGAGTGCTGCAAGTTATAACCTTGAAATGAACGTCAAGTAATATAGGAGATTCATTTGTACCTGTACTTGGCAAAGAAGCTTTCCCTTACTATGGTAGTGTCATATTACAGGCATTATGGAAGCTAACTGATCACAGCACATGGTCTTAAGTTGTTGCTTATAACATAGTTCTGGAAGTTTGTTAGAGTGGTCTGTTATCATAATGTAAAAATGCACTTTGGATATTGTTTAATGTCTAGATTTGATGTTGTGTCTACATTTTGAAGGCTGGCAGTCCAGTCTCTATCTGCAGGCAAGAAACAATGGGGGCCAGAGTTACTGGGCTGACTGATGAACACTGCTTTCATTTAGTAAGCCTGATTGAATAGGTATTTCCTCTGCCTCCTTGTTTCGTACTTGAAGATGGACACAGAGTCAGGCTCCAAAATGTTATTTCAATAATCTCATTAACAGACAATGGACAAAGTGTGAAGAACATCGCTCATAGTACTGTTCCCCTTTTTAAATGTTTCATTAGCAAGCATGAAATATTTTATTACCCTTGTGATTTGGCATTTAGAAATTCTGTAACAGTATAATAAGAATTTTTTATTGTCAAACACCTCTGTATGACCATCTGAAAGAACTGATAGAGAAGAATGATTTCAGTGCACAACATTTCTTTCTTATGTTGGGGTATAAATATTTGACTTATATTTTGCTTTGGAAGAATAATATAATTTCAAAGATCTGTGCCACCAGTGTTTGAGTTTTGGTTGGTGTTCATGTGTTGTTGTCAAGAAATATCAAGTAATATTTAGCGCACAGAAATTGTTTTTGACATTGTGGACAGAGTTTATTCGTATGCAGAAACATTTTTACATTTCCCTCTTAGGCGATAAGATAACTTGGTTTAAGAATTTATGAGATGTAGAAACAAATGAGCTTTTGTTTTGATTTCAGATCTTCGGAGAGGCAGTGCTAGGTCTGTCACAAGGTTCTGTGAGCGAGCTGTTGTCCAAACCAAAACCATGGCACATGCTGAGCATCAAGGGACGTGAACCATTCATTCGTATGCAGTTGTGGCTGAGTGATGCACATAATGTAGATCGACTGCAGGCCCTCAAGAATGAGCGACGAGAAGCAAATAAGCGCCGCCGCAGCAGTGGCCCTGGTGGTGGTCTTGGTGGTGGTGGTGGTGCTGGTGGTGGTGGTGGCGGTGGTGGCGCTGACAACAGCAGTGATACATCTTCCAATGATACTTCCGAGTTCTATCACAGCCCAAGTCCTGGGCCTGGACCACCATCTGCCAAGAAACAGCGAGTTCTCTTCTCTGAGGAGCAGAAGGAGGCACTTCGCTTAGCATTTGCTTTGGACTCGTACCCTAATGTAGCCACCATTGAATTTCTGAGTTCTGAACTGGCACTCTCTTCACGTACTATTACCAATTGGTTCCATAATCATCGGATGCGACTGAAACAACAGGTGCCTCATGGTCTGGTACCAGATGGGGCCGGAATATTGCCACCACCACGTAGTAATGATACTTCCAATGGCGGACAGCAGTCTTTTGACCCTGTTCAGTTCCGTCTTTTACTTAACCAGCGTTTGTTAGAGCTACAGAAAGAGCGCATGGGTCTTGGTTCCGTCCCTCTTCCCTACCCACCCTACTTTGCAACAAATGCAAACCTGGCTGCCCTAATTGGTAGAGGCTTGCTTCCCACGCCTGACTGTGACCCTAAGGAGCAGTTCAGTGGACTTGACCTGAGCATGGGTGGACTGAAGCGGGAGCCTGCAGACTATGAAGATGAGGAGGATGTGGAGAGCAACATGGGTAGTGAAGATTCGAACCTCTCGGCAACAAGCCTACGGGAGACTGCAAACCCAGCTGCAGTCAAGAAGGAATCATCAGTGATTCCTCCCACAACAGGGCGATCATCAAGACGTAAGCCGGCTGCACCTCAGTGGGTTAATCCTGAGTGGCAGGAGGCTGTGGTAACAGAAACAGGGAAAGACAAACCTGCTGGTAGTAGAGGAGACAAAGAAGTGATTATTAATGGTGTGTGTGTGATGCAAGCGACAGCTGCGGATGACTATGGCATGAAGCTCAGTGCCACCGATGAGGAAACAGTCCGGGTGGAGCCAACACCAGTTCTTGACCCTTATGAAGATCGATGCAGTGATGCTTCATCAGATGCTGTTCCTGTTGAGGAACAACGGACCCAGCCTACACCAACTGAACATGACGAAGAAAGAGGAAGTGCTAAGTCAGAACTTTCATCTCCACAGGATGAGGAGGAAGAAGAAGAAAGACTGGAGGAAGGAGAGGAAGCTGAGGAGGAAGCAGATGGTGAGGTGACAGAAGTGGAAGGGTCTGTAGAAGTGAGACATAAATTCATTAAGCAAGAAGATGAGGATGAAGAAGGAAGAGTATCCCCTAGTGAGGAGGAACAAAAGGAAGGGGAATGGGACAGGGCAAGTGGGAAAAGGCCACTGGCAGAAAGAGACACTGTGATCGACAAGAGAATTAAGGCAGAAGATAGGGAGGAGAGGTGGGAGTATTAACAGTTTCCCCACCTACTCTTAACTAAACGCTTGGCTCCAAGACTGACATGTTGTTGTGGATTCTGTCACATTCAGTAAAGTTGCGTAGAACCATCATACACATTACATGAAGAACGGAATGATATTGCTCTACAGGGACCACATCACTGAGAGAGAGCATCTGTGTTGCTCTGACCTGTTTTTTGGTTGCTAAGATTATTCTAAAATGTTTCCAGTTTTCTCATACCTCTCTCCCATGAAAATTAATTTTGTTTTAAATGGTTCTCATGGGTGGGAAGGTTCTTAGAACAGCAAAGCATTGAAATAATTTAAAAAATGCTTGGCTAAAGAGAAGTCATGTATCAAATAATGTTCAAATGTTCTTTATGTTTACTGACTTTCAAATTTTATCATCTGAAGAGAAGGACAACGAATCTCATTGAACTATTGGTTGGGAAAGGGAGGGAGATGGATAGAGTGCACATTGAAGTCTCCCTGAACAAGTGCAATCATCGAAGTTGATACATCATAGTTGTGTTAATTATTGTGATTTTTAATGTTTCTGTTTGTTATTACATAACAAACTTGGTATGAGTGATGTTATTTCATCTATTTAAGATTTTTTGGATTTTTGATTCTCCATTATGTAAGAGAACACACTTGTGACTCTTATTGATAAATTAATGATGTAGTTAAAAAAGACTGTTACCATATTATACTATTATTACTAGCCAAAAATTAATTATAATGATGGCAATTTGCCAAGCAAATTTTAATTGTGATACTGAGCTTACAAGAATGAGAATGTACTTTAGCTTACCAAATCTCATTGTATGTGTGATTTGACTGTGCAAGGAATGGATCACCTCATCTGGAAAATTTTAAAAGGTAACAAATGAGCCTTTAAATCACACTTTGGCAGAACATTTCTCGTTTAAATGTTGAATATATTATTCAGTTATTTTATTTTCTGTAAATGCAAATTACACAAAAATGGGAAAGAGTTTTGTAAATAGAGGACAAAGCAAACAACCATTCATCCATATGCCATTTAACCTAAAATGTATAGTACTGGTTATACAGAGAGAACTGCTTCATAAGAAGTATTGTTGTGAGATATATTAAGTGTATCTTGATTGCAATCGAGGTCCCCAAGATTCAGTGAAATTTTATCCTGGCTTATATTAAGTTTGTTTAGGTATTTACAGAAATCCCATCTGTAATAAAATAAATATTTTCTTCATTACAGTTTCGTCTATGAGTAGTTGCATGTTCATTGTTGGTATTATATTATGAGCCCAAATTTTCCATTTGGCATTATCAGTTATTATGAGAACTGTATTATACAGAAAAACGTTCTAATGTAGTTAAAGCACCAAATGCTCTCTTCTCTCTTTTAGACCTGCACCGCCACAGTAAATGAAACCCCAGAAAGTGATCAGTAGCTTTCTTTTTTCTAACTCCTGCTAGTCTTCTTGAAGAAATTGTCTAGTCGATACTCACCACTGAACTCTCCAAGTAGGGCATAACTCATGTTCTGGTTGCTTTTATAATGTTTAGTAACATTATTTGCCATTTCTACTTGTCATGAAGAGCTGTAGGTGGAGTGAATTCATGTGGACATGGCCAGAGCAATGTGCAGTACCCGGACCCAATTGTACGTGCAGTATTTGCGATCTCATACTACCAAATCCTCAGTTTTATTCGTTTTCCATTGTATTTTTCTTTTCCAAACAACATCCAAATATATTTGTAAGCATATTTATGCATTTTTGTAGTATGTTTATTGTACTGTCTTGTACAGTGCTTGGATGATTTGGCCTATTACTAGAATTCCAGACGTAGTCTTTGTTCTCAGATGGTAGCTTTTTATAATTTTTATTTATTATTTTTACTTGCCTGAGGCAGAATACAATGTTAACTGGGACGTGAATAGAGCATCCAGTGTTCTGGCTGTTCATGTTTTTGAACTTTTTAAGACTATAAGCTGTGTTAATCATAAAACTTAACTCAGTTGTAAAAAAAGGAAACAAAGTTTTTGTCCCTATGAATGTATAAAATCATATCTTAACAATATTCAGAAAATGAAATAGTAGCTAATGAAACGTAATCAGACTCAGTATGATTCCACCCACTTGACATTTTAAAATTATGTCCCCTTGCCCCATAAAACATTCTAATACTATTATTCCTTGATGTTATTTAAGTTTCATGAAAAATGTTTAATTAATTTTTATATTGTATGGATTATGGATTGTGGATAGTAGCATGCACGACTTAGGAAAAAGCATCTTCTCGCATCATCCAATTGTTCTTTCATATTAATAAGTATATAAAGTGTACATTACTAAACAGAACTGCGGACTGTACAGCGAAGCACGATTTTTAGAAACAGTTTGGACGTGTATGTATATCTTCCCATTTTTCCCCTCCATTCCCATATACTGAGAATTATGTAAATGTGCCCCATCTTGACCCCTCCCCACCCACAAAATCCATTGTACATACTTTACAGAAGTTGGATTGTTAGATGTCATGTTGGGGCATTGTGTGCGAACAAGACTAGTTGCACGTGAAATGCAGACTAGCAGTTTGTGAAAATCAAATTTATTGGAACGGTCGTTCTTACCGAGTGCGGGTAAACTGTGAGTGTTGTGTGATTTGCTACACAGCTTGTAACGAAGACTGCATCGTGGATGAAAACAAAACAAGCAATGGATGTAAGAGAAAATAATAAATTTATTGAGACTCTTAAAGAGTTATCTTAGTGCTGAAGGAATAGTTTGCACATTACAAAAAGTGCCCAAAACTAAATATATCAGTTTTTCATTTAATAATTCATTACTGCTTAGCATCATATGTACATATTTATATTCATATCATTGTGTCCTTTTAAAATTTCTAATATTAAAAATTTCTCTGTATTTATTCAAGTATGTGATTATTTCCGTAAATCGTGCAAATAGATAAACTACTTGAACATAAGATAAAACCAAATGTCATTATGGTGCTTATACTTAGTGTGTTACCATAAAGTGTTAACACCTTTCTTACAACATTCAGTTCCAAATCCCCAATTCCTTCCACAGTAGCTACTAACAAAATAGTTTAATCTGGGCTCTTCTGTGATGTTACACAGCGTCGAGTGGTTATTCCTTACTGACATTTTGGGACAACATATCAGTCCCATCTTCAAAAGTCAGGAAGTCCAAGAAGAAAAGAAAGCTGGCCAAGCCAAGCCAAGCCAAAGAGCTACTTAAGGGTGGAGACTTGTGCGAAGTGCAAGTCGACTTACCTTGGTCTGTTTAGCCATTCCTACAGACTACAGAATGATTGACAGGCAAGTGGTGTCAGCTTAGTGTGGAGCATGTAGTCATACATACTGGGATTACTGTCTTCTGTGAATGCAATGTCCAGGACATCGGGGGTTGCAGAGGAGTTGTATGGGATAGCGGTGGGTGTGTCTGGCCAGTAAACTGAAGAGGAATCTTCGTTGGGATAGTCACGCAGAAGCCTGCCCCTTGTAATGATAAGCCACAAATTTCAGTCCACGTGATTGGCATTCGGGTACCCCGCCATTAGGGCGGGAAGCCCTCCGCCAAGGCAGGCAGACAGGTCTGATTCGATTAGGGGCCGTGAGGCCGAAGAAGTACACCGGCAGGATTCTTATGGTTTCGCTGACCAACGTTTCTTGTCTGGCAGTCGCCTCAAGGTGCCTCAGACCCAGAATGGGTACAACGTAGTGATCTGTACCCCAGCGAACCAATATTGCTCTTCCGCCTCCCGCTGTAAACCGGTCCTCATACCACGCGCGGGAACTGCATTTCCTAACGGGCCCTGGAATGAACCCTTGTGAACCTCGGCCACGTCGAGATCGCTTCGGCTGCCTGTGCCTTGGTCGCCTCGGTTGTCTGTGGTGGCTAAATTGGCCACAACAGCTGCCACAGTTGCAAACCTGACTTGGTCCCTGCGGCGCCTTCGACTACCTGCCTGCCGTGTCTCACACGGCCGCCTCAGCCTCCCCGACGCAGTGCCTGTCCTGATTTCTTCGGAAGCCTGAGTTAACTGCATTAGTCATCTCGGCCGGCTCGGCTGCCTGCCTGTCTTTCCCAACTCGGTCGCTTCCGCTACCGTCCTTGCCCGCTCCGACCGCCTGCCTTCCCTGGTCATCTCATATGCGTTTGCCGCATGCGTGCCTGCCTTGGCCGCCTCGGCCTTCTCCTGTGCCTGAGTGCATTGGGAGCATAGGGCGTCTCCGCTGCGTGTCCCACAGCCCACATATCCTCGTACTACAAGCGTGCAGCCCAGAAAAGTATTACGAGGGAATCTTTGCTTAGTCCGCCTACCACTCGACGTCAACCCTTTGAAATTAGTCCAATGGAAGACAAGGACGAAAAGCTACTTCTGCCTTCAAGTAAAGTACCCTTCGTTACCGACCAATTTCTACCAAACAGGCACTGTTTGTAGCGCATGCGCGGTGAGTCCTAGATGTGACGCTTGAGTTACATCAGTCCAAAGGAAGGCGAGATAGGGACGAAAAAATACTTTGGCCTGCAAGTAAAGTGCCCTTCGCTACCGACCGGTTTCGGCCAAACTTGCACTGTTTGTAGCTTACGCACGTTGATTTATAGGTGTGACGTTTGAGTTACATCATCTCAATCGAAGGCAAGATAGGGAAGAAAAACTACTCCGGCCTCCAAGTAAAGTGCTCATCGTTACCGACCAATTTGGAACAAACTTGCACTCAAATCACAAACACTTTGTGATTTTATACACACTTTTTATACACACACACAGACGCCCACGCGACTATAACAGGCCGGGGGGGGGGGGCAAAGCGCGCAGAGACATCTATTTACGATCACCGGTACCAGTGCATGCATTCGTAGCAGGCATTTCCAGTCGGCGACAGCAGGTGTCAGAAGCAGCGAGTCGCATGATCCCCAGAGCCACGGCCTGAACCAATCAACTCGGTTACTTCACTTGCGCGTCATTTTGCGATCTATGACCTGTGATTTCGGGTGTAGCAATTGGGGTCTTTTTGTGCAGCACGTATTTATTGTGGGTCATCCATCTTGTTTTCTGGCGGTAAGTTTCCTGTTTATTGTGGAATTGAAGGTTCTTCTATATGCCTAACATCAACAACAGCGTGTTATTGTTACGGGTTTCATTTTATATATGCATGTCCTTTGTGTTTCATGCAGTTGGAACCTATACAGCTCTGTGTGGCGGTAACAGGCAGTGTTCATTCGTTCATTCTGTATTCACATTCAAGTGATCGACAGAAGGTTCCACGTGTGACCGTGGGGTATAGAAATGGTACAAAAAATTATTTAGAAAGAAGGTTGTGACAAAAATACAGCAGTCAAAAAACTACATGAAATACAAAAGCACAACTACAAATGTATTATGATCATTCGTATGAGACGACAGAAATATGTCGTGAAAATAATAAAATGGAAAAATTTAAATATATTCTACAACTGACACAAGAATTAATGTAAATAAAAGTCGTTTATATTACAAAACAATGGCAACAATTCCACAGAAACTGACCTTGATACGTATTAAAACATTAACAAAGTACATTAAGATAATTAATAGAGTGACATTCTATATAAACAACCAAGATATTAGATACTACTGCGATTAAAGTATTCTTCGAATGTATAAAAAGAATTCGAATAAAGAAGATTCTTTAAAACCAATTTAAATTGTTTATTATTGGGAGACAAATCTTTTACATAACAAAGAAGACTGTTGAAAACTTAATGCCCATACAGTAGGTAACTTTTTTGATAAAGTGAAAAATAGGTGTAGTAAGATGCTCATTAGAACTCAGTCTAGTACATGTACCACGGATGTTTAAATTTACTTTCTAAAGATCCCTATTCATGATCACAAAACATAATAAGGAGAAAATGTATTGAGAATGATGAGGAAGAATATTTAGTGATTTAAACAGACTTCTGCATGAATCTCTATTCCTGATACTTGTAATTCTAATTGCCTTTTTTTTTTCAATCTAAACATATTAATACTATATTGAGAATTACCTAAAAAATTATTATTGTGAGATTTTTCATTCTATTTTGAAAGTTAAGTTTGTTCCGTATGTGTTGAAGGTAACACGCCGTTTTGTTGTTATGCATACCACTTTACACAAGTATATAGTGTTGTGTACTTGATTACACAGGCATATACTCGTATATATAACAGTTGCTTTCTTTTTCTTTTTCAGTACTCAATGGATATTATATATAGGAATTATTACGTCCTTGGGTGCACGTCGCGGCACAAGGAAAGGGGAGGAGGTTTCCCAGGAATCCAGTCCCGTCATTATAGAACAGATACGTATGACGTAAAATTAACCAAGTTGCCATAGTGCATTACAGGTGCGTTATGTTTGGATTGTAATATAATCATTCATACTTCTACAGTACTAAGTTATGGGCTGAGAAAGTCTGTCGGCCATGCACCAGGGAGGATGCTGGGTTCGATAAAGATAAATTTTTATGCCGAGATCACTTCTTGCCAACCGACTTCACAGCATCCGAAGCGATACACCTGAACAGAGTGGCAGTTCCATGATTCTTGCACTCGGCTTCACATTCCAACCCACAACCTGTTGTACATATGTAAGTAAGCAAATAGTGGTTTTTACCTGTGCCATTTGTAATGACTGTTCTGTGCGTATACATAGGAATTGCAGTAAAACTCGTTTAAGACGTCCCCGGTTAAGATGTTTTCCTGCCTAAGACGTCGGGATAAAAAGGGCGCCAAATTTCTCCCATTTGATTAATATTCCACTTCACACTTTTAATACGTCCCCGCATAAGAAAATTTCCCGCCTAAGAAGTAATAAATTTGACTTTGAAACCATTTTTTTTAGTAATTGAATACATTTTCTGTATTAAAACCTTAAACAATTTCGCCGGTTTTCCAGTCGTTCTGTTTCCAAACTACAGTGTTCAAATGGTGGGGTCAGTTCGTATAGGTTAATCTCCAAGGTCATTTCCGCCAAGTTTCACACGGCAGACTGACGCAAACTCATGGCGGGGGGGGGGGGGTGTTGTATTTTTCCCGCTGTGCGAAGATTGCAGTCAGTCGGTCCGTTAGTCCCCACTACTCGGTATCTGTCACAACGACCGAAAGTTTGTATCGGGCGGCCGGAAGCCCGTCCTAGCTCTTCCGTGACCTGCGTCAGCCTGCATGTGGCAACGCGGGCATGGGTAATCTTACTTACCGCTTCAAATGCCCCGGAACTAGGTGGAAATTCAGACAGCCAATAACATTTGAAGAAGTACAGGCTCGCCAGCCGAAGCCACCCGGTGTTCCACCTTGCTGGAGGGACAGCAGTTTGACCCTAGATAAGTGGGTACACGCATGGGGCAACTTGTTTAGACGTAATTTATCGGCGGTAATATAAACACAATTTGTTGCAGACATAAAGAACTACAACACTCTGTACAGGAAAAGACAAAACCGAACTTCTAATAAATTTAAGTTCCTTTGCAGTTAAAGGAAACCTCTAAGGAGACATCTCTAATTGCAAAGGAACTTACATTTATTAGAGGTTAGGTTTTGTTTTTGCTTTTGTACAGAGTGTTGTAGTTCTTTATGTCTCCAACAGATTGTGTTGATTGTATTCACTGCGATGTATTTTAATCTTTGTTTTTTGTCAATGTCCATTCTACCTTGTTTTATTGCAATTTTTGGAATTTGTTATTTTTTCACATATTTTATTATTTAGGTTTGAGCTTTACGGTCATGGTACAATTTTTAGGGATGTCAGGCCTCAGTACTTCTCACGGATGGTTCATGATGAGGTTACATATGTTTTAGCCTGCTTGTGTCGTTTTATTTAGTAGTCACTTGAGGACGGACGAAGTTTCTTCCGAAAGATAGTGATTATGATGTTTTACCTGTTTCATTAGTCACCTGAGGACAAAAGCAATTTCTTCCGAAACGTAGTCATTGTGATTTTTTAATTGTGTTGCCGATGGAAAAATCCTACAAAGTGTTTGTGATTTGAGTGATGAGAAGCCATTGTCAAGAACTGATACGTTGTAATTGAACAAGCGGTATAGATGTGGTATTTTTCTTATGTTTCATAAACAAGAGCATTTGGGGAAGAAACTGGCTAAGACAGTTAATCATATTTTTACGTTTCTGATGAGATGTAAACCTCACAACATCATACCCAAAGGACTGTGTATTAAGACTTAGTTTTACAGTAAACGTTCTTCTAAAATAATTTATCGTGCGAGTTTGTCTCTTCTCAGGGACAGGATTGGTTTCTTTCGACATAGGAATTGACTGATAACACATTTTTTAGACTTGGTGAAACAGATCAGTAATGTGGTTGAACAAGTGGATTTAGTAACACTGTATGGTATAGTGAGGTATAGGGGAGATGGAGGCACCTTTGAACAAATTAAATATCCCGCCATCAAGTATATGTAGCTGATTTTCATGTTTCGAGAGTAGTACCCCTGCTCCGCAGCCGACATCAGCTTTCCCTCCATGGTGTTTACTGTGGTGCAGGCGTAGTGAAAGGCACGTGGTTGTTTACGAAGTAGTTTTCTGAATTTTTGACCTCTAAGCGTTTTGTGCCTGCATTGTATTTGTAGAGGTAAGTTTGATTATGTCACATTACATCCAAGTAGGTCTTTTATCTTGTCGTATGTGTATATCTTTTGTAATTATTCCTTGTTTATTATAACAAAAGATTATGTTTCCTGTATGCAAGTGGGGTAGATCTGAACACAACACTGGGAGGCACATTTGAGTAGTGTTCAAATGTGCCCCGTACCATGTCCATGATTTTAATTTTTATTTGGGAAGAAACTGATAAAGCGTACAACTACTTTAAGACAGAGAAATGGTTCGTACATATATGAAGAAGAGAAATAAACCTGATGTGACACAAGAGGTTATACAAGAAGCCGTTAGAGCTGTACAAGAAAGGGGCTTTCCCTAAGAGTTGCAATTTCCAGATATGGAATGACCCATAGAGCACTGTTACAGAATTTAAAAAAAATGAGAAATGGTGATGAGTGCAGTTGGTCCAGTGTGTTTACTTCATGTTACACAAGTTGGCAAGTGTTAATGGAAACCAGGCGTTAATGTTATTGGACTACATAATCAAATGTTCAAACTGAATTACAGAATGAGATATATATACAAATCTGTCAGATGCCATACAATTATGGCAGAAGACTGAAGTGTAAATTTCCCAGTAGTTGGAATGATGACAAGATTGCAGGAATTGAATGTTTGCAGGGCTTTATGAAAAGACACAAGAGATTTAGCTTCGCAAGCCTGAAAATACAAGTCTATTGAGGGCCACTGTGTTCAATAAAAGAAACGTAATGGGATTTTTCAACAGTTATGAGTGTGCACTTAAATCTTGGGAATTTACTGCTGATCACATGTATGACATTCATGAAACAGGAGTGTCTACAGTTGTACAGTCTCCTAACATTGTTGCTGAGCTTGGGACAAAAGAGGTTGGACAAGCTGTCTCAGATGAATGAGGAGCAGTAATTACCTTATGTATGATCATCAAATCTGTTGGTAATAATGTACCACCAGTTTTCGTCTTTCCAAGAGCAAGACTTCATGGCTGACTGGTATTTGGTGCACCACCTGGAAGCTTGGGGTTGGTGAGCAGTCCTCAAAGTAGGTGGATGACAGGACCTTTACTCTTGAAAGTTCTTGAACATGTGAAGAAACATATCAGCATTGCTAAAGCAGACTGTAACATTCTACTAATGGACAATCATGAAAGTCATTGCACTCACGATTCCATTTGCTATGCCAGAGAAAACTGCATCACCTTAGTAACTTTTCCTCCCCACGGCTTTCATTGATGACAGCCACTGGATGAAGGAACGAAGGTACCATTGAAAGGAAAATAATGCATGGCACAACATGGTTGGATGACTGCTAATCCTGGCAAAGTGATAACAATCCATGACCTGGCATCATTGACAAATGCTGCACATCAGGCTTCTTTTACTGCGAGGGATATAACAGCAGCTTTTGCTAAGCCTGATGTATGGCCATTCTCAAGACTTGCCTTCAGTGATTGGGATTTTAAGCCATCATTTTTTGTGTTTACGGACAACGAACTTCCTAAACAAGAGATCTCTGTTCCTTCTGTTAGCACTCCTGTAGCACGAGAAATTTCTGCAACTGGCAAACATAGCCTTTCACCAGAAGATGTGGGCCCCTTCCCAGTACCTGGACCATGATGTCAGAGAAAACAAAGGGTGAAAGTAAAGTCTCGCATTGAAAGAGACAATCACATTGAACAAGAGACACTTGCAAGTGCAGCTCTAAAGAAGAAACATAACAAGGAGACTAAAAATTGTGGAAATAAAAAATGGCAGAAGACTGCTATAAAAATTAACAATTTAGTCTGCAAGTGAATGTGATTAAAAGATTTCAGTTTGTGACTGGCTGGACTATGAACTTACTGAAGATTTATTACAGGCAACCAAGACAAATGAAACTCAAGAAGTGAGAGCAGATGATTTTGTGTTGGTTTAATTTGCTACTAAGAAAATCAAGGTGCTCCATGTTTGGCAAATTGAAGAAGAGGAAGGTTTCACATATAAGTCAAAGTTTATGTGGAGACAAGGTCAGACATGGAAGTTTCATTTTGCTGATAAAGATGACATGAGTAAAATAGAAAGGGAAGACATTGTGGTGAAACTTCCATGATCAATTCCTTCAGGTGGGACAACACGCACTACAAGACTGAAATACTTTTGGCATTAATTACAGTTTGTTTGAGGAAGGAATTATTTAGATAGAGTAACAGTGTACTTTTATGGACATCAAGTTCATGTACATTCATTTATTTTCAGCAGTTTTATTTGTGTTCAAAGTGCCCCATGGTTGTTCAAATGTACCCCAATCATGGGGTAGATCTGGACATGATGCATCATCACAGATGAATATTAATTATGTAAAACTATCTTAATTTTGTGATTTACACATATTTCATGTATGTAAGATACTTTCAGCTCCATACCACTTATAGTGAATATAATGTCTTGCACAGGCTTGAGAGGATACCTTAGTGCAGCATACGGCTTTACATGTGGATGCTATCATGGAAATGCTAGAAGTTTGTCTGAAGACATCTCATTTTCGGTTTGGTGACAGATTTTTCCAAGAGAAGGAGGAGATCGCCATGGGCAGTTCACTTTCACCTGTGATCAGCAACATTTATCTGGAACTTTTCGAGAAACTGGCCTTAGATGGTTGGGATATGAAACCTTCTTTGTGGCTTATGTAAGTTGATGACACCTTTATTTTCTGGAAATGTGGTGTTCAGGATCTTCAGAATTTTGTGGACTCTCTTAGTCATTTGAGAGGATTCATTAAATTGTTTATGGAAGTCGAGTTGAATGGTTCTTCACCATTTTTGGATGTTTAGGTTACTAAGGAAAGGGGTTTTCTACAACCTACAGTTTACAAAAAGCCAACCCATACTGGTTCCTATCTTCACTTTGACTCTAACCATCCATTTCATGTAAAAAGGGGTGTTATACAAAGTTTCGATAACAGAGCCAATTTGCTGTGTCAAAATGAACAAGACTGCAAGACAGATAAGAAAATAGTGAGGAAGGGCTTGTTGTCTAATACTTATCCTATGACTTTAGTGGAGTCTGTCATGCATTAGAAAGCGCTTAATGAAATTGATCTAAATAACAGTAATGGGAGACCTTTAGGTATGGTCCCAATTCCTTATAGCAGAGGAGTTGCTGAGAAGTTTAAAGGATATGCAAACATTATAATATTAGGACTATATTTTAAACAAAATTTACCTTGGGTAGCTACTTGAGAAAAACAAAACCTAAGATGGCTAAGTTACAGAGATCCCAGTGTGTGTATCAGATACCATGTGAGTGTGAGAGACCATGCATTAGTGAAATGGTAGATCGTTGGCTGTTATGCTTAAGGAACATAAGTATAATTCGAAGGAAAGGCTTTGTGATAAGTCAAAATTGGCACCACATGCTTTTGAAGAGGGGCATAGGATAGCTTGGGATCAAACTGAAACTTTAAAAATTGAATCTAAGCCTATTTTCAGGAAAAATAAACAATTACACATACGAGTTTTTCCAACAATCCCATTAGCAAAGCCAGTTTGGAGATGTCTCCTTTATCATTTCCTTTACATAATTCCAAAGGAACTTAAATTTATTTGAGGTTAAGTATTGTTTTCTTCCTGTACAGAGTGTTGCAGTTTTATATGTCTCTAACAGGTTTTGTTGGTTGTATTTACTGTCGGTGTACATAATCTCTTTGTTTTTTTGTAATTTTTTGTCCATTTTACCATGTTTTTAATGCAATTTTTGGAATTTGCTATTGCATTACATATTTTGCCATCTATGTTTGGGCTTTATAGAAATGGTACATTTTTTATGGATACTAGGCCTAAGTACTTCTCACAGATATTTCATGATGAGGTTGCAAATGTTTTAGGCAGCTATGTTGTTTGGTTTAGTAGTCACATGAGGACGGAAGAAATTTCTTCCAAAACGTAGTGCTTGTGACTTTTTAAATGTGTTGACAATGGAAACAGCCCTATGAAGTGTTTCTGAATTGAGTTGTATGAAGCCAATGCCAGGAACTGATATGTAGCAGTAAGACATGTACTGCTTGTAGAGCATTCGCCGTTAGTGCCAGATGTGACGTTTCAGTTGCATCAGTCCAAGGGAAGGCGTGGTAGGGACGACAAATTACTTCGTCCTGCACATAAAGTGTCATTCATTACCAACCGATTTCGGCCAAACTTGCACTGTTTGTAGCCAAAGCGCGGTGAGTTCTAGGAGTGATGTTTGAGTTCGATCAGTCCAATCAAAGGCGAGATAGGGAAGAACTACATTAGCATCTAAGTAAAGCCCCTTCTTTACAGACTGATTGTGACCAAACTTCTAGTGTTTGTAGCGCATGCGAGACGAGTGCCAGATGTGACGTTTGACTTATATCGGTCCACTGGAAGGCGAGATAGGGACAAAAAACCAATTCGTCTTCGAAGTAAATTGCCCTTCGTTACCGATCAGTTGCAACCGAAATTGCGCAGTTTACAGCGCATGCAAGGTGTGTGCAATATGTGAAATTTGAGTTACTTCAGTCCAACGGAAGGCCAGATAGGGACGAAAAATTACATCGGCCGCCAAGTAAAGAGCCATTCGTTACCAACCGATTTCGACGAAACACGCGCCGTTTGTAAACCATGCGCGCAGAGTGGTAGGTGTGACGTTTGCGTTACACCAGTCCACTGGAAGGCGAGATGGGGACGAAGAGCTATTTCGTCCACATCAGTAATGTGCCCTTCATTGCAGAACGTTTTCCATCACACTAGCACAGCTTGTCGAGCATGGGATGAGAGTGCCATGAGTGATGTATCAGGTAGACCGATGCAATGCGAGGCGAGGTAGGTAAGAACGATTATTTTGGCCTCAAGAGTAAAGTACCCTTCATTATTGACCGATTTCCTCTAAACTTGCATTGCTGCTAGCCCGCAGACAGGGACTGCCAGTAGTGAAGTTTCTGTCACCGCACTGCAATACCAAGGGAGGTACGGATGAAAAACTGTTTCCGTCTCAAGAGTAAAGTGCCCTTCGTTGCAGACCGATTTCAATCTAAATTGCACTGCAGGTAAGGCATGCGCAGGGATTGGCATATGGCGTATCTCAGTCACCACACTGCAAAGCGGGGAGAAAAGACGGACGGAAAACTGTTTCGCCCACATGAGTTCAGTGTCCCTCATTACTGACCGACATCAACCTAACTTGCACTGTTAGTAGCGCATGCGCAGGGAGTGCCATGTGGCATATTTTAGTCACCCCACTCCAATGCGAGGGGAGGTACGGACGAAAAACTGTTTCGGCCTCAAGAGTAAAGTGCCCTTCATTACTGACCGAGATCAGCCTAACGTGCACTGCTTGTAGCGCATTCGCAGAGAGTGTCATGTTCCATATTTCAATCAACCAACTGCAATACGAGGGGAGATAAGGACGAAAAACTGTTCGCCTTCAAGAGTATAGTGCCCTTCATTACTGACGGACTTGAATCTAATTTGCACTGCTTGTAGCGTATGCGCAGAGAGTGCCATTTCGCATATTTCAGTTACCCCACTGCAGTGCGAAGGATAATCAGGATGAAAAACTGTTACGCCTCAAGTGTAAAGTGGCCTTCATTACTGCCCGATTTCATCCTTAGTTTCACTGCATTAACGCATGCGGATTGAGTGCCACGTGGCATGCTTCCGTTACCCCACTGCAGTGTGAAGGCAGATACGGACGAATATCTTTTTCGGTCTCTAAAGTGCCTTTAGTTACTGACCGATTTCAACCGAACTAGCACTGTACGTAACACATGCGCATTGAGTGTCACGTGACATCTGTCATTCACCCCACCGCAATGCTAGGTGACATAGGAAGAAAAACTGTTTCAGTCTCAAGAGTAAAGTGCCCTTCATTACTGACCGATTTCAACAAAATTTGCAGTACTTGTAGCGCATACGCAGAGAGTGCCATTTCTCATATTTCATTTACCCCACTGCAATGCGACGGGAGATAAAGAACAAAAATTCTTCCGACTCAAGAGTAAAATGCCCTTCATTACCGACCTACTTCAACTTAATTAGCCCTGCTCGTACCGCGTGCGCAGAGAGTGCCATTTTTCATACTTCATTTACCCCATTGAAATGCCACGGGAGAAGAGTACGAAAAATTGTTCGGCCTCAAAAGTAAAATGCCCTTCATTACTGACCTATATCAACCAAAATTTCACTCCTTGTAGCACATGCGCAGCTAGTGTTACGTCGCATATTTCAGTAACTCCACTTCAGTGCGATGGGAGATACGGACGAAAAACTGTTTCGGCCTCAAGAGTAAAGTGCCCTTCATTGCTGACCGATTTCAATCTAACTTGCACTACATGTAAAGTGTGCGTAGGGAGTGTCACGTGACCTCCTTCGCTCTGAAGAGTAAAGTGCCCTTCATTACTGACCGACTTCATCGTAACTTGCACTGCGTGTAGCACTTGCGCAGGGAGTACGATGTATTACTTAGTGACCCCAATGCAATCCAAGGGGAGATACGGACAAAAGACTGTTTCGACCACAGGAGTAAAGTCCCCTTCATTACCGACCACCTTCAACCTAACTTGCACTGCTTGTAGCGCATGGGCAGTGAGTACCATGTGGTATTACTCAGTGACCCCACTGCAATCCTATGGGAGATATGGACGAAAAACTGTTTCGGCCTCTAGAGTAAAGTGCCGAATTTGCACTTGTAGCGCATGTGCAGGGACTACCATGTGGCATTTTTCGGCGACCCCCCTGCATTCTTAGAGGAGATACGGACGAAAACTCTTTCCACCTCAAGAGTAAAGTCTCCTTCATTGCTGACCGACTTCAACATAAGTAGCTCTGCTTGTAGCGCATGCGCAGGGAGGACCATTTGGCATTACTCAGTGACCCCAATGCAATGCAATGGGAGATACGAACGAAAACCCGTTTCAACGTCAAGAGTAAAGTGCCCTTCTTTACAGACCGACTTCAACCTAACTTGCACTGCTTTTAGCGCATGCGCATTGAATACCATGTGGTATTACTCAGTGACCCCCTTGCAATCCTAGGGGAGACACGGACCGAAAAGTGTCTCGAGCTAAAGGGTTAAGTGCCCTTCATTACTGACCGACTTCAACGTAACTTTCACTGCTTGTAGCGCATTCGCAGGGAGTACCATATGGTAATACTCAGTGACCAAACTGCAATACAAGGGGAGAGACAGACGAAAAAATGTTGGCCTCAAGAGTAAAGTGCCCGTCATTTCTCACCGACTTTTACCTAAGTTGCACTGCTTTTAGCGCAATCGCAGCGAGTACTATATGGCAATACTCAGTGACCGCACTGGAATCGTATGGGAGATATGGACGAAAAACTGTTTTTGGGCCTCAAGAGTAAAGTGATCTTCATTACTGACCGACTGCGATATAAGTTGCACTGCTAGCAGCGCGTGTTCAGGGAGTTCCATGTGGTAGTACTCAGTGACTCCCTTCCAATCCTAGGGCAGATACAAAGTACTCTTTCGACCTCAAGATTAAAGTGTCCTTCATTACTAACCGACTTCGTTCCAACTTGCACTGCTTGCATGCGGAGGGAGTACCATATGGTATTACTCAGTGACCCTACTGCAATCCTAGGGGATATACGGACGAGAAAGTGTTTCGGCGTCTAATTTGCCCTTCATTAGTGACCGCCTTCAACCTAACTTGCACTGCTATTAGCGCATACGCAGTGAGTACAATTTTATATTACTCAGTTGCGCGACTGCACTCCTATGGAAATTACGGACGAAGAGATGTTTCGCCCTCTAGACGGAAGTGCTTCGTTGCTGCCTGACTTCAACGTAACTGGCACTGGTTGTAGAGCATTCGCAGGAGTAGCATGTATTACTCAGTGACCGCGCTGCAATCCTTGGTGAGATAGGACGAAAAAGTGTTTCGACCTCACATTACTGACCGACTTCAACCTAACTAGGACTCCTTTTAGCGTATGCGCAACGAGTACTATCTGTTATTACTCAGTAACAAAATTGGAATCGTAGGATAGGACAAAAAATCGTTTCGACCTCAAGGCTAAACTGCCCCTCTTTACGCACCGACTTGAACCTAATTGTCACTGCTTGTACCGCACGCGCAGGGATTAGCATGTCGTATTTTCGGTGACCCCACTGCATTCTAAGGGCAGATACGCAAGGAAAACGTTTTCGCCCTGTAGAGTAAAGTCCCCTTAATTACTGACCGACTTCAACCTAAGTTGCACTCTTTTAGTGTATGCGCAGGGAGTACCATGTGGTAATACTCAGTGACCCTACTGGAATCTTAGGCGAGATAGGACGAAAAACTCTTTCGACCTCTGGAGTAAAGTGCCCGTCATGACTTACCGACTTCAACCTAATTTGCACTGCGTGTAGCGTATGCGCAGGGATTACCATGTGGTATTTTTCAGTGACCCCACTGCATTCTTAGGGGAGATACTGACCAAAAACTCTTTCGACCCGAAGAGTATGGCCCCTTCACTACTGACCGACTTCAACATAAGTTGCACTGTTTTACCGCATGCGCAGGGAGTACCATGTGGTATTACTCAGTGACCCTATTGCAGTCTCAGGCGAGATAGGACGAAAAACTGTTTCGACCTCTACAGTAAAGTGCCCTGCATTACTGACCCACTTAACCTAATTTGTACTGCTTGTAGCGCATGCCCAGGGACTACCATGTGATATTTTTCAGTGACCCCACTGCATTCGTAGGGGAGATAGGACGGAAAACTCTTTCGACCCCAAGAGTAAAGTCCCCTTCATTAATTACCGACTACAACCTAATTAGCTCTGCTTGTGGCGCATGCGCGGTGAGGACCATTTGGCATTACCCAGTGACCCGACTGCAATGCTAAGGGAGATACGAACGAAAAACTGTTCTTTCCTCAAGAGTAAAGTACCCTTCATTACAGACCGCCTTCAACCCAACTTTCACTGCTTGTAGCTCATGCGCAGGAATTACGATGTTGTATTACTCAGTGACCCCACTGCAATCCTTTGTGAGATACGGATGAAAAAGTGTTTCGACCTCAAGGGTAACGTGCCCCTCACTACGGTTCGCCTTGAACCTAACTTCCACTGCTTGTAGCGCATACGCAGTGACTACCATGTGGTATTATTCAGTAACGCGATTGGAAACCTATGGGAGATACGGACGGAAAACTTTTTAGACATCAAGAGTAAAATGCCCCTGATTTCTGACCGACGTCAACCAAATTTCCACTGCTTGTAGCGTATGAGCAGGGAGTACCATGTGTTATTTTTCTGTGACCCGGCTGCACTCTTAGGGGAGATACGGACCAAAAACTGTTTCGGCCTCAAGAGTAAAGTGCCCTTCCTTACAGACCGACTTCAACCTAACTTGCTCTGCTTGTAGCGCATGTGCAAGGATTACCATGTGGTACTGCTCATTGACACCACTGCAATCCTAGGGGACATACGGACGAAAAACTTTCGGCCTCAAGAGTAAAGTGCCTTTCATTGCTGACCGGCGTCAACCTAAATTGCACTGCTTCCAAGGCCATTCGCACGGAGTACGATGTGGTATTACTCAGAGACCCCACTCCAATCTTAGGGGAGATACGGATGAAGAGTGTTTCGGCCTTAAGGGTAAAGTGCCCTTCATTACTGACCGATTTCATCCAAACTTGCACTGCTTTTAGCGCATGTGCAGGGACTACCATTTGGTATTTTACGGTGACCCGACTGCATTCTTAGGGGAGATACGGACGAAAACTCCACCTCAAGAGTAAAGTCCGAGTAGTAATAGGTGCACTTGGGTCGGTCGTGGTTGTTAGATTATGCTGTATCAAGTAGTGAAGCTATTTGGTGTATGAGGGCATGGAGGTTTACCTTGAAGAAGCCATGTTTTTACGGGTCGAACTCCTGGTGGAAGTAGTGACGTCGTAGGGGTTTGGCCGTGTAGTTTGGTAGTGTTTCGATTAGGGTGTGGGTATTTTGTCAGGGTGGTGAGACCGTGGAGTTTGGTAGTGTAAAATTTGGGAGATGTGGGCGAGGGCGTGGAGGTTGGTAGTGTTTCGACTAGGGTGGGGAGATATTTGGTCAGGGTGGTGCCGTGGTTTCCTACTGAAAACTTTGGAAAAGTGCGTGACGCCGTGTAGGTTGGTAGTGTTTTGAGTAGGGGAGGGGTATTTGGTTGGGGAGGTGCGGCCGTGGAGTGGGGTAAGGTAAATTTGTGTGACGCCGTGAAGTTTGGTAGTGGAAAATTTGGGAGATATTGAGGGTAGTGACGTGTGGGTGGGGGAGGGGTAAATGACGTGGTGTAGGGATGGGGAGGTGACGCCTTGTAGTGTGGTATTTTGGAAAGGAGGGTGACGCCGTGGATATGGGTATTTTGGGGAAGTTACCGGTGTGACGTCAGATGATGCCTTCTTCAAGGTGTTGCCCCCGTGAAGTGAGGTGCAGCATCAGGTAACAATCACGATGGACCCAAGTGGCGTAATTTTGGAAACAAGATGACGCGTGTTGGCGGGAAAAGGCGCGATAGAGTGGCACTTGGCGACGTCCGTTCGGTCCGGAGGCAGCAGCACGCCTGACGGCGAGGAGCGTTGTGAAGCGAGTGAAGATGATTGGTTGGAGGTCACGTGACGGCCGTGCGCGCTGTGATTGGCTGAGGTCACGTGACCGTAAGGAGGCCCGTGATTGGCGGAGCGGTTACAGCACGTAGGTCGGCGATTGGCGGAGGTCACGTGACGGCGGGGAGCGCCGGGTTTGGTGGACCGAGATACCGCCCTGCGACAGAGCGTGAGGGAGAAGGACGCTGGGAGGGAAAGAGACGGAGATACTGCATCCTGTACGAGAACGTTCTAGAACATTCGAGAAAGATGACACGACGGAAATGACGTAGTGTTTACAAGCCGTGGCGTTATACCGCAATGAAGTGGTGAGGTTGCGATATATGACGCAACGTGTTTTCGGAATGTGTGAAGGCGCGTGTATCTGGAATTTGGAAACCGTGCCGCGTGCGGGTTGGTACGAAACGACATGGGCGCCGGCCACGGTGGATCAGCGGACACCGTGCAGTTGGGTAAATGGAAGGGCGGAGGATGCAGTGTGGCCGTACAGGTTGGTAACTATGTGTAGGTAAGATAAAACACGCGCTATTGAGAACAAGAGGAAGAGCTGGCTGCACATTGTAGATAACTGTGCGGTACAATGTTTGGTGACCGACCACGGTGGATCACCAGACGCCGTACTGGTTGGTAGTGTGATCGCGTTTCACTGAGGAAGCGGTGGATGCAGTGTCTTCGTACGGAGTGGTACTGACAGAAGCGGTGGATGCGGTGCCACCGTATAGGTTGGTAGTGAAATAAGAGGAAGCTGTGGATGCAGTGCCACCGTATAGGTTGGTACTGCCCTACTGAAAAGAAGTGGTGGATGCACTACCACCGTATAGGTTGCTACCGAAAAAGAGGAAGCGGTGGATGCAGTGCATCCTTATAGGTTGGTACATTGTGTCAATCACCGTACAGTATGGTAAGTTGTGTCTGTTGTATTACGTATAGCTTAAGGAAACGCTACCGTACAGACTGGTAAGTTTAAAAATTGACACACCGCTGTTGACCGAAAAATCGTATAATGAAAACATCGTTCAGATTGGTAAATTTGGAAAATTTCGTGGCGTGGCAGTGTGGTATGGACGGCAGCGAGAGGGTAAGGGTCACACGTGGAAGATGGATTCAGCAGAGCCGAGTAAGCAGTATGTTCATATAAAAGAGCCTGGAAAATAGAAGACGTTTATGTGATATTCTCAGTTCAGCTGCTAGTTATTGTCAAGAAACCAGTAACCTGTTACAACCATTGGGCCACGAAATTGTCATCAGTAACCTGCTATAACCATTTGGTAAGTACTATTCAATGTCGTATTATCTATGAAGAAGGAATCAGTGGTGTGATTAGGGTAAAGAAAATTATTTTCAGTTTGCTTATTGATCTGTATTAACACATAGTAGTACATCAGCCTACTACATCATTTCCACGCATAAGTTGAGAATGTAGTCCTCGGCTTTTTGTAACAAATACGTCGCCTTTCATATATCGTAGAAACACACAGTACGGAAACCAGTAGGAATGTTCGGTCCAAGGATCATCTTCGGTTTCCCAGTGTTCCAATGTTCCCCCACAATGAAAACATCCTGTTACATCCCATTTACCTGTAGATGGCAAGTGCTGTGTTAGTTTCAGTGTAAGCTATGTAATAAAATAGGATTAGATACAATGGGAACAGTACGTACCCGTGTAGTAGAATCCTGCAGCACTTAGCTCCTCACGAGAAGACGTATTGCGTGGCCAGTTGGCAAATGAGTGGAGACGTTGTTTGTAGGTAGCGTAATTTGGAAACTTAGGTCCACGCCACTCCTTTTTAGCTTGGTTCCGTACAAACGTTTCTGTTAACGTGTTAATATCCGACCCTACGTCCAGCAACACTTCATTAGACTGTCTCTCGGGACGAGAGTGTGGTCTAATCTCCATGACGGCAGAATGGGCACGATTGGTAGGTGTGGTGTAAGATAAATAATACACGCAACTCCAATCAAAACGTACATTTATTGAGGGAAACATAGCATAGGTTACAAGGAACTTTACCAATCACATCACTGTTTTCAGTTCTTCATATAATTGATGGTAGATAATAGCTTTATTGGCACTGGTAGACGGTTCCACATATTCGGTGTTGGCTAAGGCAGCTGCTGCATACGTCATAACATCTGATTGAGCTTGAAGATATACAAGTTGTTGGTTGTGCACTATGTGAATCATACGCAACAAATAACGTAATTTACCCATATTCAAATACAAATACTGTTTACTAAGGCTTATTTTGGCTGTACGATAGCTTCCTGCCGTAACCACTTTGAATTCACCGTCAACACAGGTATAATGTTCCTCTCGACACACGGCATCACACAGACGTGGTAGATGTTCGGCGAACGTGCGCACATGATGTGGTAGGAGAAGCGGACGTTTCTTATGTGCTCCGATTTCCACCAATGGTTGATAGTCGCGTGCAGGATAAAATCCAACATATATTTGCTGTAGTCCTCGTTTATGAAAAACGTACGGCGAAGCAGGACCCTCTTGGGATCGAACAGGGGACTGATGTTCTCGACGTATTGATTGCATTCGTCGAGTTCCGGTGCCTTGACTAAGGACTCCTCATCGTGCGATGTTTCCGCTGACATTGTGGGTACACGTCTGATTCGAGGGTAACGAATCACGTCACCTTTATAATCCTGAAACAATTACGTCATAGTGTTAATATGTAAATGCGATACGCACACATGACATGTGAACACGTATTTGTGACATAAACGTACCTCTTATCTAAACACGTGCAGCACTGACCACCACGGGAATGGGTGCGTAGGGGTCCAAATTTAGAGCGGAACAGTTGAGTGACCTGACGGTCGGCGATGTCTGGATGAAACAGGTTAACAAACTGTTGAGGAGTGTAACCTCGGTCCATGTACAAAGCAAATAGACAGCAGTAGTGGCCACAAACAGAACTAGTCAGTCCCTGTAGCTGCGTGGTGTTGTAGTCGCAAACTGTAGCTGAGCGTCTCAATAAGGATCGGATTGAAGATAGAGAAGGAGGAGCCCATATGAATCGAAATAAAAGGCACTGTGAGATTTGGGTTTGAAGTTAATGGCCAACCAATGCGAACCCTTTTCTGTGTGAGGATCAGTGTTAACTATAGTTGTACCGGAATGGGAAACAGAAGACGGTACGAGGTCCGAAGGAAAGACTCCGAGAAATGAATGTACGTTCTTTAGAGTGCATATAATCTGTGTGGTGTCCATTAGTAGTCAATTGTTACAACACGATTATCGTCTGTTAAGATAGACCCGTCGTATTCAAGATACAGCAGACATGTGATAGCATCCGGAAGGGTCTTAGCAAATTTTAATTCAATACAAATATTCCCATTATCGGGATGCGATGTGTGACTGCCTGATGCAGCGCGGTCTGGCGTTAAATCAAATAATAGGACAAAACAGCCGCTTATATATGTTTCGGGCGTTATCTGGAGACCTGTGTTCGAGTGATGTGTCCCAGACCCCTCAAACAAAGTTCTATATGCCATACGCGTGGTTTTGTTATGAGAGCTGGGACTCGAACTGGCGTCCTTGGGCTGTAGTTATTGTCTGCGGGCAACCGAAGCGGGATATCCAACCGGAGAGCAGGGCACGTGATACTGTCTCTGCGGTGATGTCAGTGATAGGGAAGGCTTCCGGCCAGCAAGTGAAGCGGTCCACTGCAGTGAGGCAGTATTGAAATCCTGCTGAGGAGGGTAGAGGACCGACGAGGTCGATGTGGATATGGAAAAACGAGCAGCCGGGAGGGGAAAGTTGCCAAAGGGAGTGATAGTGTGGCGGGACACTTTGGAGCGCTGGCTGGGTTGGCAAGCTCGGGCCCAAGTGTGGCAGTCTTTTTGAATGGCTGGCCACACGAAGCGTTGGGAGACGAGCTTAGCCGTAGCCTTGATTCCCGGGTGACTGATGGAATGAAGAGAATCAAATATCTGACGGCGGAGAGGAGAAGGGACGTAAGGTCGTGGTCTTCTCCGGTCCTGTCGCAGTAGAGTGAGACGGCAGTACTTGGCATGTGGATTTTCTGCAGCCGCAGTACTGTGGTCCCTGATAGGAGGCTGTTTAGCGCCTTGTCTTCGTCCTGAGCTGCTGCTAGTGCCTCGGGGGTTGCTGGCGAGGCGACGGACTCTACACGGGACAACGTGTCAGCAATGATGTTGTCCCGACCGATATGTGACGAATGTACGTCGTAAATTGGGAGATGTAGTCCAGGTGGTTAAATTGTCGAGGCGAGCAGTTCTCCTTCTTTTTCTGGAAGGCGAATGTTAGCCGCTTGTGGTCCGTCAGGATGGTGAAGTGACGGGCCTCCAGCATGTGGCGAAAGTGTCGAACAGCCTCGTATATTGCCAGCAGCTCTCTATCATATGTGCTGTATATTGTTGCGCAGGGCTGAGCTTCCTGACGAAGGCGAGGGGCTGCCAGACAACTTGAACCCTTTGTTGGAGGACGGCGGCCGTCCGTAACTAGGGTGAGTGGAGTTGTCGACTCTGGGTGTGCCAGTAGAGCGGCTTGAGAGAGGCTTGCTTTACACTCGTCGAAAGCCGTGTGGAGTGCCGGAGTCCGGGGAACGGGATGAGAACCCTTGAATCTAGGGCCGGAAAAGACTTCGTGAAGAGGAGCTTGAATGGACGCAGCGTGGGGGAGGAATCGTCTGTAGAAGTTCAGCATTCCCAAAAATAGTCGGAGTTGGCTGACAGTCTTGGGAGGGGGACAGGCTTGAAGATCGGCGATGCGTTCGGCGAGGGGCTGGGAACCGTGGGGTGAGGTCTCGTAGCCTAGAAGGGACATTTCCGGGACGCGGAAAACATTTGGAGGGGTTCAAGGTTCCATATGTTTTGAGTTGGGTAAAGAGGGAACGGAGGTGTTTGTCGTGCCCTGCGGGAGAATGACTGAAGACAATGATGTCGTCTAAATAGGCGAAGCAGAAGTCCAGATCCTTCTGGATTTCATCCATGAAGCGTTGGAAGGTTTGGGCTGCGTTCCTTAAGCCAAAGGACATGAAGGGAAATTCAAAGAGGCCAAATGGAGTAGTAATGGCAGATTTTTTAATATTCTCCGGATGAACGGGGATTTGATAAGCTCTCACCAGGTCAATTTTGGAAAAGATGGTGCAGCCTGAAAGGTGATGGGCGTAATCCTGGATTTGGCGGATGGGATAACGGTCGGGGATAGTGCGTGCGTTGAGGGCTCAGTAATTTCCACACGACCGCCAACCGCCGTCCTTCTTGGGCACGAGGTGAAGAGCAGATGACCATGGTCTCTCTGCGCGTCGTGCTATTCCGTCTCTCAGCATGGCGTCGAATTCTGCCTTGGCGACCGCAAGGCGGTCGGGGGCAGCAGGCTACATGTTGGCCGGGTGTCGTCCTGATGTGGTATGTAGTGTTCTGCCGAACTTCGCGGTGGACACCTGTTGGTCTAGTCAGCTCCGGGAATTCCACCAGGAGGCTGTCTATAGTGGCGTTGGTTGCGATGGTTTTCACGCTTGGGAATGATGATGGTGCGGTGTTGCCTGGCGTGGATAGTGATGTCACCCCGTCGAAGAGGCGGTTGTTTCTGCAGTCGACGAGGAGACCATAGTAGGACAGCAGGTCCACCCCGATGAAGGGTAACTGGACGTCAGCTACCACGAACCGGCACGTGAATTCGCTGCGCAGTCCCAGGTTCAGGCTCTGTGAGAACCCTCCATATATGGGGATGGTGGTCCCATTGGCCGCGTACAGGGTGTAGTCTGTGCCCTCCCTGCGCCCCGGCTGGAGCTTACGTGGAAAGATGCACAGATCAGAACCGTGTCCACCAGATAGCGCTGCTTGCGCACCCGGTCCGTTACGAAGCGGCGGCCTGAAGTTGTGCAGACGTTTGCCGCCCTCAACGACTGCTGGCGGGAACATGGCGGACTGCACTTTCGTGCGTTGTCCCCGAAACGTCTGTGGTACCAACAGATGTCGTGCCGGGTGGGCGAGTTGCCAGGGGTGGTGCTGCGGTGGTTTTCGCTCGAGCGGGAGGACGAGCGGGGGCGTCCTCTTGCGTGGGTCGCAAGTAACGAGGCCACCTGGCGGGAGAGCTCCTCAATACTTTCCAGCAATCCGCTGGCGTTGTCGGGAGTGGATGGTTAGACACTAGCTGTGATGGGCTGCGGCGCGACCTCGTAAATCCTGTCAGCTAGATGCGAAGCGGGGCCCAGGCTGCCCTCGGTCTGCCCCCAAGTGTGGCCTGGACGTGTTGTGGGAGACGGCTGGCCCAGATCGTGCGCAAAAAGTCGTCTGGGACGTCTGGCGTGAGTCCCTTTATGTGGCGGAGAAACTGCGATGGCTTCCTGTCTCCCATCTCCTCGTGAGAAAGGCGTTGCCTCGCGTGAGGTGGACAGCCGGCGGACCAGCTCTGCTTTTAGCCGGTCGTAAGGCTCGTGCTCCGACAGTGCTGTTATTATGTCTTCCACCTCGGCGGCGTGCTGTTGGTGGAGCTGGGACACCACGTAGTTAAATTTCGTCTTCTGGCGCGTGATGCCTGCTAGGTAAAACTGCACCTCAGCTTGCGCGAACCAGTGGGCTGGGCGGTTGGGCCAGAAGGATGGAAGTCGTATAGCCACTCGGTATAGTGTAGCTCCCAGTGAGTCGTCTGCTGGTTCGGTCATTTTGTCTGTGCTATGTCACGTCTGTCGCCAGATCACGTCGGGGTCACCAATAATGTGGGTTACTGTATGCTGCTACTGTGAAATCACAATAGTAAACACATTAACATCAGTCTTTATTTTGGTCGATATATACAGGTGATAGCTATATACAGTTTGTCCGTGTCGGACGTATTATAAGTGTTTCTCCTCTGATACTGTGGCGGCGGAGGGCCGCGTTAGTGAGGTCCGGCAGACGTTGCTCTCGCGACGAAACGGATTCCACTGGAACAGCGCAGGGCGCGCCCAGTTGTGTACTGTGTCAGCCGGTTGCGCGGAGCAGGCTGCGCGGTGGAGAGCCTGCGTCAGCTCGGTGGTGCCGAGCAGTGTGCGCTGGTAGATACTGCGGAGCGTTCCGCAGGATGCGAGATGTAGATGCTGCTACTAGGCCGAGTGGCGGATGATGCTCGGGAGCCGATCGTGAAAGTCCGTAGCACGTTGAATCTTAATACCGAACGCTGGATCCGGAATAGTGGCATGCACGATTTTGGCTGGAAATGTCGCCTTTTATACCTGGCGGTCGCTGGACTGCCCGTCTGCGATTGGCTGCAAGGAAGATCTTGTTGCAGTGGAGGGGAGCCTGACTACCGCTGTACTGCGCGGAAGGGGTCGTTTTGCATTTGTTGTGGGGATATTCCCACATGCCTTTCTTTACTGACCGCCTTTAACCTAACTTGTACTGCTCGTAGCGCATACGCAGTGAATACCATGTGGTATTACACAGTGACCCGACTGCAATCCTATGGGAGATAGGACGAAAAACTGTTTCGACATCAAGAATAAAATGCCCCTCATTACTGACCGACTTCAACCTAATTTTCACTGCTTGTAGCGCATATGCACGGAGTACGATGTGGTATTTTTCGGTGACCGCACTGCATTCTTAGGGGATATACGGACGAAATACTGTTTGGGCCTCACGAGTAAAGTGCCCTTCGTTACTGACCGACCTCAACCTAACTTGCACTGCTTGTAGCGCATTCGCAGGGAGTACCCCTTGGTAATACTCAGTGACCCCACTGGAATCTTAGGGGAGATACAGACGAAAAACTGTTTCGGCCTCAAGAGTAAAGTGCCCGTCATTACTGACCAGTAGTAATGGGTCCACGTGAGTCAGTCGTGGTTGTTAGATGATGCTGTATCAAGCGGTGAAGCTGTTTGGAGTATGGGGGCATGGAGGCCTAATACCCTGAAGAAGGCATATGAAATGTTATTCGAAATCCGAGGGCGTAGTCGTGGGCGTGTGCGGCCGTGCGTCCATCTTACAGGATGCGAAATATAATAAACTGTACAGAAGACGTCCCCTCGTATTGCGGACAGATGTAAAGAATTTCTAAATAAATCATTTCAAGATATGCTGAAACATGAGGGCATAGAGTTTCAAATTTGTAAAAACCCTGTCGAAAAATGCTCCATCATTTAGGAAGTGGGTTACGGGATCGGTACCGTCCTCTTCGGCTGGGGCAGCTAGACGCACGGTAAGTTGTGTTCCCTCCGCATTGAAGCGCCTGTACTGTCTATTAGTTTCGTCCTCCACCGTGAATAGCTCACTCATTGTTTTCCTAAAACGGAAACTCGATGTAAGGACCCACGTAGCGATAACTAACGATTCGTAATTACTCAACTGATACCTCTTTTATTTTCGATGTGGACACAGTCTATCACACTGACAACCTGTACAGTTTTTATAGCTTTACAAATATTCGCACTATATATAGTCCTCATGTATGACATCATTATCTGTATAGTAATCTGCTACATGTTTTTGCTACCCACTCAGCTTATCGCACGCGGCCATCACAGACGCTTTCCATTCAAAACGTATGAACAAAGAGCTTTTGAAGAGGACCATACTTCAAGGTGCGTAGAGCTTCTTTTAGTGTGTGTATCATAAGTGGTTCCTCTTCCATACACTACAGACTCTTATATTATTTCATTCCTTTACAGATGTCATCTCTTGAGGAAAGATTCAACGAGCTGGCACACACGTGCAACGTGCCAGCCAACATTTTTGTACTAAATAAAGCCATGAGACTTCTTTTGCTAACGCATGAGGTAGAATTGGATGGGCCACGGATAGTCCTCCATGCCGATATGGGGGAGGGCACAATGGGGAGAATTTTTGTGCGAAAACCTCTCACTCAGGCATTCACCGTGGAGGATTTCTGGACTATAAATTCGGGGACACGTATCTACGACGTGTCCGTGGTAGAACTACCACAGTAACAATGTTTTCCTTATAACAAGGATTGTCTGAACTCTGTTGAATCAACTTAATATTGAAGACCACTACGTTTTCATACTCTATGAATGCCTAACTCGAATAAAGGGTCACGCCATCAGGTTAATACGTCTTTTTCTTTTTTTGTTGCACTGCGCTTGCGCAATGTATATATATCGCCGCTTCGATTCACGCCTTCTATAACACATCCACACGTTGGAAGAGTATAGTAGAGTTCTCCTCACCTACTTTTGATCAGATTGCGAGGTAAGCTAAGTGCTTTTTTTTATTCTATGACGGTGACTAGTTCTCTGCACAGGCACTTGCACTGACGGCGATTTCACATTCTTTTTTTTTTCAGATGGTATCTTTAGAAGATAGGTTCCATACTCTTGCCACAAACCTGTTTGTTCCATCCGATATTTTAATAGTGGATAAAGGGTACCCTATCGAAATGATACGCATCGTAACGGTGGAAGGGTGCACGAGAGTCACAGTGTTTTTAACCTTAGGGATTGATGCTGTGGGACAAATACTGCTACATCCTTCCCTAACACCTGCCTTTTCCCTACCAGATATCTATTTAATAAACCAAGGTTTGGCTCATTAGACTCTGTGTCTACGCCGACAATCTGACCCCCCGTTTTTAGGGTACTACGAAATGCAAAGGCGCGATTAATGTATTGCCTTACAGTAAATAAATATGACAATCGTTAGAAATATTGTTGTTTATTTTAGTTTCTTACATCACGTACCACACGGTGTTCTTTTTCCAAATGGATCTCCGCAGGAGGATCGCCGAGCTCGAGTCTTGTCACTACATGTCCGTACGGTCTTTGGAAACAGACAGAAAATATTCGATCCTTAGCGCAGAGCGTATGCAAACGAAATATGGCCCGAGCATTGTACTGACTCTTTTGGATTCGCCGGAGCGCCTAATTCGCGTCTTCCTCCCGCGGAGATATTACTCAGTTTTCACTGAGGAAGATATTACTGAAATAAATACGTTGGGAGTTAAACTATGTCTCGTATATAAAGGAACGTGTGTCGACACCAAGGCATTCAAGTTGGCAATAGAATAAAACCCTATTAAATGGAGCGCCTTTGTTATTTTGTGACGCTGGCTAAACAGCCTTGCACTCACTCTACTCTTTTATTTTCAGTACAATGCAACTTAACGGGCGATCGTTCAATGGGTCCCGGACATATATGCTCATGGCCCGTCATCTGAGATAGCAAGCGGGCAATGCTGTTTGGTTTCCACAGGGGAGATAGAACGAAAAAGTTGTTTCGGTCTCAAGAGTAAAGTGCCCTTCATTACTGACGGGCTTTTACCTATCTATCACTGCTTGTAGCGCATGCATAGGAAGTACCATGTGGTATTACTCAGTGACCCCACTGCAATCCTCGGGGTGATACGGACGAGAAACTGTTTCGGCCTCAAGATTAAAGTACACTTCGTTTCTGACCGACATCAACCTACGTTGAACTCCCTGTAGCGCATGGGCAGGGAGTACAATGTGGTATGACTTAGCGACCCCACTGCAATCCTAGGTGTGATGCTGATGAAACAGTGTTTCGACTTCAAGGGTAAAGTTCCCTTCATTACTGACCGACTTCAACCTAACTTGCACTGCTTTTAGTGCATGTGGAGCGAGTACCATGTGGTATTATTCAGTGACCCTACTGCATTCCTAGGGGAGATATGGAATCAAACATTTTCGATCTCAAAAGTAAAGTGCCCGTCATTTCTGACCGACTTCATCCTAATTTGCACTGCTTGTAGCGCATGCGCAGGGAGTACCCTGTGGCATTTTTCGGTGACTGCAGTGCATTCTTAGGGGAGATACGGAGGGGACCTCTTTCGACCTCAAGAGTAAATTCCCCTTCATTATTAAGAGACTTCAACCGTAGTTGAACTGCTTGTAGCGCATGCGAAGGGAGGACGATTTGGCATTACTCAGTGACCCCACTGGAATCCTAGGGGAGATAGGGACGAAAACCTTTTCGGCCTGATGAGTAAATTGCCCTTCTTTACTAACCGAGTTCAACGTATCTTGCACTGCTTGCAGCACATTCGCGCAGAGTAGGTAATACTCAGTGACCCCACTGCATTCCTAGGGGACACATGACAAAAAACTCTTTTCGCCTCAAGGGTAAAGTGCCCTTCATTACTGTCCCACTTCAACCTATCTTGCAGAGGTTATACCTCATGCGCTGTGAATACCATATGGTGTTACTCAGTGACCCCACTGGAATCCTAGGTGAGATACGGACGAAAAACTGTTTGGCCCTGAAGAGTAAAGTGGCCTTCATTTCTGAACGAACTCAACCTAACTTGCACTCCTTGTAGCACATTCGCACGGAGTACCATGTATAATTTTTCAGTGACCCCACTGCAATCCCAGGATAGATATGGACGAAAAACTCTTTCGACCTCCAGAGTAAATTGCCCTTCCTTACTGACCGCCTTCAAAGTAACTTTGAATGTTTCCTGCGCTTGCGCGGTGAGTACCATTTGTTATTACTCGCTGTCCTCCTGCAATCCTAGGGAGATAGGGCGAAAAACTGTTTCGACCTCACGAGTAAGGTCCCCTTCATTGCTGTTCCACTTCAACCTAATTTGACCTGGTTGTATCGCATGCGCAGAGAATACCATGTGATATTCCTCAGTAACCCCACTGCAATCGTAGGGGAGATACAGACGAAGAACTCTTTCGACCTCATGATTAAAGTGCCCTTCATTACTCACCGACTTCAACCTAATTTGTACTGCTTTTAGTGCATGCGCAGGGAGTACCATGTGGTATTAGTCAGTGACCCCACTGCAATCGTAGGGGAGATACGAATCAAAAATTGTTTCGACCTCAAGTGTAAAGTGCCCTTCATTACTGACCGCCTTCAACCTAGCTTGGACTGCTTGTAGCGCATGCGCAGTGAGTACCATGTGGTCCTACTCAGTGACTCCACTGCAAAACTGGGGGATATAGGGACTAAAGCCCTTTTGGCCCGAGGAGTAAAGTGCCCTTCGTTACAGATAGACTACAACCTAACTTGCACTGCTAGAAGCGCATGCGCAGGGAGTGCCATAAGGTATTTCTCATTGGCCCCACAGCAATCCTAGGGGAGATACAGGCGAAAAAGTGTTTCGATCTCAAGAGTTATGTGGCCTTCATTACTGACCGACTTCAACCTAACTTTCACTGGTTGTAGCGCATGCGCGGTGAGTACCATGTGGTATTAGTCAGTGACCCTACTGCAGTCCTTGGGCAGATACGGAAGAAGATCTGTTTCGGCCTCAAGGGTAACGTGCTCTTCATTATTTACCGACTTCTACCTAAATTTCAGTGCTTTTGAAGCATGCGCAGGGAGTGCCATGTGATATTACTCTGTGAACCCACTGCAATCCTGGGGGAGAAATGGAGGAAAGACTGTTTCGGCCTCAAAACTAAAGTGCCCTTCATTACTTACCGCCTCCTACCTAACTTGCACTGCTTCTAGCGCATGCGCAGTGAGTACCATGTGGTATTACTCAGTGAACCCACTGCAATCCTGGGGGAGATAGGACGAAAAAGTGTTTGGCCCCCAAGAGTAAAGTGCCCTTCATTTCTGGAGAAATTCAACCTAACTTGCACTGCTTGTAGCAGTTTCGCAGGGGTACCATGTGGTATTACTCAGTGACTCTATATGCAATCATGGGGGAGATACGGACGAAAAACTCTTTCGACCTCAAGTGTAAAGTGCCCTTCGTTAGTCACCGACTTCAACCTAATTTTCACTGGTTGTAGCGCAGGCGCACGCAGTACCAAGTGACCCCACTGCAATGCTAAGGGAGATACGGACGAAAAACTGTCCACCTCAAGACTAATGTGCTCTTTATTACTGACCGACATCAACCTAACTTGTAGTGTTTCTAGCCCATGCGCAATGAATACCATGTGCTATTACTCAGTGACCCCACCGCAATCATATGGGAGATACAGACGAAAAAGTGTTTCGGCCTCTGGAGTAATGTGCCCTCCGTTACTGACCGACTTCTACCGAACTTGCACTGCTTGTAACGCATGCACAAGGAGTACGGTGTGCTATTACTCAGTGACCCCACTACAATCCTAGGGGAGATACTGACAAAGTGTTTTGACATCAAGAGTAAAGTGCCCTTCATTTGTCACCGACTTCAACATAACTTGCAATGCTTGTAGCGCATGTGAAGGGTGTACCATGTGATATTACTCAGTGCCCCTCCTGAAATCCTAGAGGAGATGCGGACGAAAAACTCTTTCGACCTCAAGAGTAAAGTGCCCTGCATTACTGCCCGATGTCAACCTAATTTGCACTGCTTGTTGTGCATGCGCTGGGAGTACCATGTGGTATTACTCAGTGACCCCAATGTAATGCGAGGTTAGATGCAGTTGAACAACTATGTCGGCCTGTAAAGTAATGTCCTTTATTGCTGACCAATTTCAACCTAACTTGCACTGCACGTAACGCATGCTCAGGGAGTGCCACGTGTGACGTTAAGTCCCCCCGATTTAATGGTAGTCGAGATAGGGATGAAATACTGTTTGCGCTAGAATAGTAAAGTGGCCTTCGCTGGTGATAAATTTCCACCAAACTTCCAGTGGTGGGGCGTGTGTAGGATGGCTACGTATGACGTTTAATTTGCTCCAATACAATTGCAGTCTTGATAGGGAAAGAATGTTTCGGCCACAAGGGTAAAGAACCCTTCGTTAATGTCAGATTTCGACCAAACCTGGTGTGGTTGCAGAGCGTACCTGGGGATCGCCATGTATAATGGTTGAGTCACCCCGGTGCAATGCTAGTGGAGATAACGATGAAAAACTTTTTCGGCCACAAGAGCAAAGATCCCTTCCTTAATGTCCGATTTCGACCAGACTTGCTGTGGTTGTTCATGTTTAGGGTGTGCCATGTGTGACGTTTGAGTCGCCACAATGCAATGGAGGTCGAGACAGGGACGAAAATGTGTTTCGGCAACAAGAGTAAAGTGCCCTCCGTTACTGACTTATTTCGACCAGTCTTCCAGTAGTTGTAACGGGTGTGCAGGTAGAGATAAGTATGACGTTTCCCTCGCCCCGATGGAATGGTATACGAGACACCGACTAAAAAGTGTTTCGGCCACAAGTGCACAGTGTCCTACATTACTGACCGATTTTGACCAAAGTTGCGCTGCTTCTGGGGCGTGTATAGGGAGTGCCACATAAGACGTTTGAGTCGGCTCGATGAAATGGATGTCGAGATAGGGAAGAAAAATTATTTCGGCCACTACAGCAAAGTGCGCTCCCTTACTGATCGATTTCGACCAAACTAGGGGTGGTTGTAGCGCGTCTGTAGGGAGTTTGATGTATGTCTTTTAAAACGCCCCGATGCAGTGGTAGTTGAGACAGGGACGAAAAACTCCTTCGGTCAGAAATGTAAAGTGCCCTTCCTTACTGACCGATTTCGACCAAACTTGCCCTGATTATAGTGCTTGTGTAGGGATTGCCACGTGTGACGTTTGATTCGCCCCGATACGATGGTAGTCGAGAGACGCACGAAAATCTCTTTCAACCATAAGAGTAAAGCGCCCTTCATTAGTGTCCGATTTCGACCAAGCTTTCTCTGCTGTGACGCATAGAAAGGGAGTGCCAGGTGTGATGTTTGAGTCACCGAGTTGGAAGGACACTTTACTCTTTCAGAGGAAACTGTTTTTCATCCCTATCTCGCCTCCAATTCCAGCGGGGTGACTCAAACTACAGACGTGGTACTCCCTCCCCTTTCGCCACAAACTGTGCAAGTATGGTCCCAATCCGGCAGCAAGGAAGTGCACTTTAGTCTTGAGACCGTAACATTCTTTCGTCCCTGTCTCGCCTCGCATTGAAGCGGGTGACTCAAACATCACACATGGCACTTACAGCACTGACGCCACACTGAGTGGAAGTCTGATCGAAATCGGTCAGTAAAGAAGGACACTTTACTCTTGAGGCCGAAACAGTTTTTCGTCCCCATCTCGCAAAAGCTGTGGGACACTGTAGTGGGTAGAACAGCCATGGCCTGAATTTTACTCTTCACCTTCAACAATTATTTCTATTTTGGTTGTAAATATAAATTTTATTCCAAACCTTAAATCTTGAAATTTGGTTGGTGGCTGGCCGCCATTCTTAGGAAGGCGGTTGAGTCCAACCATCCACTTGATACCACGTCTGCAATAGTTCCTTGTTGTTCAGTTCTGGTAAGTGCCATTTCAGAAGCTTGATTCTCAGTTGCTTTTCGCAAATAGATCTTTACCAAGAGACTGACTCAAAACCACCACATATGAAACTTACATTTTGCGTGCTACGAAAAGCAGACATGTCACTGATATGCATGTCATTATAGAAATTCACTATTATATTTAATCACATTGTATATTAAGTTAGGTTATATTTTTTTCAGCTTCCGTAAAGTAACTTGCTGAGCAAGTCCTCGCTTCTCAGGACGGACTCTGCTGCCCAAGTTTTTCGTCTCTGTACGGCGAAAATAAATTAACGTTTTGCAATGCTGAACGTACTGAACAGTCACAGAAAGTGGCAACAAACTGTCTCCAACAGCACTGCCAACATCAAACCCTTCCCATGATATCCTGATTCATATAATTCCAACTAAGGGCACTTATATTTGGTTGGAATTATATGAATAACATGCTTAATGCACGCAATACGAATAATGTCACATCTTATGACCTATTCCTTGTGTCTGAGTTATTACGAAGCCTCGATAAAGAGGTGGACCTGGCCTATTTTTGGCTGTAGCACCATGGAAAAATAAAACACTATTTCTTACCCTCCAACAGACACCTAACACGCTGTCAATAGTACATTCCCCAGCCCACTGATGGAGGCACTTTCATCCCTCAAATTGCTGCACGCCCCAATTAAACCCTAAGTATGAGGTGCAGCTTATCAGATCACAGAGGACAGCTCCAAGGTAATGGTTCGAATATTCTGATGTGTTAGATACGTTTAGTGCAGACACCCCTCATGTACTATCACAGAGCAGACAGCAACACAATTGCTTATTCCTACCTTCTCGGTTCAAGTCAGCGATGCTACATGACCTGTGACTGTTGCACAACCCTGCATGTGAATCATGTAACACAACTTTGCCCACGATAGTGCCTTTCTCTGCCATCTATAGAATTTCACACACCGCCACTGAGCGCCGGCTCCAGTAACGCGTGTATGCGCTGCGTGGGGCGCCACCAAAGCTTGTTTCCCGAGGGTCGGTTGAACCTTGACCGTGGTGGTCCATACGTGATGATCTGGCCTGTAATCCATGCAGCCTGCAGAGAGTAGATATGACGCGCAACACGATCCACCGGTGGTTGGTTCTGACCACGGATTATAGCGCAGCACTGCTTATCTCGGCCCACGAGGCACGGTTCACCTACAAACAGATACGAAACACAGTGGCATTAAATTAATTTTATTGCTTCGTGCATGAGTCCTGTGTAGGAAGGTGTAACGCAACACCTTCCTACACAGAGTACCTCAATACGCGGTACAGGGACTTAATCCTTCTGGATCGAAAATTTCGATATTAGTTGTATATAAACATGCACTTACACATGGTATAAATAATGGTATATCAATGCATTTTATCCAAGAATATGTTAACATCATACTAGCCACATATTATACTTGCAGCTGCTATTATATATTCTTAACATTACGCGATTATAATTGATATATTAATATTATATATTCCATTGTACTGATGTCTCCCTGAGGATGGTGATTTATCGCCAGAACATGTAGATGTAGATAACTTATACTTTTATACAATTGACGTGCATATGTTGGCATGTATAAATGATGCAATGGCATAACTCACAGACGGCAGTGGTGCAGTAACAAAGTTCAGGCGACAAACAGTATAACGCGCATTCAACTCGCAATATCACCAGAGTTCTTTTTAAAGAGGTACCAATAAGATACATAATCCAGTACGTAATCCGTGGCACACAGCATGCATTTTCGGCCACCAGATAGCAGTCGAACTACTACATTGCACTGTCCTGCACTCAAGCGACCAAAATTGTGACTGGTATGAAGTGATGCCGGAAGTGTGGAGCAAAGTGGTGTACTAACACTGCTTTGGGATTGTGTCATAATTTATTTTCGTATATTTAACAATGTAGTAAACAAGCAATAAAATTCTACAAAAACAAAAACAAATTTCGTATATTTCCTACTTTTCTAGTCTAGAGGTAACTTACATGTTTGCTACACGTAAAAAAAAAACAAGCACTTGTGTAGTGTATACCTTACCAAGGAAGTTACTAAAAGGTTTGGAGACTACCAAATAGGAGGACAAGTAATTGGCACTGTGAAATATGCAGATGACGTTGTGCTACTGTCTAAGGAAGAAACGGTGCTACAGGGCATGCTTGATAGACTAACTGAAATTGGAAGATGCTATGGGATGAAAACGAATGTGAAAACCCTAAGGTAATGATAATCTCAAGGCAGCCATCCCCAATACTAGTTATGATAAATCAAAAACAGCCGGAGAATGTAGAATAGTTCAACTATTTGTGTAGCATGATAACAAATGATGCAAGATGTACGCGTGAAATTAAATCCAGGATTGCCATGGCACAAGTGGCATCCAGTAAGAAGAAGAATCTTTTCGCCAGCAAAATGGACTTAGATTCAAGGATGACACTAGTGAGATGCTACATTTGGAGCGTAGCTTTGTATGGTGCTGAAACTTGGACACTTTAGAAAGTAGATCAGAAATACCTGTAAAGTTTTAAATGTGGTGCTGGAGAAGGATGAAGAAGATCATTTGGACCGATCGTGTGAGAAATGAAGAAGTATTACGGCCACGGAGGAGAGGAATATCGTATAGATAATAAAAAGATGGAAGGCTAAGTGGATTGGTCACATCTTGCGTAGGAAATGCCTTCTAAAACTCGTTATTGAAAGAAAGATAAAGGAAAGGATAGAAGTGGTGGGAAGACGAGGAAGAAAATGTAAGCAGCTGCTGGATGACCGTGTTGACAAAAAAGAGGATTCTATAAATTGAAAGAGGAAGCACTAGATCGGACTCCGTGGGGAACTCGCTTTGGAAGAGGCTACGGGCCTGTTCTAAAACAGGGCTACGGAATGACGATGGAACAATCATCTCGTGACTTAACATACACGTAAAGCGCACGGCCTTGCAAAAAATTCTGCCAGCCCTGATGCTGCTGTGGCAATGATTAAAATCACACCTAATCATATTCTCAAATCACCGTGACGATTTTATGAGCTGTTACAGGTAAAGGTGAAAACCCGGGTTCAATCCCAAGCCACTCCATGTGTGACGAGTAGGGGACAAAATGCGCTGGGACGGTTTTTTCTCCCAGGTCTCGGGTTCCCCAGTAGTGAGACGAACAACACACGAAGGCCGAAACCAGCCTGAAATTCACGTATTACAATCTCTTCCATAAAACACTTGCATTTGCCTAGCGTACAGCCTACCACATTGGGACGCTACGAAAATGCAGGTGGTTTACAGTTCATCAGTTCACATTGTAACTGATGTGTTAGACGTAGCAACATGTGCCTTAATGTACTGTAGTGACTGAAATCTCTGTTAAAAAATACAACGATATTGCATAAAACATTCATGGGTTTTGAAACATTTTGACACTGAAGAGGCCCAGTGCCGTTGAAACATGTTGCAATAATAAATTATGCAGACATTTTAATTGTGTTGACTGTATTTTATTATTTTATTTTATAACTAACACAACGAGTTAACTAACTTACAGAAACTTGTAAGTTCAATTTTTGTTTCTCGTTTATATTATTACTATTACTATTACTATTATTATTATTATTAATGGGGTGTTGAGTCTGCACTCACACTTAACTCATTTCTGCTTTGTTTTCTTTTTGTAGTGTAATTGTGTGGTATGTATTAATTTGTGTATTCGTGTGTTGGTGTAGTAACTGGCCCTGCGCTGCTAAGCGTGCATGTAATTAAAATGATCTGTATTGAACTCTACTGTAATATATTCAGGAATTAATTAGCTCTCTTAAATATCTTTGCTTAAACCGTTGCACCTGATGTGAGTTGTGGTTGTGTATTCGTGTGTGATTTGTTACTGGGTGTAATCTTTTCTTATGTATGCTCTGTTTGGAATTGGCCTCGTAGCTGTCGTGCCAGTGCATTAATAAAAATGCTTTAGGTAATAATAATAATAATAATTATTATTATTATTGTTATGATCATCACCATCAACAACAACAAAACAACAACTACAACAACATAGTCACTCTGCGAGATTCCAGGTTGGCCCGGAGGTGTCAATGAAGATTTAATTCTTCTGGAATATGATATCATGTTGGTTTTGACCACCCCCCCCCCCCTTATGGGGGCGTCAAGCTGCTCCAAATCTTCGCAAACTCTTGACCAGTCTATATCGTGTTATAGTCTAAAGGACTTGGAACTACTTCCATTGCTGTTCGGTGCCTAGTTCATCTATGGTATACAAACAATTACATACATAATGCAAGACCTTGAACCTAGTTCTTCCGCGGGACACAGTGCGTACATGATACTTTTTCATACCCCTTTGCTGAGTAGTATGACATGACGCCTGAACCGTATTTCCTGTTGGAAATGCATTAGGCAACGTAAAGTTACTAAAAGCCTGTTTTAATTTTCATACTGTAGTTTGTTGTATTCACTTTATCTTTCTGCTTGCTGCACTATGTTAAAGGAATGTATACTGCTAACACTTCTTTCGGATTGGCTGTCGTATTTTGTTGATACGGTGTTGATACTTAGATGTACCTAAAGTGAATACGGGCTGCCACAGTTGAAACACAAGGCTACAGTTTTTGTTGTGTGTTTTAATGCTCTTCAAAATAGACGTGTCAAAAACGCCAGTCAGAGGGTCTGCCAGGAAAACTGTAACGCATAAAAGTAAAAAGAGTTTCTCGAAAAGAATATGGTGCCTGTTTTCCTTAAAATGCCACGGTATGTCCATTAACCCTTTAAAGACGAAAGGTAATCCGTCTATATAACGACTCAGCTCGTACCGCGCTGTAAACACTCTCCACCTGAGTTATAAAAAACAATCAGTTAATGAGGTATAAGGTAAACGTTGCCATTTGTTCTGAGATCCGTACAAAACGCATAAACGCAATGTGAGCACCATGCAGAATTGTTGAATGTTGAACCTGGTGGTACGTAAAGCACCCGCTAGGCTTTAAAATGTTAACGCAACCTCAAGCCACATACAGTGTGCCAGTTTGACGCCCAGATATTCAGACCTTCACCACACGAGACATACAGTGCATGCATAAGTCGGATATTGGATGGCCGTAAGTCGCAGTCGGGTGGTTTGTGACGAACAATTCGTCATGAATGAGAAATACAAGAGAGGATGTTTGTTATTATGATGGCAGATAGCGGCTGCTGATTCATATGACAGGCGGGCGAGGCACGTGGAGGTAGGTGGACCGAGGTTGTCGCGTGTTATACCATGGATGGGAATCCCCGTTTTTGTGTGGGACTTGCCTTTCAAGTGTGCTACTGCGAGCGCATTTACAACGATGAAGGCAACGACTTACTGTAACATTTTAGCGTGTTTTCATATCGTTTTGGTAGGATACACATCCATTCACCACCGAGGAAGGTCGCTTTGATGTGTGTGACGTCACGAGAGAGGATGAATACCAACGTATGTCGAAATGGGAGCGAAATTTTCTTTCCGACTTAATAAAGCCCCTCCCCGGCAGACTAATTTGCTTAGTTAAAAAAATTCGATCTTCTGCTGTGTTAGATGTAAAACGAAGTGTAAGGCGACAGAAATATGCGAGTTCAGTTCTATAGTTTCCAAGAAATCCCAGAAATAAGTATTTGCACAATTACAGACTTCAAGCAACGTGTTTTGAGGAAGAAAGGCTAACACACGCACCGATCCATATTCAAAAGCGAATCACTTGGCAATGGCATGGGCTTGCGGCAGCCAAAATGTGCATCCTTTATGCATACCTTCACGGCCATGGTGTCCCGTCACAACTTTGTGTTCACAGACCAATGCGCAGTGCATCCCAGGGCAGAGTTTTAAGTGTTTATGTCTGTACTAATCACAACATCCAGAATTCTTTGAAGAATCTGGAGGAGTTTATATTCAGGACTTATCTCGTTTTCTTATCAGAAAGACAGGCGCGCTACATCTGGGAACCTTGGAATAAAACATTGCTCCTTCGGATATCCGGGGCCATCGGACATAGAAACACTCTAACCTTCTGTCATACGCTTCAAAGATGCAGGCGCTGCATCACGTATGCCTGACAAGTGGTTCATTCGTAACTAACATCAAACGGAAAATTAAATGCTAATTCATCGGTTACTAATTTTGATAAACTCCCCTAATGCATCTGCTGCCATGCAGTCGTGCTTGAGTTTGCGTGCCTTAAGAGCAATTAATGCCAGAGCTTCCGCTACTGGCTGGGGTTACCCTTGTTGATGAGGTCAGACTGACGCAGTTGTCAGCCTATCCGGATGTTACAGCTGGCAATTACGTCGCCAGAGTTGGAGGCTGTAGGCCAATACACGTAAGCCGCACGTGAGGAATTTAAATATTAGGGGGGGAACATTTCAGTAAATATGATGCAACTGAAAATAACAAAAATATCCTTTGTATGCTTCGAGAGCGAAGTGTGGAATGTTTCGCATACAAAATAAGTAGCGTGGCTAATCTTATCCACAGTTTGTGAAGACTAAGGAATAACGTTTTCATGAAGGGTGTGTGCACGAAAGACTCTTCAGGACAGGTATTCTACGGATAACTTCTGTTTAGAAGTGAATTTACGTAACAGTGTAGAGTACACGCAAAACTTGATCAATTGTGATTTGCGTATCTACGCAAGAAACCAAATATAGTCTAACTGCTTTCGATCCAAGCAAGGTTCAGCTTGAATAATGTACAGCAGAAGTGCAACCGTAGTCTCAGAAACGGAAATATTCTTGAAATAACTACTGCTCACCCATCTGGCCAAGATGTTACTTGCCTTTTGTAGCTCTAGCGGTTTTATTATCGCGTTCCAAACAGCTGTGCAATCAACCCTGCCCTGAGCCGTTTGAATATTCACCTTTATACATACCCTGTTTCTTGAGGTACCTTTAACACTAAGGACTCTGCGGTGGCGCAGTTGGTTGAGGCACTGCGCTACAAACCGGCAGGTCGCGGGTTCGATTCCCGATGGTGTCAGTGGATTTTTTCATTGGCATAATCCTGTCGGTCGCACTATGGCCCTGGGGTCGACTCAGCCTCTAACAGAAATGAGTACCAGGAATATTTCCTGGGGGGTAAACGCGGCCGGTGCGTATGGCTGACAACCTTACCACCTTCATGTGCCGACTGTCTAGAAATCTGGGAGCCTTATCCTCCTGGAACCCTGTGGGCCTGTCCAGGACTGTAATGGGACTGCTTTTTTTTTTTACCTTTAACACTAATCATGGTCCCATATGCTCCAAATAGCCTCTTGCCTTAACAGTCGCTGAATAATTGTCCTTGATTTGATATTCACTGCAATATTTAGTGAACTATACAAATTGTAAATGTTCTCATTATGCAATTGTATCTCCTTTCCCGTAGGGTTAGCTGACATGGATTGTTAGGAAAGTGTCATGTTTCCCTCTTTTGCCTAACCTGTTCAGATTCTTCCCTCAGCCTCACAGTTTTGCTCAGAGCGAGAAATCACATTTCACCTTTATATAACACAATTATAATTATAAATCTATAGAACGCAATCTCTTACTCCTTTGAGAGGAAACGAGTAAGTATGAAATAAATATCAGACAAAAAACATGTTAAAGAATATTATTTTTCTGTCTTGTTATTTTTATGCCTTTTAAGCCCCTCCCTCATGCGCTTCATTTATCTGTGTCATATCATTCACTGACACTCCCAAGCGACAGAGCTGACAGTGTGTTCTCCCAAACCTAGCGACTATTCGTATGTAAAGAGAAGGAAGGATGTAATCAGTCAGTCAGTCAGTCAGTCACAAAGGACTGGGAGGTAGTCTTCCAGTGGATCCCAAGCAACTGTGGGGTACCCGGCAATGACACGGTGGACACCCTAGCCAAAGAAGCATTAAATTTGCCATCTCCTAAAGCGCCGACCACCCACCAACAGGCACTTTCAGAAATTACCAGAAAGAGTGAGTTCTATTATTAGACTCCATAAACCACAAGGGAAAGGCAAAGGTAGGGAGGCAACACTGGAGAACAAATTTCCATCTACTCTACCTAGAAGTGCCTTCGCTGCCAATTTTCGCCTCCTCATCAGTAACGACTACGTACAGCGACACCTGACCAGAATTGCAACAAAGGATTCTCCGATGTGCTCACTCTGCGACCACAAAGGAGAAATGGACATTGGCCGCATCAAAAAATGTCAGAGTTTAACAGATAACATGGATAACGCCAACAATCGCGATAAATGGTGGATAATATCAAAACTATATTGGACTCCAAGAAAGAGAACGGGAGACATCCTTGAAAGTGGTGTAGCATAAAAAAAAAATAATTCACGTATCTTAAATTAGATTTTTTTTGTTACTGTTTCATAACATTGGCCTTTATGTCTTAACTGCTTATGCGTCTGTTAAAGGCATTCATTTTTTCGCGCTTCTTGCCTTATCGTAAGGTAAGATTTGTATATCCAATGCAGAAGAATAATCTTATTTTCCTGGTAACGAACTGTGTATAAATGGGCCAAATTCCTTGAAATTGTATAGGAACGTGATAGCAAAAGAAGACACTTCGATATCTTCTTGATGTTCTATGATCCTTGATAGTAACACGGTGGCCTTGCGAACTTCCGAAGAGTTTCTGTACTTAATGAAAGATACGTAAATTTTGTATGCTTATAAATTCTTGAAATATGTGCAGCTTCAGAGGTACTTGCTCTGTGAAGTTTGAAGTGACACTGCGGCTACCTAGTAAACTCTGTTTTTTACTGTGTTTGACAGCGATAATTAACAGACCATAAAATTAAGTATAAGACATTTAGCGTGCGGAAACAGGCATTAGTCTTATCTAAGAATGTTTATTAAGCAGTTCTTAGGTACTAAACTATTAAAGCCTCCAGGAAACGCGAAATATTGAGGTCGTGTTCGATTGGTTTCAGCTAGTTGAAATGAATGTTGTTGAAGATTTTTCACATAAATGCTGTCATCATCATCGTCACTGACCTCGTCGTCATCATAATCATGATCATGATCATCGTCATAATCATTATCTGTACAAAGGTCTAGTCTTCTGGCGTATTGCGATCCGATTCTTACAAGATTTATTCTTTCCAATTTCTTTTAAGATTTTCCCCACTCTATATTTCCTTTAGGTTTCTTGGCCAGTACCCGTTCTGATAAAGAAATTGTATGATACATATTTATACCAATGCAATCACTTTTACGAAACATTTTCTCCCAGTCCTTTTTGTTTGAATGTGTCAGTGTCGTGCAGACTACTTGCACACTCTGGAATATCAAATTCACATTACCTTAATAGCGTTCAATATTACACAACTTCTATCATTCTGTGTTATCCTGATTCATGAATATAAAGTGCTCCTTCAAATTCTAGTAAGGTACTTCCAACCGTATATCCTATTCCACATTTACGTATCATTTTACAGTCATTTTTAACACCATGTTTTTACACCTGATGTCGTTTTTGCGATCTCTATTATTATTAACTTCCTGAAATAATATTACATATGTGGTAACACTGATATCATACTTGCAGTGATCTGAGTGCAGGAAGGACACACACATATCGAGTAAGATGGCCACATGAAGACTTGAATACGTGGTATTATGTAAAATTTTTAGTCTTGAATACACGACACTTTCAAGATTATTGGCTAATGTGCAAAGATTTTTAATTTACTATTACCGTTGAATATCGAAAAAAGAATGGTAATAACGCATTTATTTAAGGGTTTATCCATCTCTGGACTGATGTGTGATATTTTGCTTTTCTTCTAAATGCTTCATGTACGTGTCAATGTTACTGCAAAATACACCTGTATTTTGTGAGTCTCTGATTGTGGTAGACTATTCACAAACTTAACATAAATACTAGTCGACACACAGCACCATAGTATTACGATGGTGACAGTGCTCCACTTCAGAATGAGGTTCCTGGCTTACCTAGTGATGCTGCTGTTGGTTCTAGCTGCCGTAAGTGTAGGAAATACGTTTGGTTATTGAACGACTCTTTGTCTACAACAGAGGTTTCAAATAGAATAAAAGAGCGAAATGGGTAAAAATGGACGTGGGAATTTTTTAAGTGTTTTTCCAATACTGACAAACAGAAAAGAGGAAAGTACATCAAAAACTTTCAGCATATCCCATCACAGCGGAAAAATAAGACATCACTACTTCGTACATAGGAAGATTATTATAATCGTGCCGCAAGACTATTCATTTTAGTTCTAGAATTTTTATAAGATACGTGTATACATTATACAGGTCTGTATGTATATATGAGCACACGTATTAATTCTAATGTAGAAGATAAACGGGATAAAGAGGGAGTGTGATTTGCTGGGGAGAATGAGTATTGCGTCGAAAATTTTGTTGAAGGCTTTACTCGAAGACAAAATGTAGATGCGGTATTATTTGAATACTGAAGAACTAGTTACGAAGACTTAAACTGAATTCAGCTGTGTCCAATAAGAGAATTTTGTGATGGAGACGAATTTCTTCATGACGGTAGGAAATCTCTTAAATAGATTAAACAAATCCTTCCGGATGAGGTCGTACGGAGTGAATTACTGTACGGGGTAGAACATCTGGTGGGAATTTTAAGTTATTTAGTGTATTAAAAAGGTGTACATTTATTCCTTTAATTTGAAGGCATGGACTGTTGTTCGTACACTTAACAAAATGCAAAATAAACTATCTTTTTATGAATGATTCCACGTTGTACTTTATAGGTAACCATCGATTAATAAGAACACCCTCAAACACAGCTGTACATTTATTTTGAAACACGTCTTGTTCAAAATAAGCTATCTGTTTCAGCCCAAAAGGGCCATAATCAGGCTTTGGATAAAAATATAAAAAGAGATAAAAGGGATTTTCTCACTGTGTATCCTTCAGTGTGAAGTCTTACCTTTACATGTATCGTTTATCATTGTTAATTTTATTAATATGAAGTTTTATACAGTTGTAAACTCTGTACTTAAAAGCGAGATTTTACACTAGAGGAAAGATATATAATAAAAGTCAATGACCTCCTTTTATATATTTTATATGAGGCTTTATAGTGGCACTTTTGGGCTAAAATATGTACTTTATTGTAACCAGAACATACTTCACAATAAAGATACAGGTATTCTTATCAATAAATAGCAAAATAAAACGTTGACTTCCTAAGTACCGTCAAGAACAGTGTAGATCTTCTTAACCCCTTTATGATTCTGAAGTTTAGGCCGGCTGGGAGTGAGATTAATAATTTATACGGGCGTATGTTTTAAAGGGATTTTTATTTTAGCTTGTATTTCACAATTCTGGTTTCACTGTATGCTTTCCTCCAGTTACGATTCACGTATCACTTCACACACTCACAATTCACAACTCTTAGGCCCGAGACTTCAAGGGGTTAAGCAATTAAAAGTGTGGCTTATGGGCAGTCCCAGAGATATAAATTGGCTATCCATAGAAATGTTTTCAGTTCAATGGCTGCAAGGAGCAATGTGGTTGGGCCCTTCAGATCCTGATTAGTTTCCTGTTAGGTCAAATTACCTGCAAGCCAAGACCTGTGAGAGTGGTTTTCCAAATTCGAAGGGGCAAAATGGCTTTTGTGTGGCTCCCCGAGCTAAAACATGATGAATGTGACTGTGTGCCCCGACGTTTTGTTCTCATAAGCCACTTAATGTAGACATTCATATGCATATACCGGGCTACAGCTAGCAAGTGATGGCAACATATCTGGTAGAGTGAACGGTCAAGACAAGTGGTCCCCGCCAGTGTTCCAACCAAACATGCGCTAGTCCGTACGGGCGCAATATACTGTACTAAAGAAGTGTAAATTTAATTGTGATCAGATGGTGATATAAATTAATGCGTACTCAAAACGAGAGGCGTGTCAGTAATTAAATGTTTAAACTGGTCGGGAACAAAGCCTGTCTGCTTCTATTGAAAGACTACGAAACTCTGCATTTTGCCACACGGTCATTTATGTGCGTCATGTGATTTTCGTAATAAATAGCGATCTTTTACACATACAGTATTAACTTTATGGTGCTTTTGTGTTACACAGTATGTGTTCTTTTTGAAACGTGAAACGCATTTTTATAGACAGTGTATACGAAAGTCAGTGTTCAAAAGGCTAATGCCCAGGGGCTCGACCCTTTCCCTCAGCCGCATGCTGTAACATACCGCTCTCCATCGCCTTCCCTGCTTCACTTCCCAACTTCTACGTTGTCTCCGCCAGAAGAATGAACGGACTCTGCCTGGGAACCAAGAGAGTCGTACATCTCTCTTTCCCCATAAAAAATGTAGTGTCTCTCACTACAACTGCTTCCTTTCTTCCTCCTCCTTTTCCTCTTCCTCCTCCTCATCATCATCATTATCAAAATCCACCTGTTCTTCTACTGTCTATTCTTCAAGAGGTTAACTGTGTTTTCTTGTAAGTGCGCTTTTTGTTTTATTTAATACGGTTGTTACCAAACAAAACATGACGCTAAGCACTCAGTAAAAAGTGTTCTACTTTGGTGCTCATAAAATAAAATGTGAATATAGATGCTATTAATAAGCAGATAGGCTACATATTCATGACAGTAAACAGATCCCTGAAGGAGTACAGGAAAGTGCAGGTAAGTCTCAAAACACCATTAACCTCCGGCTGCATGGGGCAGTGTTACACTGTGCTATCGTCCTTACCGCAGGAATAGAGCTTAAAGCGAGGCGTTCTGGATTTGGTGGTTAAAAACGTCCCCCTTTGCTTTTATTAGGAATAGAACCTCAGCTGTATGAAGAAGTAAATATTATATAAATGTGCAACAACTCTTACAAATGCGGACTCCGTTGAGCTCACATATAGGCTATTACGTTGACATAACCTAAGGATTGTACATATGAATTACCCTTGAAACGTGTATGTTTGTTCTGGCTTAGGTGTCTTACGTTCGTCCGATTCCCAATATAAGGAGTCCTATTGATTTTCTTGGTAAGGATATACGAAATCTTTAAAAAGAGGAGACTGTAAGTGTTGTGTTCTGTGGCAGTTGGTGGCTGACAAAGCCGACGGCTGTGAGAAACCCTTCACTTCTACCGCAGCACCAGCGGAAGGAGTCGAGTCTAGAACGATTGAGGCTGGAACTGCGTCAGCAGAGGCTGGAAGTATTTCGACAGAATCGCCTCGGCGCAGAAGAGATGCCGTACAAGTAAATACAACATCTGCTAGATTTGTCTTATCTCATTTAGCGGATCTCGGATTTAATTGACCAAATTTTGGGGCCAGTCCATAGATTCAGAAAGTCCGGTAAACCCCCCCACAATTTGGACAAAAATTTTGAACTTTTCCATATTTATTTTCATAAACTTTGTTGAAAATATTTTATTTTTCAAAAGAAAACATCTTTACACACCGAAAATCCGTACGTACCACCTGTGAGGAAGGAAGATGAGATGCTGTACTCACATTTGTTGTGCAAATTGTGACGTGATGTATCAACTGTACCCTTCTTTTATAATGTGAGTCATATTCTTATGGGGTTTAGGCACGTTCGCAAAATTGTGACTAGCTACTATTAACTTCGTCATGTCTGCCTCTTTGTCTGTCTATATGTCCGTCTTTCCGTGCGCATGGAACAACTCGGCTCTCACTGAACGGATTTTCATGAAAATTTATATTTGAGGATTTTCCGAGAATCTGTCGAGACAGTTGAAATTTGGCTAAAATCTGACAAGAATAAGAGGTACTTTACATGAGGACCTTTGTATGTTTATGATAATACCTCGCTGAATTCTTCTTAAAATGAGAAACGCTTCACACATTATATGTTCAATAACTTTTTCCGAAAATCGTGCCGCTTATGTCACCATGTGGAAAAATATGGTAGACCCAGACAAGCCACAGATGACAATATAATACGGTGTAAGCGCATTGCATGCTGGGTAACTCAGGCTACAGACACAGACACTGAGAGTGCGTAATATTTACTGATTTCCATCACAACAATGTTTACTCAAACGCGCCCCAATGTTACGTTTACACGTACACTGATTTTCCTGTTAAATACAATTCCGCAATTCATGGATATCCGGATCTGAGGGACCTCCTCCCATTACGCCGTTAAATCACGTGTCTCCTGTAGCAACTGGAAAGGAGAGCAAGACGTCAAATCCTTAGAGAATAATGTGAATTCAGAGAGACGCTTAGGCAAAATAAAACTGAAATAACAGGGCTGTAGAAGGGTATCTGTTGAGGGTCTTCATGATTTGTACTCCTTGCTCTGAACTGCCAGCACAAACGATAATGGTGCAGCACATGACAAGTGTCTACGTACGTTTGGTCGGAGAATTTGAAGGGAAGAGAGCATTATCCTGTATCAGGGAGATAATACCTTTAAATTAGGCGCTTAAGTTGGTGGAAACTGTGTGTACTCGGTACTGGAAGGATAGAAATTCTTGAAACTAATGAGGGGACATAAGATAAATAGAAATGGTTATACATAATGCTATGTTACAGAGTCAATATTGCCACATAGCCAGACCAACAAATAAAGGGCATGCAAGAGGCGTAAATGCAGGACACTTCACGAAGAACGAACTTGAACATGTTATTATTTTAAAGTCTTTTAACATTTTAAAGAGTTTTTGTTATTTTAACACTTCGTATCAAGAGGAAGCCACACATAAAAACGGCAGCAAGAGGGCTAAGACCAAGCAACGAAACTCAATCAAGGCCCAGTAGTAAACAGCGTAGAAGTGCAACGCCCTGAAGATGGCACCATGGGGTGCCGAAATACAGGGTGTACACAAAAGAATGGTGCGGTTTCAAAAGTTAACAAGAAACTTATTTCTCACCTTACACGGGCACAACTTACACCGTCAGCAGCGGCAACTGTCCAAGTTTCTCATGCGTTAATCACAATCCTTCAATGTGTGCACCCTGGGTCACACGACACACATCCACACGGTAATCAGATTCATCCCAGACTCGGTGTAGCATGTCCGCTGTAATGGTCTGCAGTGCGTGCGTTATCCGATCACGAAGTTCCTTGAGGGACATGGGCAATGGTGGTACGTAAACGCTGTCTTTAACGCTGTTTACGTACCACCATTGCCCATGTCCCTCACGGAACTTCGTGATCGGATAACGCACGCACTGCAGACCATTACAGCGGACATGCTACACCGAGTCTGGGATGAATCTGATTACCGTGTGGATGTGTGTCGTGTGACCCAGGGTGCACACATTGAAGGATTGTGATTAACGCATGAGAAACTTGGACAGTTGCCGCTGCTGACGGTGTAAGTTGTGCCTGTGTAAGGTGAGAAATAAATTTCTTGTTAACTTTTGAAACCGCACCATTCTTTTGTGTATACTCTGTTTGTAGCAGGAAGTGAGGAATAAGTGGAAATTAGTGAAAAAATGCATTTAGTTGGTTTTCTACACTAGTGGAAAGTATCTTTCCATTCCTGCTTGTTTCTGACAGTCATTACACAGTATCAGTTAAGAGTGAATCATTTTCTCCATTCATGTTGAAGAACAGTCCAGAGGCTGATGGCTTCAGCGGGCAAGCTGGGGTCGCAGTATTTTCTGGTGCTGCTGCTGGCGATGGTGTTGGAAGAGGAATCAAAACTCTGATGGGGTTGTTAACTGGCGCAGATCTGAGAGGTGGAGCCTTGTTTTAGTTAAGGTGAGTTATTGTGTCACGTCCACTGCAAAATTACCGTTGCTTTTCTTAGATCTGAGTAATGAGCAGTTTTTTCATGACGGCCGTGGTCCACCCTTTGCCACAACGTGCAGATCTTAAGGTATAAGGTACGGCGGTAGCACGTTCCTTCGTGGTGCCAGTAAATTTTATCACACCGCAGGTTTTCACGTCCCAAAGACAGCATTCTTCATAATGACTTCGGAGAAGACTTGCAATTCCAAACACTGAATGCAGTCGCAATATGTGTATACCCACTGTATAAAGATGACAAGAATTGTACTCGCATAAATAATAATAAAATATAATAATGCCATTATGAGCCAAAATTATATTGAACCAATTCCATCCAGTTCCCGTCCTCAAAAACTGTGTTTCTAGATCAGTTTTATTATTACTGCAGACTTCTTTATGAGTACGACAAATGGAAGTTTGTCCACAAGATTTGTACATGAATTACTTAGCTTCCCATCCCTGAAGAGAAGCTCAGAACATCTAAGTTTCCTAAATTTCGTTCTCGTAAAAATATCAATAAAAAGCATGAAATTAATCAATAAAAACTACCTCAAAACGTTCGCTTGAGTTGTGTTTTCTAATTTCAGATACTTTCCCGAAGACTTTGTTTCTAGCACTTGCAATTTAGGTAAATAATAATAATAGTAATAATAATAATAATAATAATGTTTATTAAAATGTTGGCAAAGGCAAGGGAGCCAGTTACACGCACACAATCTATACGTGAAAGCAGGACATACAAGCAGATGCGCTAGTATAACAGTATATTTATATAGTATAACAGTACATTTGTCTGTACCCAAAGCATGAAGACATGTAAGTGTAGTAGAATTATAGCTCTACTCCTTAACTTCCGCGCCAGGTGGAGCTGAGTTGTCAAGGCCAGGCACCGGCAGCTTTACTCCCAGGAAACAAATCCGGCATACATTGAACAGGAGAGTGTTTGGGCCCCAGAGTTGGTACTGACGTTTTCGAGAAAAGAAGTCTTCTTCCCCCTGCCGGATTTCGAATTCCGGATTGTCCAGTCCATAGGCTAGCCACTATATCGACAAAGCTATCCCGCCTCTGAAATGTGTCAGAGTAGTAGTAATAATTCAGATAACCTTACTTCAACAGGCGCTTTCGCAAAACTTCTACAAGGACTGTCAGCTTTGTCATGTCTGCCTTTCCGTCTGTCCGCAGGGAGCAACTTGGCTTCCACTGGAAGGATTTTCATTGAGTTTAATATCTGAGTATTTTTCGAAAGTCTGTCGAGAAAGTTGAAGTTTGATTATAATATGACACGAATAAGGATACTTTACGTGAAGACCTAAATATATTTATGATAATATATCGCTGAATTTTTCTTAGAATGAGGAATATTTGAAACAAAGGTTGTAGAGAAAATCAAAACACACGTTTTATGTTCAATAACTTTTTTACCGAAAATCGTGCCGTTTATGAAATAATGTGGAAAAATATTGTACAGCCAGACAGGCCACAGATGAAAATAGAATAGGGCGCATGCGCTTTGCGTGCTGGATAACTAAGGCTACAGACACACACTCAGAATATGTAACACTTATTGCTTTTCCACGGCAACGATATTTACGCGAACGCGCCTGAGTGTAGAGTGCCTGTCTTATTACTTACTTACGTGCTGACTCGAAGCCTAGTGACTAATTACAAAAGTTCCTTCGTCAGTTCTTTGTATAAACTTGTCGACGTTTTGCTATTTACAGGTTCGGCCTTTACAGCAGTTGTTACCTGAGAACACCGGCTTAAACACGTGCGCCAGAGTAGAATAAGGACAACGGATCTTTTCATTTAAAAAATTAAAATATTTTACAGAGTGAAATATGAAATATAAAGCATGTGTTTGAACACTAAGGCTGACAAACGCGTGACAAGAATTAAGCACATGTGTGTGAAGTAGTTACAGATCTGGGGTAATAAGTGTGCATATGTGGCCCCCAGTTGGCTTTCAACATGTTACTTCGAATAAATCAGTCATACAAATGTTACGACTTGTGCAACTCCTTCAGCTCTGTGGAAAAGCATCTTCCTTGAGCAGTCCATAAAAGGGTTCCTATGTTACAGCAACAATGTTCATCACCATAATCAAAAAATCTCTCACTCTATTACGGGCCATTCCAGTCGGATGCACGTCTTCATATCTCACCTCCCTGAACCAAACTTTAATATCATTTTCCAATCACGTGGAAGTCTCATACGTTTCTTTAATTTTCACGTTTTCCAGAGAAGACTATGTATGCATTATTACTTATCAGTAACTTCTACATGTCGAGCCCACCGATGAGTGTGTGTTTCAACTGCCATAAAAATGTTGAAAATAATATAACATTTAAAAATTCTCTCATTGCCTAATTTTATCCCTTTTCATAAGCAACTTTCAGAAATTCTCTATTTAATTTTTCCCTGCATTTTGAGATATCAATCACGATAATACCAAAAGAGCCCAAAATGTAGCCTGAGGAGAAGTAATTTAATACACAAAAATTGATTAAAATTTTGCTTTGCTATAAAAGGCAACGCTTCTTCTTGTATGGCTGACCAAAAGATATTTACAACCTTTTTGTTGCCGCCCGTTTAAAGCCAGTGCTTTACATGTACTTACCTTCCGAATCCATTCAGTTAATTAAAACCTTTTGAAGCCTCACCTTCATTTTAATTACACATAAAAATTCTGTTCGTACCTCACAGAGAGCGTGGTTCATGTCCATTAGAGGAACAAGTCTATTAATGTTGTTCAGGTAAATACTCGGTTTTTAAAGCGTAAATCATGCCGACACAGCGAGTGAGAAAATGCAGAATTTATGTATGTTTGAGCGGGTGGAATATACAGTTACCACTGGGCTTTACACAGTAAAACTCTTGACATTTTAGCAGTTTATAAGCGATCGCATGGTCCACCCATTAATCTCACCGAATCAAAGCATCATACATTCCTTGTTGCTGGCGGTACGGTATGGTACGTCCTGAGCACATATTCAGGGACTCCTAATTATAATAATTATAATTAGGGATCCCTGAATATTATTATCATTATTATTATTATTATTATTTATAACATCCTTTTTATTAACTGCGACATGAATTCTCGCAAGAGGCCTGTTAATTCTCTCTCACCGCGCTCCACACAAATTAAAAGCTCTCCCTTTTTATTAAACACGTAGCCTGATAATTGTCAGAATAAGCATTTATACCTGTTTTTGGATATGAGCAAACGTATTCTTTCTCTGAGCATGAATAGTGTTTTGCACAGCAGGCAAGCATATTGAGATGCCCCATCGTCCACTTTTTTAAAGCTCACTGCTGGTTCTTCGCCAGAATCCTGTGCTCACAGATCTAATAAGTAATATGGAAGACTCTGAATGTCTTGTTTGCGCTATATTAATTTTTATATGCAACATACGGAGACACAGAAGACAGAAATTTTACGCTCTTAAAACTCTGGACCCCAGCACTTTCCTGTCTTTATGGTTTTTCGAGGTAGTAATGAGGGAGTACTGAACAGATACTTGAACTAATCGATTCTCAAATCACGGTTGAGAATCGGTAATATATTATATTTTGCATAAGAGAAAATTTTAGTCAGACGTATAATTAAATGACAGATTCTACAGACAAAACCACAACGTTTCAAATCTAAATAATAAACAACTTTAATTCACTTAATGTACAGTCGGGCTCAGTTATAACGACATGAAAATGACTGAATATTTTGTGTCGTTATAAACGAGCGTTGTTCTAAACGAGAAGTAAAATGTTAGGCTAACAGTGAAGAATCAATTAATGCCACAGAATATCTGACGCCATAGACGAGGTGTCGCATAAACCGATATCGTTATAACCGGGTTCGATTGTATTTAAGTACCTGACAGCAAAAGCGAGGCCAATTTACAAGCAAGCGCTGCAAAAAAGACGTACAAATAATGCTACCAAGCATTTTAAAAACTGCATAAAAGGACAAAATCACAAATAACACAATAATAAAACGAACTATTATTAATGAAGGCCAGAGTCTCAAAATAATAAACTTCAGTAGTGAATTACTTACAGATCAGTACTGTGAGTTAATACGGTACCAAAATATCACCAGACAGTGTTAGGCACAGAAACACGCCTGCCTGAGGGACTGATGTTTCTGCAGTGCCAGAAATAGAATCGGCTCTTATTTCCCATTAGCCACATGAGTAGGGACATATGATCAGGTGCAGTTATTTATTTGTAAATACACTAATAAGCAAGAGGACGTCGCAACATCGTTGCCTAGACTGAAGTGTTAAAGAATTTAACCTAACTAATAGATCCTCATATTTATTATCACTTGCGTCAGGGAAATTTCTGCTATAGAAGGAGGATGAAAAAAATTTTTTGCTTTGTTTCGAATCAGTCAGTGTAATGGGATTCCCGGCGACAGATCTGTACTTGAGGTTAGGCCGCACGTGGGCACTGTGCAGAATAAAAATAACAATAGCATCACAAATTTAATAAACTGATGCAATATTTTTGTGATTATGATCTGAAATTTCTAAGCAATATAGTCACAACCGTGCTTCCTGTTTGATTATAGCACATTAATTTTAACACGTGTTTTCCTAAATATGGCTGCCATTTTGTTTTACGTCATCAGAGCATCCATTGTGACACTGGGAAGCATTCTTTATTATCGACAATATCGGCATGGTGTTATGTATAGCCAGCTGAGAGAAAGAATGATGCAAGGCGCTTTTAATTTGAATAAAACATTGTGTTACTTGGTTTTCAGATGCGTACCAGAAGATTTTTTAAAAAATTAAAGAACACTTTTATGAGGACAAATCTAGGATTTAAATATTCCTGATATGCGCATTTCACTATGAAAATTAAACAACAAAATCGAAGAAAAAGTCTAAAACTACGTCTGTGCATGAGGAGAAAAATTATTTTATTTTAGCACTTTATTTTCGAGAAACGTTATGTAAATTTACATATTCCTCATGCGCTTAAATAATTCGGATAAGCTTTATTAAAATTAAATTTGTATCAATCTATACAGTAATTACTTCTTGCCATTCGAGAAAGCTGTACCGCCTGAAGAAGTTCGTCAATATTATTTCGAAAAACCTGCCTGTCCATCAACTAATTACGTGGTAACTAAATAAATAAATAAATAAGTTTAAGTATTAGAGACTCTGTTGAGAAACTGGGAGTTCCTCAGCTAGTCGAGAATTTTCCTGCATTTTCTGCAATATGAAACTTTATCACCCTTTCAAAAAAAACCGACCTGCCCCTATCGTGAGACACATTAATCCACTCCGAGCCGTCATCCTGTTTATAATTATACATTTTAATATTACAATTTCATCTGCTCTTAGGTATTCCGAGTGTTCTCTTTCCTTCAGGTCTCCCCACCAAAACCCTGCAGGCACCACTTCTTTCCTCATTATGTGTTACTTGTCCGCCCACATAATTTTTCTTGATTTCGTCACTCGATAAATATTTGATAAGGAATACGTACAGATCACGAATCTCTTTATCATGCAGTCTCTTCCAGTCCCATGTTACCTCGTCCCTCTTAGTCCCAAATATCTTCCTTAGCACACTATCCTCTAACACCTTCACCCTACGTTCCTCCCTCAATGTCGGAAACCGAGTTTCACACCCACATAAAACAAGAGACAAAATTACAATTTTGTATATTTTACTTTATACTTCTGAATAATAGGCGTTCCCTGAGTTTAGTGTACTTTCAATTTCTTTCTAAATGAAATATTGATTTGGAAGGGCTATTCCTAAACATTTCAACTTTACCACACTTTTAATCTCACAGACTTTAGAGACCTTCCACACATTACAGCGCTTTTGTCTAGAGGTGACTACTTTATCCTGCGTACTTTCCGTAAATACTATGAATGGAAGAGGATACAAGGTTGCACGATATTGCATTGTGAACAACTGACAGCTGTGAATAGTTGGAAGAGAAGTATAAATATTCGTCGCTGTTTAAAACCCAAGCAAAGTTCTTGTGAAACTTATTCATACCAGAATGAGGCTCCTGGTGATACTGAAGCTAGTTCTGTCTGCTGCGGTAACGGTAAGTGTTTCAAATATTTTTCCAAACAAGAGCAGCCAAGTGTACTCCACCCTGCAACACCACCTAGGAACGTATATTTTACACAGGCATTCTCTGCCATTTTGCATGACATTCGCTTTGATTGATTGTAGAAACAAATTTACTGGGAATTCGGTATGACTCAGTCAGTAAAATTACTAGGCTACAGGCTGGAATTTCGAGGAATAGTGATTCCATTCCCAGCAGGTGCAGAAAATTTGTCTTCTCCAAATTTTTCAGACCGGCTACGGGGCATAAACACCCTCCTATTCGATGGATGCCCGAGGCCATTTTCCCACGGATAAATTGGCCGGCACTTAAAGCTAAACACTCAACTCCCTCATCACATTCTTCTTCTTCTTATTCTTCTTCATCTTCTTCTTCTTCTTCTATGACGCAATAGCCCAATATCAACCCCCGGCCTCCTGTAGATAGCCTGTCCACGTTGGTCTCTCCAGCGCTTCTCTTTTACAAATTCATATGCCCAATCATGTATCAAAATCACGTTCCACATTCCATGGCTCAAATTTCCTACATTTTTATTTCCCTTTGTAAGGCTTTTCTTTAGCTTTCGAGACACGTGATATATCATGGAGAGAGACAGTCAGGTCTTCGCCCAACCCCCAACCTGGAGGACCAAGCCTCCGTACTTATGACCCTCGGAGGCAGGATGGCTCTGTTATACCCCCAAAGCCACTTCCCTTACACTCAATAATTGAGCCCCTGATGCTTCGCCTCCTACCAGTGGGCAGGTAAACCGGCATGGGACCGTACTTGCAGGCCTTCGTATGCATTCATGGCGAGCAAAAAGGCAACTGTACTTTTTTAATTTATTTTCACGAGCTTAATTAAAATTTCGGTCCTACAATAAGCAAAGTCAAAGATTATTTCCTTCACTTGAGCTTGTAACTATACGCTGACTAATACGTATTTCAAGTACAATTTTTGCATCCTAATGTTTTACGTATTTTATGTCATGCGCTTATTTTCTTCAATAGTCAGCCGTCTTTTAAGGATCAGATTTCTGCACATAACTTTGTGTAAAGCAGGTATTTTGTTGGAATGTTAAGAAAGATAAATTCTCCTAGCACCGTGTAATTTGAACCTTCAATGCTAAGTTTTATGGAAATTTATTAAACCAATTTCGGTGTTGAAATATGAGACACAGACACGACGTCCCCATTGTGCATTTATTTTATGAATCTTGTGCAAAATGCAAAAAAATACGAATGCAATATATCATTGATTTATGTTTATTAGTCTAAGAAATAGTTAATAGTTATTTATTTTTGGATTTAGAAAACTGTTCAGTTTGTCATACAGTGTGGTTCAAAAGTTACGTAACACTAAAGGCAGTAGGTTAAATACCGAGAGTTCAAGTGACATTAACACTGCTCTGTATTTTCATGCTACCATAATACATGCAGCTGCAGCGGCGGCATATTTCGGGGGGAGGGAGGGGTTGGTAGATGCGGATGGTATTTCAGATTTTGTGTCAAGAATAATGTTCATGTGTAGGCCGCGACAGCTCAGTAGGTGTTGAGACTCGCTACGAGCTGGACGGTCCAAAGATCGAATCCCACTAGGGAAGCGAATCTTTCCGCACCCCTCCAGGCAGGCTGTGGGGCCCTCCCAGCCTCCTATATAATAGGTACCGACTCATCCCCGGGAGTAAAGCGGCCGGAGCGTGGCCTTAACCACCGTCCCCATCTTAGCGCCTAGGTTAAAGAGAGAGTAAAGCTGCACTTTTACCCCCCCCCCCCACTCTGCCTTCATGTAAGGTTAGGAGTTGAACGTAACCTTTATAATCTTTATGTATTCTGTACGTGCCTTGACACGCCCAGCTATCCTACTACCTATTTTAAATTTAAATAACATCTTTAGTGAATACAGTGTATTTAAACAAACCACAAACAGAAAAACGTCAGTTAAAATTAGCATTAAACCACGCGGTGTACAACCACACTATAACCGTAGGAAATTTCGCTTTCTTCTACCACTTCCAAGTGCTGTTAACAAACACTTGATATGACAATTGAAATGTCAAAGGTAATCCAGTTTCAAATAAAACCCTGCAGTCATAGATTGATTAATTCTTAGTTTCTTGGAAGACAAATGTTTTAATTCCCTAGGTGATAAAAGATCATCGGCTATTTCTAGGTGGTATTTATGTATAAACACTCCGCTACTTAAACAGTTTTAAAAAATGGAAAGCAAATTGAAATAATAATAATTTTTGAAAGCACTCCGCACTTTTCCTTTCCGGAATAAAACCGCTATGGTAGGGTGGCGGAAAAACACTGCCAGGCGATAACACAGGCAGCGGGACAGTCGTGCTGCTGCCGATTAGGTTACACTGTTTTGGTGTTTGGATTTCAGCGGTGCTGCTTTGTCTATAAACACCTATTTGTCCGTACGCACGCTCAAGTCCGACTTGGGCACAATTCTACTTGCTCCGGACCTTCGGGAACTAAACTGTTGCTTAAGTCTGGGAATGTCTGCAATTTTATCTAGAGCCTGAGTAAAACCATATAGGTATCTTCTGCACAGGCTCTAAGAAGGTGCTGAAAACTAGTACCTTTAGAATATAAATCTAGGATAGTGACTCTCAACCTTCCGGAATTCGAGGTGCACTGGACCTGAAATTGAGAACTAATATTTATAATTAGGCCATGGTGTCATTTACCGTATAACAAAGAGAATTTGCAGATTTTTTCTAATGAAAGGCACTGTAGTCAGTACAATTGGTACGTGGGCTGAGCGACAGGGAAAGATTTTGTGACAGACTCCGTCCATAAACAAATTCTGGCAAGGAGTGGGCCGCAGTAACTTCACAGCTATTGTGTAACACGAACAGAAAGATTAAAGTTTTGATAACAATGACGATGATGATAATAATAATAGTAATAATAATAATAACAATATACCTGGTTTCAGTTCTTACAATGCTTGAGTCTACCTAACCCTTAAAACCGGGCTGTCATGGTTGTAGCCCACCATCATTTGCTACTCGGCTACCAACTAAGCCCTTAAGAGCCTAGTAAGGGCCTAGTTGGTAGCCGAGTAACTGTGTGCACACAGATATGACATAGGACGCCTTTCACGATTGATTCAGTGTTGAGACATTGTGCAGACAGAGAGACAGAGACAAATTGGCTCCTTTCAGCCTTCCCAATGTAGGTCACCAAATATTACACATTAGTGGTGCTGGCATTATTAGCAGCTCACCATATATTCCACATTAGCAGGATAAAGGTTAAAACATTAACACTTGACCTTGTCTGAAGGTCTGCCTAAATACCTTATCTGACGTTTGTTACTGCACCTTAACATTTTCCTGTCGGCCATCTACTTATTCATATTTAACAACTTTTTTGTTGAAGAATTCCATTCTACATTTTCTATTTTGTAAATAATGATACGAAACATAAAGTGGCAGTGTACTGTTACTAATTTCTGCTTCCAAATTTCAGATATAATTTATTGTTATAAAGTTTAAAATTGCTAAAATATACACAATAACGTGCACTAATGTGGTATTAGAAATTATTTGACACTTTAATTTGCGTATTTAGTTTTATGTAAACGTTCTTCTACAAGTATTCAAAACCTCGTGCCACATTGGGCAAAGCTCCACGGCACACCGGTTGCGAACTACTGATCGAGGCCTTACTACTGCATTAGCCTCAGTGGTCTATTCTTTTATGAAATACAGAATGTGAAAACAATTAAATTTCCATTGTTTTTGTTTTACCAGATTTCGTGTGAAGAAAGGCACTCGGTTGAAGCTGCAGGAGGGTCAGAGCTTCAGTACGACAATGGAACATATTCTACATACCATGGACTCGAAACAGAGAAAATGGCAGCAGAGTTTTCCAGCGAAACTTATACAAATAACACAAGCAACTGGATGACAGGAGGTTACAATGGAACTTACGTGAACCACACAGGAACCTGGAGGACAGGTGTGTCTGAAGCTGTCAAGGGAAAACACTTGGTAGGAAGTTCCAAAGCAACACATCAAGGAACTTACAGAAATCAAAGGTGGAGCTGGAGGGGGCGAAATTGTAGCAGGACTTGTGCAAATTCCACGACGAACTGGGGAAGAGTAATTTGCAACGGGACATGCGCAAATCGCACATGTGGCTGGCGGGCAGGTTGTTCCAACAGCACATGGAACTGGAGGACGGGAGATTGCAGCAGAATTTTCAGAATTTTAATGTACCACACATGGAACTGGAGACCAGAAGAGTACAAGGCAGCCTTCGTAAATCGCACACGGGCAAGAGTTTCCAATGAAACATATCACAGGACGTACAGAAGTCACATGGCATTAAAATATTAAACTCATATCCTTAGTCCTGCTATTCAGTCTGTTCTTCATACTGATTGAAAGAAATTAAAATGCAGCTGAAATGAAAGTGTCCATTACAGTTTTACTCTTCAAAGTTATGAAGACGAGAAAATTATCTCTTACATCAAGACATTAATACTGTGTGTGTTCTTCCACATAAAGAGCTAATATTATGAAAATTCAGACATTTCTGTCCCATTGGAAGAAAATTTTCTACCTGATTATTAGAAATTTATTGCCTCCCGTAGCTTTTCCCACTCACTGCAGGCATGTACTGGGATGATACTGTATTTAAAAGTCCGACAAGACCTTCTTTTATGGAATTTTCGAAATTACCAACCTTCTGTACAGCATTCAACGCTACATAAACACATAGAATAAACCAGCTCAGCAGTAACTTTTGGATCTATGCTACACTGTAGCACCGGTTACGTTGACAAAAGTTTTACTCAGTTTTCTTCAATTTCTCACGCAAAAAAAAAAGATATAAAATTTATAATTACGCACAGATCTTCCTGTCTTCTCCTTTGCAGCTCTTATTGCATAATTATTGTATCGTATCATAAAACGTTAACTAAACCTGTTACCTGGTACAGCAATAAAAAATGATCCAATAGCAATAAAGTACAGTAAACTCTTTGTTCAAGGGCCTGAGTATGACTAAAACCCAAAGAATTTCCGGAGTTTGTTACGCGCGATGACGCAAACTGCATGCTGTTTGTTATGAATAGCAAGCAGGAAAAGAGGCAGATGGGTCAGGAAGGGGAAAGGCGAGTGAAAGGTTTCGGTTATAACGCGTTTCCGTGTTAGAGCATAAGAAACGATGTGTATATAGGCAAAGCAAAATTACATGCATGCACGTCTTTTGTGAAAATGTTTTAGATAACGAAAGAAATTCTATTCGACGAGATCCGGAAATCCGGGATTTAAATCATAAATATATGTTTATGGTTTGCTTATCACAGAAAATATAACAGTACAAGTACTTCGTGACACATATTTACCGTGTACTTTTGCATAATAAGAAAATGAACCAATATACACTGTATGCGCCTATATTGTCAATATATTTTCTTATTAGCATTCTAAAGTTATTTATTATTTACATGTATTTATGTTTTATTTAAAGACGCTATCAACGTCTGCGATTACATAACGTAGGATATCAACTAAATAGTTAAATGGAATTGATGTGGAAGGAAATGACTATGGACTATATTTATGTTTAGTTCCATAATTTGCCTGAAGCGACTGAGGGCAACAATACAGTTTCTCAGTTAAAGTAATCAGTTTCCCTGTGCATGTTCAATATGGGGCATATATGGGCAGCAGTCAGTAGCGTTATTGCTTCAACCAACTTGCTCGGTTTATTTAGAGTATTTTAATACAAACTGTAGTTCATGGGAGTGACAGTAAAATACTTGGCATCGGATTATGTGTGTTGGTACTGGGGAACTGGTAAAGCAGTACCACGAATGATAGAAAGAAAAAATAATTTCGAGAAGTTGGGCTAAGGCGCTGAAGGAAGAAGTATACAGCACTGGACTGATATTTATGTGGAAGAATTAACAGAATGAATACGACTATGATATAAGAATAATAAATACGAAGGTGAAAGAAGGATGTAATGATATGGAAGGCAGAACACTGTGCTAAAATGTCGGAGAGAATTTCATTAGATGTGTATGGACAGATGGATTTTTGGTGGGGTAAGAGAATATATCTGACACGTAGTAGTAGGCAGGAAAAAGAAAGTGATTGCATGATTATTAACAAGAACATGGAAACTGAAAGGAACGAGAAAGGAAGTTTTGAAAGGAAGATGCCGGCTATATTTAGGGAAACAGGAAGCCAAAATTAGGGTAAAAAGCTATAATAATACAAGATATTCTTCTCCTGCAAATTAGTCGTTGTGTGTACGGCAGATGCAATGAACGCAAGGGTCTTTAATCATTTACACTACAGCGGCGTCAGAGGCATAAGAAATTTTGGCGCAAGTTTTTTGTGCTTGTTAAACGCTTTGGAAATTAACATTTTCCGCTCAAGTCCTCAAAAAGCGAATCAGATTTTGTGACAGTTGTAACATTTTGGCCTTCTTACTGTTATTTATATCTCAAATTAGAAATTTATGGCTGGTAGACTATCTTCTACAGTGCAGCTGTCAGCATGAAAAATGTAACTTCTTCGTTGGCCAATTTTCTACAATGTGGTAAATCTTGTGTAATCGTAGATTTGTATGCAATAGCTCCATATTTGTGGATAAAATAAAAATACCGTTTTATAAGATAAAATGTATTTATTGTCCAAAATATTTATGGTGCCACTTGCGTGAGATTTAAACATATCTTTAAAAGTGTCTCAGCCCATGGATCGATAAAAGACACATGGGATAAGAGAAAAAAGCGCAGAAGAACAGCCCACAAAAGAATTCGTAACATCTGCACTGACTGTGATACTAAATAAGGCCTCAGAAATATATATATATATCTGTTTACATTATTTATAATTTAATAAACTCGAAAAAATTTTCACTTACGTATTGTGCAGTTCTACTGATTTAACACACTTTACGCAGGCAGCTTTACTGTGTACCATGCGGATACAGAACGCCACTTGTCATTTGCGATACTGCATTTTTTACTAACATTTGGAACGAAATAGATATTTCATGATTATACGTATACGTAGTACTTGCTAAACATAAGGCATTAAATACGTAACAAGTTTATAAAAGTGTCACGTGTAATTTGAAATCCATTCTCTAAAATGTAGCGGCCTTTTTATAGCCCTTTACCCTACACTTTTGAGGTTTTCATAAAATGTAAAATGAAGAAAAGTATTTATAAATTCAAAGTAGCTAAATATGAGGGAGGATAGCTTGTCAAAAGATATTAGTATGTACCAATGAAGCATTTGTCACAGATCTATGCAGATGCAAATTGAAATACATTAGGGTTAATAAAATTAAGATTCCTATACAGCGTATGTGGGCCCATATAATGGAGCAGAGGACCACCTTGAAATAGGAGTCAATCGGAAAGTAGTTCCAAGAAAATAAGGAATGTGTTCAGTTAAAAAATATGGTACAGTGCAGTAAAGTACAATAGTGTGTCAGCTCGTGTACATAAAAGAATATTAAGAACATGACTCACGCTTTAAGTGTACAATGTCATAAACTTTAGGCTATATATTTCACGGTGTTATAAAACAAAAATATGAGATAACAAAATATTAAACTCTTATAAAAAGCATTTGTAAGAGTATTCTTCAAATTAAAAAGGTGCCGATTTTTAAATATATTGTACGTTTTATTTGTCCGACATTAGAGCACGGTTTCCCACAGTTACAGCGTCTGCAAGTGCTGACTTACAAACAAAGCAGGTACAGTACAAGTATACATCACAAATTGCTACGCGTAACATGAGCTGTAACCCTGGGAGTAAAGCGGCCGTGCCAGCAGAATAAATACTCAGCTCCGTCTAGTGCCGTGGTTAAGAATATGTTTCCCCTTCTGCTGTACGCTGTCATAATATGTGCACGGGCAGCTTACCTTTACCTTCAGCTTTGCGTTTGCTTTTGCCTTTACCTCGACAGGTTCTAAAGAAATCATGTCACAACAGACCAAACATCGCCATCGATTAGTTACCACTTCTGCTTTGCAAGCGGGAGGTCTAGCATTAAAACCTTGGCCTGGAGACCGGATCCCCTGCCTGAGGTTTCCCGTGGTCTTCCTCAGTACCTAAATTAAGCTACTGCCGATTCCTTTCACTCATGTTCCATTCCATTCTTTACTAACACCTGTCGACGCTGTATAACCCCAGGAATATATAAAGTTGCTAAATAAACCAAGAAAAATAAATAAGACTAAGTAAAATTTATCCTACATCAAATTTTTCGAATTCGCCATCATATGTTTGTACTGTTGGCGGTTAAGGGATTTCCTTGAGAAAAATGAAAGCATAATACCTATACGTGGGTCAGTTTCGACATCCTCGCACGTACTAATTTCCTAATGTTGCTCAATCCTCTTACGAGTGAACTGACAGGCATCTGTCATTGTCCCTCCCATGACATGTTTGTGTGTGAAGAAACAGAAAGTAAACTGCCAGCATGATCTTTGTGGAACTCCGATCTAAGAGAGCTCAGCTTCAGAAGATTAAAGTGAGATAAATACCATTTAATTTGAGCAGGAAAAAGTCACCAGCAGTTGACAAGTGTGCCAGTAATCTCATTAGTCGTGACAAAAGAAACAAAATTAGAAAATCCTTGTCTTTTACAAAAAAAGCTCCGTGCTGAGTCGAACAAATCCATTCCATGCCCCCACAGTCCGTTTCTTTTCAACACATTATAACAACATATTACCCTGCGCAACAAAGCCCCTCAGGTGCTCCCTTTCCTTCAGGTTTTCTGAATGACTTTTTGTAAATGAAGAACAAAATATTGTGTTAAATGTGTTACTACTACAGACATCAAAATATTTCAGCTGATATTTCATCGACTAATAGCAATCTGAGATCCACACTTTGAAAAACAACTGTAATGTAGTATTACTAAAAAGTCCAACTAAATATACTTGTACAATGCGTTTACTTAGAGAATATTCAGCATAACCAGACGTTACGGAAATCCATTTATTTCATCGGAGTTGAGAGAGTTTAATACATGTATTAACGCAAATTTTGTTTTACATCACAATCTTGTACTTCCAAGTTGAACAAATATAAGTGTCCGTAGTCGTGCTTTTTAATAATTAACTAATACACAAAAATTATGTAACGTGTTAAGATGTAGAATAGTGTGTCTATTTTACGGGTATCTTGGGTTCAGGTTTCAAATAAAATGATACTCCAATATTTCATTCCCAGTGATATTCTTTATTAACTAATTAAAATAACATTTATGTTGTCCATTAGCTTCTGCACAAAAGCGACAGCAGAGATGCACAGTATTTAGCTGACATAATCAAGAGGCTCAGCTCCACTTCCGGTCGTAAGGATGACAGGAATTACCTGTGAAATCAGTTCCCTTGTTTCCGGACTGACATTTGTTTTGTTCAAAATGTGTTTCAGAAGTTCCTTTAGCCACCTTCCTTTAGTAACGTACTTCCAAAATTGGGAACCTTCGCTCAATATATTGGGATCAAATTCATTTGCAAAATATTCCATGAGTTGCTGCTCCTCCATTTCACCGAGTCTCTCCTTATCTACAGCCTTCAATAAAGAATTCAGGTTAATGAATCTTTTGTGTACGACTGGCGTCTTTGTTGCTTCTGTGATTACATCGGCCTCTCCCATGATCTGTATTCCGAGGTCTTCCACAGAATCATCCACATTTGTTGCTGTGTTACTGAGGGAAACCTGTGAAATTAAATGCTGCAAGACTTGACGCAATTCTTGTTTGTACGGAAACTGGGAATGAATAAGAGCAAATCTGAGAATCGATTTCAGTAATTGTAAAATAGTTGCAGAGAGATCGATTTTATAATCACCTAAAGCCTCAAAGAGATTTTCTTTCGAAAACCAGTTGCTCACAATTTCAAAGAGTTTTTCTCCTTGTTTGTCTGATTGTTGAACGATATGCTTTAAAATCTCGGACAACGCATCACCGGAAACCAGAATATTGGGCTGCTTTTTCATATATTGTAGATAAGTTTCAACAAACACCATGTCCTTTACTGAGACAAGATTTCTGGATATCAGGTTTTGAAGAATAGATTGAAGATATGCCTCCTTTGTTGGATAATTCGCAGAGCTGTAGACATTGTCTTGCAAGAAACTGTAAATGTCTTCTTTAAGCAAAATTTTACCGATCTCTTTCAATGTGAAACAGTATAAAGATGTATTGGTGCATTCAGGCAATATGTAAGTAATATCAACGAATTTAGAGCTTGGTTTGGGTGTATAAGCCTTCCATGGTTTCAACGTACTTGTCAGGTAGGCTGAGTAACGTTGAATAGCGATTATTTCATTAGCCTGAAGTTGAATTTGTGATAACAGTTGTTGAAAAATGTACAACAGTAGTGAAGCCTTATTGGAATAGCTTGATATGTTAATATCCAAACTCAGTATGAATTTCATTATACTCGGTTGGCCAAATAGGTAGCGTATTTTGTCTATGAAAGAACATCCTTCATATCCTGAACAAACAGGCAAAAGTTCACTTGGGTTTTGAAGGTCACTTTCTGAGGGAGTGTCGAGCACTTCGCCGACAGGGAAGATGGTTATCATCTGTGTGAGCTCGGCAGAATCTGAAGCTGCATAAGAACTGTGGGGTTTAGCAGCATTTTGAGGTTCTGGCTGTTGCAGTGCATACTGAGTGTGTGGTTCAGAATAGAGTGGGTGTAGATTTTGAAGTTGATTTAGGAGATGGGGTTGATTTTGTAGTGAATATAAATATTGACTTTGGGCTTGATCTTGAGTTTCAGGTTGATATTGAGCTTCAGGATATTGAAGTTTATGTGGAGGTGGGGGTTGATCATATGGTGTGTATTGAGGTTGATGTTGAGGTTGATAATGTTCAAATTGTTGTTGTTCTTCTTCCTCTTGTGGTTTTTGATATTGAGATTTATGTTCATGTTCAGGTTGAGGTTGATTTTGCGGCAAATGTTGTGTTTTATGTTGAAATGCAGACTCTTGTTGTGGTGAGTACTGAGGCAGATCTTGATGTTCGTGTTGAACTTGTGGTCGTGATGTTGCAAATTTAGGTTGCTGTTGGGCTTGATGTTGCCAGTCATCTTTTTGTGACAACTGAAACTGAGTCTGATAAGAGTCAGATTGTTCTTGATTTACGTATTCAGGTTGGAGTTTAATTTTTGGTGACCACTGAATTTGAGATTTGGGTTTAGGTTGAGAAGCGGGCTGTTGTGGATAGTAGGGCTGATATTGAAGTGGATACTGAGGTTGTGGCTCAATTTGTGGCCTATATTGAGGTTCATATTCACGTTCTGGCGAATACTGGGGGTGTTGAAACTGGTACTGGGCTGGTGGTTGATTTTGATTTGTGTATTGAGATTCGTCTTGATTTGGTGAATACTGGGGTTGGCGACTTTGATATGCAGACGGTTGTTGATACGTGAGTGGATGTTGATATTCAGCTTGCTGTGTTGAATACTGAGGTGCTTGCTGAGTTTGGTATTGTTTTGTGTGCTTATTTTGACTTGTATATTGATATTCATTGTAACGTACTGGATATTGAGGTTGTTGTAGTTTGTGCTGAGTTTCGGGTAGATATTCAGCTTGTTGTGCTGCATATTGTGGCTTTTGTTGAGATTGGTATGGAGTTGTGCGCTTATTCTGAGTTGGATGTTGATAAATGTTTTCGCGCGTTTCATAGCCAGTTTGTAAAGATTGGTACTGCGATGGGTGTTGATTTTGAAGTGCGTCTTGGGGTCGAGATTCATATTGGGCTTTCAGTTGGTATGTGGGCTGAGGACTGTATGGGAATTTAGTCTGGCTTGAATGAACATTTTCAGGTTGACGAGGTAGGGTAATGTTTGTAGAAAGATGTACCGCTGCTGTAGGGGAGACTGTGTCGTTGGGAAGAGCGCTAAGTTTATTTTCAATAATCGCAATAACCTCGTTGGGCACGTCAGGAGTGCTGGCGACAAGTTGCAAGAAGTCTTTCAAACCACTGTACGTGCTGGTAAGAGGCATGTTAGAGAGCCTTTGGACGATCATTTCCCACACGCTGTCTTTCAGCGCATATAATACCGAAGCAAGGTTTCGGATCTGCATGGCCGCTTGTATGTCCATGGGCAGTGGAATGGTTGTCATAACCAGGTACACGTTATACTTAATAGCTTGTCTGTCAGACAATTCTTTGTTCTGTCGTAATAATTGCCGTAAGTCGTACGTCAAAAGACTATTTGCGTCTGCTGTGTTATAAAACGGATGGCCTATAACCGACGGGAGGACCCATCTCTTGTCTATACCCCCTGTAAGGGTGGGAATCTGCTGTGCGAAAGCTAAACTGACAACCATGGGTTCCTGCAAATAATTTTTTAGATGTAGTATTTGAAGACCAAAATCTGGTTCCACGAGAGGTATGAATGATTTGAGCACATTTTGCAATTGTTCTTGAAGAGGTACGCTTATCAATTCTTCTAGCTGGGGTAGTAGAAAATTTGCGTTGATCTCTCCCAAAAGCAATCTTTTAATTAGCTCCTCAACAGTAGCTAGCATTTTAGGGTTTGTAGCTATCGGTGAAGTTTGTAGCAGGAAGCTAAAGTAATTGATTATGTTGGACTGCAAGATGTTCAACAGAGTCAGCCTCTGTACCTCTGTAGTGTTACCAGATTCACCTCCAACTATTGCAGGTATGGCCGGTCTGACGACAGGCATAATTGCGTCTTCTTTCTCACCGTCATCTCTCATGATTTTGACAGAAGCGGTGCCTGTGTAGATTTGAATTGATTCTTCTGCCAGCGGTATATAGCCCCAGGAGCCTTTAAAAAAGCCATTTTCATCCAAATTATCGTTATCAATAATTATACCATCGGCACTGTCAACATCTGTATTGAAGTTACTTGATACATTGCGTCCAATGACAACATATCCACTGCTGTCGCTGCTGCTGTTGCTACCATCTACATGAATAACTGCACCTCCTATTTGCATAGAACCTCCAACTTGATATGGCTGAGTCAGTTTGCTAACTACGTTTCCATTAACAACCCCACCAACGCTGACGATTGCATCACCAAAGAAACCCAACCCAGATAAGATGTCAGCCCAATTCCCGCCGCCATAATGAACAACTTTAACACCATTTTCCACATTTCCAGTGAAGATTCCTGGCAGTTTATACAACTGTGAAAGTGTAGATGATACTGGTGGTAATTCCTTCGATACTTTCTGAAATATTTCCTGTAAAAGGAAAATAATATGTAATATTCTGAAGTTAATGGTTTATGGCGGAACACTTTTAAGTAATATACGCAATTAAAAAATGAGAGACTTTACAGCGCGTAAATATGAACCTAATTGTGTTACATTATATATATATATATATTCATTCAAGACCTCAAAATGGCGTGAATCAGGCGGAGATCGACCTACGGAAGCAGCCTATTCTTCGCACTTATTTTATAAAATACACTGCGAAATTTCTTTCAGAAAAACACAACCTAATGAATACAAACATTGCATTTGATCACTTTATGTTATTCATACCGAGCACGTAGTTACTATAATTGTAGAACAGGAGACCAACACGTGCACACTTTTTATAAAATGTTCGTAAAAGGTATTTAAGCACAAACCCGACATGTGTACCGAAACATATCGGGTTTGTGAGTAGAAGTCTTTTACGAACATTTTACAAAAAGTGGGCACGTGTTGGTCTCCTACGCTACAATTGCATTTGATCAGTTTCGGGTTGCCGCTTGGTGATGGATTTATGCATCCAAAGCTCAAAATTGAATACAGGTGGTAACAGACAAGTTTTAAAATACGAATTGGTATAGACCTACTGAATTCTTGAAACGTATCTATTGATGTCTCAGGTTCCTCGAATAATTGGTATCCGACTCTACTTAACTCCATGTAAAGAAGTAATGCTGAAGACGCTAATCATCTTCCAGACAGGTAATAAAGTTTTGCCGCTTATACAGAAGCAATATGTATCATTGTGTTCAGAAGAATAAAGGACTCGTCACTGTCCTTAGCCAGATAAATGCATTCCACACCATCTTACCTTATTTTGCACATTTTTAAATACGTTTTTATGCTCATATGCCTTGGTCTTACATGAGGACTTGTAAACTCCGATTGTAAGAACAATAACAAAAATATAAATTTAAGTTCCTGTAATTTTCTTATACATGGTTAAAAGGTTTGGTATTTATATTCGGATTTATGTATTTGCAAAATATTCAGCAGATAGCCCATGTATTTGCGCCATAAAATGGAGGACAACATAAACTTTATGGTATTTGTTTCATATCCAATTGAGAAGCCGTCAAATGTGAACTATATAACTGTTTATTCAATTCTGTGACTCCATGTTTCAACACTTCTATCTTGTCTTGAGGCGCGTATATACACACTGATTTGCAAAAGCTCTTAGCACTCTTGGAAACTCCAAATAAAAAGGAGCACGTTAAGCAAACATGCGGTTTCCAAAGACGCGATATATGCTCTGTGTCTTACAAAGGCACACACGATATTTTACCTTCATTGTATTTAGTTTGAACGAAAGGACAACTGATAATATTCTATGGAAAGTGTGTAGAAGAAAGTGATCTAGCCTATTTTAATTGCGCTCTCTGGCATGCAGTTTGCCGCAGAGAATGGGAAATCGACAGAGCACGTTAGTCATGACAGCTGGTCTTCGGAGAGAAACTGATACAGAACGTTCAAAGTAAGAGGGTGGACAGACATTTCTGAGTCTGTGTAAAAATTGCCTTCACAAATGGACTATTTAATTATTAAAAATCTTTTTTAGACTATTTCTTTTTATGTTGGCACCCTTGAGTGAATTATGCTCGGAATTCAGCTTGACAACTTCAGTGGTGAAACCAGTGTCCTATTGTTTAACGTGAGAATCCTCTTTAATGTTAAATTCTTTTGCAAGTAGCAGAAACAAGCAGCCAACCATTTATAGTACACGTATTCGTGACAAATATTCAGGAAGTTGTGGCCTAATAAATTTGGTAAGGAAATTTCACTTCAAATTCTTTCATCACACTTCGGACGGTTTCATAATCTTATACTCTAATCTTATGCTCCAAACACTTTTGAATTTATCTAACACAAGTTATTTTTTAAAAGTTCTCGTAAACATATTGCACAAATTATTGAGGAAACAGCAGGAATATTTAAAGGATTTTTCGTAATTTCATTGCACTTGCTGGATACCGTAGTGTTTAAATAACGTTTTCACAAGAAACACCTTTTTAGGTACTGTCAAATGCAATCTTCTCAACTAAGGCTCTAAAAATAAACTCTCATCCTTACTTTATTTAAAGGTACAAACAACAGAATAAATATTGTGTGGTGATGGGTTTATGGATTTTATCCATCGTTCGAAGAGTCAAATATTAAAAACATTAAAAAATTAAAATCGCAACTTTTCAGAAGCTAGCTCTGCTTCCGTCCTCAGGTGAATGGAGGGGGAGAAGAGAAGAACACCTACTCTGTTGGACCCGTTAGACAGAGCTACCCTCCATCACTGGACTAGCGAGCTCCGTCTAACTGGCCCAACAGAAAAAGTGTTCTTCTCTTCTCCCCCTCCATTCACCTGAGGACGGAAGCAGAGCCAGCTTCCGAAAGGTTGTGATTTTAATTTTTTAATATTTTTCATATCTTACTCTTCGGGCGATGGATAATATCCATAAACCCATCACCGCACAATATCATACACCATCGTCAAACCCTTTTAGAATTTAACAGAATAAGTATTATTATTATTATTATTATTATTATTATTATTATTATTATTATTATTAGCACTGTATTGGATGAGTCAAATAATGTTGCTTCCATTCAGGTAATGGATATAAATACAAAAATTAAGACCCCACTTACCGATATGAAGGGCTGTGGCACCGTCGGTGACGCCAGAAGAAAGACTAAGGCGAAGACCGCAGCGAACAACATCGTAACAACGAGTGAGTCGACAGAGGCACGCAGATCGCTAATAAGCGTCTTAAATGTACGCGTTGCCTTCGTGTCAGGTACGGAGTGGCTTTCAGTTTATACCCCATTAATGAGCACACTTTATTGTGCCAGTCCACTTCATAAAGTTTGGAAACACGTGTTAAGGCTGCGACTGAATAAAGGGCACAACTCTACAACGAGGTATTAGGCCACTAGCTACTGAAGATTGGTGCTCATTTGTTTGAAATTAAGGCAGCTGCACTGTTTCTTTCAGGGGTATCAAATAAATATAATCAACTTTTAAAAAACAGAAAAACAGTCAATCTAAACTGCATTTTATTTCTGCTATTCTACCATACGAAATGTAAAGCTTACGCCACCATTTCTCAGATTATGAGAACTGGCTGCAGTACATAGAGACGAAGTACATCCCTGAGTTACTGTACTCCTTGAAAACGGATTATGAATATTCAGTGCAGCACGTACACGAGAAGAAAAACTAATGTCAGGAGTCACTTTCTTTCTGTCCTAGAGCAGTCGCTAGCTCAGAAGACCCAAAAATCCATTGTTTGTACGAAATTAAAAACTGAAAAGCAGGAACCCGTCACTTGTCATATTTTGAACCCGATGAATTGGTTCACAGCCTGCAGTTTTAAGGTCCAATTGGTATGATGGCTTGAGCACAATTGGTATGATGGCTTGAGCACAATTGGTATGATGGCTTGAGCACAATTCTCCTCCAAAAACTGATACTAAGTGAAGTGGTAAGAAAATTATATCTTTGAGCAGCCCTGAAGTTTATTCCTATATTTATAAGAACCCCCACATACCCTTCCTTTTACATCGATTACAACGTTATACTCTCGTCTAAGCTTAATTAAGCAATTTTATTATTTTCCCTCTTGTTTATTAAAGTTACATAACTGACTGGTGACCCTCTTCTCAGACACTCTTAGAAAGCAAATGAAATCAAATTTCCCCTCACGTTGTTCTCCATCCTCCTGTTACTCTATTCTTAGCAATTACCGCAGTTTTTCTCAGCATTCTGTTCTCCAGCAATCTCATAATTCCTTAGGGTGATTAAGTCTCACGTTTCAAAGCAAAATCAGCACATGTCTGCGCTATTTTTGGACGTTACGAAGCGTAGAATGGTAGCTTATTACCGACGTTTCGGGACAACCTATCGGTCCTATATTCAAGGGTCACGCAGAACCTTGACCCTTGAAGACGGAACCAACAGGTTGTCCCGAAACGTCAGTAATAAAATACTTTTCTACACTGCGTAAAATCCCAAAACGATCTAAAACCTTATTAACACCTCAGCGGAAGCTTGAAATCACGCTAACTCAACATAGAATTTTTCTTACAAGATAATTGACATTCGAGGAGATAAAGTCTAGGCAGTTCAAGTGCACCTACTGTGTGTAGCCACGACTACATTCACTCTACTTTAGGTTAATAAAATGTGCTCATTAATAGATCACACAATGTGAAATTGAAGCAGAAAAAATTATATTTCTGGCCCAACTACTCATATCGTTGCATATAGCAGACCAGTAATTACGAAGCAACGCTGGAAACAAATGCACTGTGTATCTACATATTTGGACTGCGATACAAACATACTGTTCAGCCCTCATTACTTTACAATGCAGTTTTATGACACATAATGGAGGCACTTTGCTCCATACAATACGCAATAAAGTTTCCCATCACAATTTAATTACAAAACAATAAACGACTAATCTACATCATAAAGCGAACTGACATGACAAAGGAATATGTTAATAGCGTAAGGGTTCATTTAGGTGGCATTCTTTACTTTAACAAACTTAAATTTTATTTTATAAATATGATTCGAATGTGATAAAGTCGAAGTCTTTGAGAGAGGCGAGGCATGTATTGCGAACTGGACAGAAGAGAAATGCATAAAAAATTCTTTAGAAATCCTGAACAGAAAGATCTAATTGTAAGACCAAGCATCGGGGGTAATAAAATGTTAAGAGAGCATATATCTTACAGAAGTAAAGTGAGAATTAGATGTAATTCACTCAACTATTCTTGTCGTCTAACAAATATGAACTTGCGAATACGGTATTGGAATATCCGATTTCGTGCAAGGAAAACAATTTCTTGAAGATCTGAAAAACTATCAGATTGTCTACGAAAATTGTACTCCATAATATTTATTCCAGCTTACTGGGAATCTTTAAAGGTTTTTAAAGGTTTCATTGCTTAGTAACATCGAAAACATCGTGCACGAATGCTACTATATTTATATTGAACTTTAGCCTCTTTCTTTTTGCAAAAAGCTGTTGTTCACAAGCTCCGTGCGCAGAGGTGTTGACTTTCGCATGAATACATATTCGTCTTACGACAAAATCCGACTTTCAGAAATTATATAACACAGTATCTGTAACTTTATTCCACGCATATGCTTTGGCTGTGTTTATGAAGACTATCTTCGAAATTCCAACCGTTTTCTGACTTTGTATTTTTTATGGGTCAGAAGACTTTAGACATTTTCACTAGCGTCATCCACAACGTCTTATAATTTTCTTCAGTGTCAGTGCGTTTATGTAATTTGCGTAACACATGTGAAACCAAAGATAAGTTAAAAGATACCGAATGGCGAATGTAAAAGCGTCGAAATTGGCATTTCTGAGAAAAATTTAAGATTGATTTTAATTTTCGTTTAGTTAGTACAATATTTTTATTACAAATTGCAAGATCTAAACCTTCAGAGAAAGAATTAATAAATTTCGTAGCTCAGTAAGTATTACTAGCAAGTTACTTTCAAGGCGTTGCCATGTGCCGGCTATACAGAACGGAAAAAAGGAATGAGGTACAACTCTCCGAAAATTCGCACGTAAAAGAAACGGATTTCAAAGGGTAGCATTCAAATGGATCGCACGAAGAAAACAGTGAAAATGTGAACTGGATTTTAACTTTTAGTTTTAACGCAAAAGGGGCCTTATTACTACTACTGCTCAAGTTTTCGTCCTTACAGAAAAGACTTAGTTATTTTCAAGTTGATCACTCGCCTGTATCTAGTGCAGAGGTGAAGAATGAGTGGACCTATACTTGTGCTCCCCCATATGCCTTCATGAAGTGGACTGAGAGAACCTTACCTTTCATGTGTCAGCGCTACTTCGTTCATTGTCAGCCAGTTTCTGAATCACGGCTGTGGTTCTTAGGTCCACCCATCCTTGTCACTTTCGTTACAGGGAAGAAAATTCTCCCGACCAAAGAGACCGAAAGTTAAATCTGATCACTCAATTCTATCTATCCCTGCGTTATTCTGGCTTATTGTGCCGCGTAGCTGGGTGATTGATGCGCGACGTTTCGGGACAGCCTGATATCCCATATTAGACGGTTGAGTGTGGGCAAAATAAGCGCCAATAAATCAACTGACACTTATTCTGCTTCCAAAGTTAATAATTCGTGGATGTTTGCCTCCATTTCCTTGACAGTTATTTATAACGTACTGCTTAGCACAGATAATTTACCCTATTCTCATCTTTCCCACCATCTTCTTTACCTTCATCATCAGTGATATCATTAGCAGTCTCGGTAATTTAAGTAATACCAGTACAGTATCGAAAATGATAATGAGTAGGATGCTGAAAGTGTTAAATGGGGCCTCTTCAAGTTACTGTAATCATGGTTACAACTTGAAAGCAAATTAAGGCAGAATATAATTTTCCGTTCAGCTAATGTACTTACGTAGTCGTTACATTACTGACCTTAGCACCGAGCTGCAATTCAAGAGTCATCACGTGTGGTTACACAAACACAATAAATATTTACTGCCCGTAAAATCTCTGGTGGTAAGGCTGTTATTGCAGACTTAACGAGTAGATATTAACAAACAATATGCTTGTGCCTTCTACGCAAAAGCTTAAAGTACGCAGTTGAATATCTCCTCAATAAATATCCACACTTGCTTCGTCATTAGCCCACAAAGGAAGTAATATACACTTTAATAGCCTAAAACAGATGCATCTACACCTATATTTTATTCATTCGCTGTGAAAAAGAATATCACAATATAAACGGATAAATATTACGGGAAAATTTAAAAGATTATGGAATACCAATCAATATAAATGCAGAAATTCAAAGCTGATATAAAAATACAAAAACATATATTAAACTTCCAAATCATAAATTGTCTGAAATTTTGAACATCAATGAAGGTGTAAGACAAGGTTGTGGGCTGTCTCCAGCACTACTTAACTTATATATAATTCAGCTGATACGGGAATTGATATCCATTATCGCAACTGGACTTAAAATATGTATACTCAAAACAACGCTAAATGCTGATAACCAGACAATACTAGCAAAGATAGACGATGAACTGCAACTTGCAGCAAACACGCCAGACAAAATTGCTCTAAAATACAACATGAAAATTCAAGTACCAAAACAAAGTCTATGGCTATATGTGTCAGGAACGTAGGAAGAGCGAACGTGTTATCGACCGTACGATTGTTGAACAGGTTACGGACTTGCTGTATCTAGGAAACATTATTTCCGAATTTAAAACAGATGTTATAACAAAAACACGCCGGTAAAATGAAGTAAACGGCACTATCAGAGCATTTGGGTAAAAATACGCTCCCAATCACCGGATTAAGACTCTACAGTATTACATCCAAAGCAGCATTGGAATGTGGCGGTGAAGTTTGGGTTTTAAATAAAAAGTGTCAAAAATCAGAAGCAACAGAAATGAAATTTCTTAGGTCACTTTTAGGACTGACAAGTTTATATCATCAAAGGAATACAACAGTTCGAGAAAAACTAAAACTAGAACACATAGTAGATGGAATTCAGACCTACCAAATAATTGGCTACAGCATGTTAAAAGGACAGAATACACACGAACACCCGGTATGGCACTGGCATACCAACCAAAAGGCAAACGCGACAAAGGCCGACCATAACAAAGTGGAAAGACAAACAGCATCTTCAAGACTGAGCTTCCACAGGGCCGACCTGGAGTCCTACATCCGTTGACGTTCATGATGATGATGATGATGACGATTTTCAAGTTTTCTGGTTCCCGGGGGCCGGGCAGTCAACTACCCTACTGGATTTCTTGCGCTTACCAAGTATTCTCCCTTTTTCGTTCCACAGAAATGTACTTTGGTGACTCATCCTATCGTCACTGTTGGAAGCAACATTTTCAATTGCGCGATGCGACGTGCAAGCATTAAATTCTTTTTTTCTTCTTTTTTAATCGCATAAGACTGTACTAAATATGTGTGTGCGTGTTTATGTGCGTGTGTATCTTGAAGAAATATGACGCAAGAGCGTGGATTGAATTCATTTTTATAAGGTCAGAAACAAGTGGTGGGTTGCACTAAACACGGTAACGAAGCGTCGAATTTTGATGAACGCGGAGAATTTCTTGACTAGCTCAGAAATGCTCGTTTCTCAAAAATAAATAAATTTTTATGGAACTAGTTACAAATTCTGAGGTGTAACACGTCTGTTATCCTAACAAGTTAAGCAGTTTGAAGCACGTACTCTCCGTGACATCCGTTTATAAAGCGTAGCCGTAATATTCTTGTTTATCTCGCAAGTTATTCGGTGTTTCCCTCGACCGCCAGGTTAACCCATTTTCTACATGTCCCATTTCTTCTTTAAATGATTCATCGACATTTTTCTTAATTTGACACACTCTGTTGTTTATTTTAATGCATATCTAGCTAAACTTATTTACCATCTAAAGCACGAAACTGATTATTGAATTTTGGTTTTTACTCCAGAAGTAGAAGCACAAATCACTTACAAAGCTAATTCAGCTAAAGAAGTTTGAAAGATGTTGACTTATTCTGAGAAACGATGGAGCTAAGAGTTACCTGTCTAAAATTTAAAGGGTGTAGCATAAGTATTTACTTTTTAAAAATGTCCGTTATAACTTTCATTTCTTAACTTTTACTTTGAAATTTTGCATTTTTTCTAAACACCCTATTTTCTAAATTCATGCCTTTTTACCTCTATGTTTTTATCAAAGTGTCTGTAAGTCATTCAACATAAGAATATTTATAGTCTATCTTCCAAATATATTTCACCAGCCAGTATTTTAAAATTTTCTGATCCCAAAAATAACTGCTTTTATTATTTCGTTGTCTTACTGCATTTTTGGAAATTTTAAATAGATGCATTTTTTCAAAACACAGTTTTTTCCATTTCATCAACATAAATTTTGTTACTAATTTGTCTAAATATCTGCTATGCAGAGAGTTACTTCTTGTATGTCTTCATTTAATTTCTACAAGCACTGAAATCAATTTTGCGACGAAAAGAAAAATTCCTGCAGAATTAAAATGACTCTTTTCCTGTCGTACACTTTTCTTTTCCTACACATTGTTTGTTGTTTACATTATATTTACTAAGGATTTTCAAAATTCAGTGACAAATGCAATTTACCTGTTTGGCTACTATATTTACGTTGTGAGGATTTGGTGAGGCAATCAGGTCCTTCTGAATCTAAGATAAGATTCTGACTAACAAACACATAATAACTTAATTGCTGAGTAATTTACAGTCTATCTCAATATCAAATTTTATATACATGTCTGTATTTATTTATTATTAGCATGCGTTTTCAAATGGAGCTCTTAAATGAATATTTTCTGAGAGCCATGATTTTAATCTTTTACATTCTGGAAAAAGTTGTTTCGACAGAAATTTTACATTTTTAGGAGCTCTACCGATAGATTTTTCGATGCCACATTAAATGCCGCTATTACATCTCCCGCCTCATAGATTACAAATTGTAGAATATTAAAAACTAGTAGTCAGAGATTCTACAGAGGGAATATTTTTAAAGTTAAATTTCACTAAAAATCAACAAGTTTACTATAAATTTCAAAATGTGATACCTAGACAAAGAGCCTTTTTATTTCATATGATTTATTCTTCCGTTATGGAACACAGGGACACTAAAAGCGAAAAATGTCTTTGAGGACGTACTTTTTACAAATATGTGTCTTCGTATAAAATGAAATAAGATTATTCCGTTAAAGTAAATTTCGGGACTAAAAGGAAACCGAGTATACAAACACATAACAGAACAAACACTGAAATGTGCAGCGCGCTAAAAGGGCTACACAATCTCGGGACAAAATTCAAAGCAATTTTCAATTTGGTCGGGAATAGAAGTTTGGTCTGGGCGGTAACATTACATCAGCGTTTCTCTTCCCTCGTCTGTAGTTCTAGTGTTCGCAACGGCGTTGTTGGTTATAAAAGGAAAGAAGACAGAAGACAGATTCGACTACTGTCGGTTCTCCTCTGTCTGTCTGTCTGTCTGTCTGTCTGTCTGTGTCAGTCAACCCTGAAGCTTTCTGACGTGCTGAGGACTACGTTGATTCTATGATCCCTTTTTCAACTACATTAACTCCCTTATCCCTTTGACGTGTAACCACGTTGCCACTCTAGGGGTTTCATCCTCACAACTCCCCCATTTCCTTTCACTGACACATTCTATTATATTCCCTCAAACTCCTTTATAATACAAATAGGGCAACGGGAGAATGGAAGGATAGACATTCTAAACGAATCAATTGAAAAGCTCCTAGAAGCAACAGAGGCAGTACCAATTTCGCCTGAAGTAAAATTTTACTCAATAAAAATATTATCCTTAACAACACAGAAAGGAGACGGTATAAAATTGAAGGCAGAAAACACTGTTACCTTTCCTTTGTTTTACTCTTAAGCAACACATAAGAAACGAAACAGATAATATGTTGCGAAGTATTACACGTTGGGTTGCTTCCTTAGTATATGAATTGAAATTATTTGGTTATATGAGTAATATTTACATGCAAATAATCTCGCATAACTAACAGATACGTTTATATATTATAGTCCGTCTTGAAGTACTGTGCTTATCAAAGAACTCTTGGATATTTGTGGGAGGGCAGGGCACATTAGTGCCAACGCCATATTCTAGCAATGACTCTTATCTTAAGCCAGATGAATCCAGTTCATAAGCTCAAACGTTTTACCTGTAAATTTTATTTTAATTTTTTCTCTTCTTATACCAAAATGTTGGATACAAACCCAGCTCTCTGGCAACACAACTGAATTTGTTACAGATAACATCAAAGTTCATTATTGGACGCGATCCTGAATAGTTCTATTCACTTCACATACATCAGAATGTGCCTTCTTTGATCCACTTTAATATTATACTCTCATTTTCTTCTTGGCCTTCCTAGATGTATGCCAACGAAATTTTTGTGCCAGTTCTTGGGATATCAGTCTTACCTACGTGATCATCACAAATCTTCCTTCCAGATTTCAGTATCGTGGCAATAGTGACGTTAACCTTTTAAAGCCTAGCGGTAACTTTACGTACCACCAGGTTTAACACTAAAAAATTCTACGTGGTGCCCAAATTGCGTTTATGTGTTTTGTACGGATCTCAGGACAAACAGCAACTTTTGCCTTATAAAACATTAAGAGATTGGTTTTTATAACCGAAGTGGAGAGTGTTTACAGCGCGGTACGCACTGAGTCCTTATATAAAACAGATACGCTTCGTCTTTAAAGGGTTAAAAGGTCACGAATTTTCGTGTTTTGCTGTACTGTATAATATTTTACGTGCCTGGGTTACGGCTCTTAGCCATTAATAGAAATACATAGGTCGTACATCAATCCCAAACTTCAAGCTCACCAGAACAATTCTTATTCCTTTAGTACCTTGCGATTTTTACATTTGTCTATGCATACAAGACTGTAATACTAATAAACACGGTTACTCCCTCTGTCAGAGAATGTAGTCTGGCTTACCTGAAAGCAGGTGGTTAGATTTCACGTTGCACACACCTGGCTGAGAAGTTGCCGCATCATCAGTGTGTACCTCGACGGAGCAGGATATACGCACGAATCAGTGTGGTGTGGGGACTTTAGAAACGAATCTGTGCGCAGCGTGTGGAAGAAATTCGTCGAAGACAAGATACGTTCTCACGGATGACGTCCCTGAAAAGAAAAGGCCTTGTACTTTCGTTATTCATGTTATCGCCGAAAACAGGCTGTCATGCACAGTGAGACCGAAAACAATGTTCTATCTTTTCGCCGTCCATGATGTTACAGAAACCAGGACTATCCTTACTACATACATGGTGGCACCAAAAGGAGGACTCAAACCGTTCGTCACATACCTTGTCACCAAAAGCAAGCCTGCATCCTTTCGTCACATATGATTTGAATGAAAACAAGGTTCAATTCTTCCAGAGTTCCCACGCTACATCTAACTCTCTATTTTCAAACTAATAAATTGAGTGTCTTTGTTCAAATATAATTGTTGCGTGGTGAAAAGAAATTCTAAGTTAATGCATCAGTCTGCTTCATTACAGTCCTGACAAAAACCAGTCATATTTCTCTATCTCGAGCCACACGAATTTATGCCAAAGGCACTTTTTCTAACATAAATTTTAATATTAGCGACATAAATTTACCTCTGTCTCCCAAGCCGTTTTTTTATTTCAAGATTATCGGCTTAAAATAATTTCTGAATAACATTATGCCAATTTATGTTATATGCATTTGGAAGCAAGTTACCCGTGTTATAGTTTACCAAAATATTTAGAGTTTGTAAATCTTCTTAGATCCCTTTGTACCTTTGTGCAGAAACAGATGTCTCAATTGCACTTTTTCTTTAAGCGGATTATGTCCGTATTCCCTATTTGATCTTGAAACTTCTACTTTATCTTTCAACGTTTACCAGTTTTCTTTTTTAAATTAGCGCTAATCCTGCAAGCATTAAAATTTAAAGCTGGAGACATTTGTGTTATATGACCAAGTTGTGCGGACGGTAAGAAGAAGGTATCAAGATAGTGGCGGCCAAAAATACACAAATGGGTAATCATAATAAAGATCTATTAGGAAGCTACGAAGCCTCTCCGTGAAATAAAAAGTGACAGAGAATCGGAAGTGTAGTATTTCTCTTTTCCTTTGCATCCACATTTATGTTTGGCATACAGCAACACTGTGCTCTTCATGCACAATTAAGAAAGTGTCTAAATACCTAACTAATTTACACCATGGGACAAAGCCTTAGGGAAGCTAATATTTGCCGAAATTATTCCCCAGAAGTAGGCGTCACTGGTTTCTCTGTGAATCCAGGTGGATCCAGTCCAAATTTCCTCAGTCTATTTCTTCAAGATCTACTTTAATATTATCTTTCCATACACGCCCAAGTTCTTCTGGCAACCCCTTTCATTCACGTTTTCCAAACACGCTCTCTAGACTATGCATTTCTCTCCTCCTCCAACTTGCCTCTTACGCTGCTCGTCTTTCCCTATGCATCTAGGGTAAGTAACTGTAAGTTTTACCCCATACTGGAGTTTGTGCAGCACAGCCACTCTAGTAAATAGACTACGTACTGTATGGCCGATCATTCAGGTTTCGATTCTTGGCAGGAGCAAGAATCCTTCTTCTCCTCTCAAATGTCCAGACCGACTCTAGGACCCCATCCAACATCATATCAGGTAGACGCCATAAGGATTTCCGCGCGATAAAACGGCCCAGGCATGATGCTGATCGTTTCTATGACCAACCAATAGAAAGTAGGGTCCCCCGCTTTCATTTCCTACCGAAGAAGAAATCAGAATCATTTTCCGAATCGTCCTTGTATAAAAACCTAAGAATCTGTAAAAGGCCAAAAGAGTAGTTCAGTCCATTTTTATATTTCATCGTCACGTCTTAAAGTTGACTTTAAGTACATAATAGGTTTGACACTGAAAGAAAATTCACGTGAGCTGGAGTTTCCAGTTACTGGATATAGGCACGTAACTGGCTGAGAAGAGTGTCTGATAGTTATTCACTTGGCGAAATCATTTGCTCTTTCGGTACACAGACGATTATGGTCACCACTGTCCCCAGCAAACTAAACCTATTCTATCCACTTGTCATTCCAAAAACCATATACACTCCTTTTTAATAACGTTTACCCTTGTCTGTGCAAGATTGTTACAAACGTTAAATGGAGAATAATGTGGGAATTAACGGTAATTATCAGGGCTGTTTAAAGGAGGTGACGAGAGAAAACTAGAGAACGTGCAGCAAACCTCAGTGGTTCTTGGCTGGGATTACAAATACCCATCTACTTAACTGTTCAAAGATCAGCGGTAACGAAACGTAACATTTGCTGTGACTAACCGTAACATTTTCTCTAACTAATGTACCATACGCTGTTACAAATCATACCACCTTTTGTAACTAAACGTATAATCTGTTGTAACTAAACGCACCACTTACTGGAACTAAGCTTCACAACTGTTATAAATAAACACACTATCTGCTGTAACTAAACATACCATCTCCTGTAAGTAAACGTATCATCTGCTGTAAATAACGTACCACCTACTGTAACTAAGCACACCATCTGTGTATCTAAACGTACCGTATGATGTAAATAAATGTACCGTGTGCTGTAACAGTAAAACACGTTGCGTTTCTATCACACAATGTATTTGTGTGTTTTTAATGACTATTACAGCAAACACCGATTATTTCCGTACGCAGCATCACTCGATACAGTATGGATATGAAATGTGTTTTTGTCAGGCGGTAAATGAAATGTATGTGTAATTTAGACGAAAGTCTCTCTTCAAAGCATTAATAAGAGAGACACGGGGACTGCTACGATAATCTGCTCTGTCATAAACCTGCTACTACAGATTAAGCATTTTATCAGTCTTCCCCTCAGAATATCTTTTCAGTATGCTGTACAAGTCGTGACCGTTCCATCAATTTATTGCCCACTACACTTCCTGTAACAAAAGGGAACTTTAACACACCTAGCTCGATTAGAACCCGTGACCCTAACTGTCGAAAATTCAAAACAGCATGACAAGAGAGATTAAATATGAATGAATTATCGAAACCTAATAAGTTCCATTACTGCAGCCAAGAAACCGTAATTACTTAATATTTCTTAAAAATAACTGAACATCACTTTGTCATAATGATTGCATGTCCACTGCATTCAAAAGTTCCTACGTACATATTTCGACTTCAACTGTAGATTATCATCATCATCATCTTTTGCACTGACTTATTTACAGTCATTCTAAAACTCAATACATTAAAGCACTGGAACTGAGAAAAGTTTTTAAAATAAAACACTGAAAAAACAAGGTCAGGAGTAGAAAGTAATGAAGTAGTGTAATACCTACAAAGCAATATAAGAGATACAAAAAGGAAAGTAAACATTACTGTGTATACTTAAATTGTTAGGTATCTGGAAAGGGACGGAAGAAAAGGTCAGTGTCATAAAGATTGAATAATAGGAATTATTGTTCAATTTTAATCGGCTGTCAATTTTGCCAATAATTAACTTTGAACTGCTATTGTCGTTTGAAAGCCAGTCAAAATTAAAATACTGGGAAATATTTTAGTAACAAATACAAAGGTTTTGCGTGACGAAAGAAGTACGATGGTCAAATTGGGTGTCCTTTGGGATGTGACATCTTGTAACTTCCTAAAAATTTGTAACTTTACAAAGAAACCCGCTGACTCTACCTTTTTCTCTGAAGACAGAGACATCATCTTTCTTTGAAAGTCGGTAAATTTTTACAAAAACACAGCATCATATTTCGGTAGGCAATGGCCTACATACTTACCGCCATGACAAATTTAGGAGTCAATATAATATTTAGTTCAAAACCCAGAGAAATAAGAAATTGTTTGTTGTTGTTAAACATGCGGCTTAGGATTGACTTTGAAATGAAAAGCCTGCATATGTGTGTGTCTTTCAAAGGGAATGGGATATAAAGAGGCAGGTGCACAGTGTGGGAGTTTCTGGTGCCAGGTAATTAGTAAGACCTGTAAAGTTGTCTGGTGCTATATCAAAACAAGATCGTATCCATCAAAATATCAGTATATCTAATCACGTTTGCGCGGAAAATTCCTGTAGAGACAGAGGAATCATGGCACACTTTATTTTATCGTTAATTGTCGTTTAAAAAACATCTTCACCTTTTCGCCCAAGGGGATTTGATTTTGCAAGGTAGCGAGAAAAACCTGTATTTATTTTTAACGTAATTTTGTGTACCTGCAGATCGTCATTACAGCGTGACAAGAACAGCACCTAATTTTTGCGAGCCTGAGTGAACTGTTGACGGAATTGGAATAAATTTTTGGAAAAAAAGTGTTCACTACTCAAGAGTTTACAACTGAAATTTGCGGTAGGGTCAGACACTGCCTGCGAGATATAAAATATTTTATATTGAAAACTAATTTTTTGTAAGTACACTTAATAGTCTAATATTTTTCACATCAGTGGCAATAAAAGTTCTGTTTTTTAAAACTCTGTGTACAGAAGTTACCAGTGGTTCTTTAAAAGCAATCTAATTAAATCCTGCCATTTCCACTACGTATATTTCTATGAGTTAAGTACTTTCCTACTGCATTTTTATTTTACAAAACATCATTGATAAGAAATTCTCTATTTAACAATATTAGCACCACAAGATGCAAAATAAGAACAATTAATTCAAAATATTTCGAACTTCTAATTTTGAATAGCATTGACATTTGGCAACAAACCTAAAAAGTAAAAATCGCAGTCGCGAAGAAATAAAGAGCAGTTCGAATTCAGGAAGCGCCTGCTGCCGTTCGGTCCATAATTATGATGTGGCCCAACGTTTGATGTGGGCACCAAACTTGGTCTGTCATACTGAGGAGGACTTAGGCTGAAGGTGTTCGAAAATGTGGTGGCGAGGAAGATATTTAGACCTAAGAAACAACATAATAGAAGACTGGAAGAAACCGTATAATGCGGATCTTTTTTATTTTTACAACACACAAAATATTGTAGGAGTGACATAGTCAAAGAGGATGAGACGAACAGGACATTAGGCACGTACGGGGGAAGAGGACAGGCACATGCAGGGTATCGACAAAGAAGTCTGAAGAAAAGAAACATTCAGGGTCCTTTATATAGGTCATGGCTTTCGGATGTAAATATAAGATTATGAAAACCAAAAGACCGTCATTCACGACTGTGTTATGCAGTTATTCTTGGGTTATTTAATCCTCCATATTTTGGCTTATTCTACAAAATCATCATCAGCCGTGCCAACTCTCAATAAAGTACGCCCTGTACAACACAAAAACTGTATCGCAATCATTACACGTACCGTGTACGAAGCACACAGCGCATTTTTTCATAATTCACTTGAATAATTTTTCCTATATCGGCTTCCATTTTATACACTTGTTACAAAGTTAAGCATTCAAATGGATATTACGGTATAATCTTTGGATTGTACAGGACCAGCTTCCTTTGCGTGTTTCGTAGTGCCTGATGATAGCTTTGTAGAAGAAGCCGAAATACTTATCATCCAGTAACTTGAGAATAAAGGCATAAAAAATTTTGATGAAGGGTGTTTTATTTTCCTAATCACTTGGAAGTTCTAAGCTTAGGTGGCAGAATGATATTACAATGAATCTTAAGAAAAGAATGAGAGGTCGTGGACTGCATTGATCTGGCTTACGATAGGAACAAATGCCTTGAGTTTTTAGTAGGGTAATGAATATTCGAATTGAATGAAAAGCAGGAAATTTCTTACTTGTATAGAAACAAGTAGGTTCTTGATATAAACTTTTCTCAGTGGAGTTAGTCAGTCAGTCAGTCAGTCAGTCAGTCAGTCAGTTAGTTAGTTAGTTAGTTAGTTATACGCTACTGACATAACTTTGTAAATTGGTTTAGAACATACTGCCAAAAAGAAGGCATAGTGTTATGCACAGTCACGAGTACGTCCGTGTGTTTGTTGTAGCGGTAGACTGGCAAGTCGGACTTGGGTTTAAATTTGTATAACCTGATTATCTGCGAATAAGGGAACAACAGGAATTCAGACAATAGCTTTTTGCAAACTACATTTAATCTATATTGTATTTAAGATTCGTTTTCCGTCTCTCACTAAACACTTACTGTATGCGTCAGAAAACGAACCTTCTAATGCTTCGGGATGTAACTGCTGCTTATCTTGGCCGTCACGCTGAACAGTGAAACAGATTCACTGCTAATGTTGAGTCTGGAGGTACGTATAGTAACCCTGAAGTTTACAGGGTATAATACAAATTGAGTTGTTGAAAAATATTATTTGAAGTAGAGTTGCCTCTTTGTAACGCATAAAGGCATGTGGGGAGGGGAGGTAGAAATAATTTTTAATCTCGCCACTAGATGGAAGTGGGTAACTTCACGACCTGTCCGATTTTGTCTATGGAAAAAGCCATCGGTACCCATTGAATGAGCGTTGGGTATTCTCCAAATCTGATACAGACGATATACAGAAGAGATGAGACTCGGGCCTTGCTGGGAATCGAAAGATGATACATCAGTTGTAAAGTCTGTAACCTATATAATATGCAAGCAAGGTCTCTTAACAAATCAAAATATCCATAAATTTTCATAAAAATGAAGGCCTTCGAATGTTAAAAGTGCTTAACAGACACGCAGCAAACTTTGTGTAAAATTATTATTTTAATCAAATTAAAAATACACCAAGTGTTAGCATCACCTTCAAGGCACGCATGCTGGGCTGGAATTAGTTGCGGTTTGCAGTTATTTCGGGAATACGACACAACATCCCCATGCACGCAATTATGTGTGTGTTTGTGCGTGTATATGTATGTATGTGTACATATATATCTTATGTATATATAGGCCAGCATATGATTCACGTATTTCCTCCAAAGATACAAATTTTGTTAAGATTTATCAGGCTTCCTCTAAAGCATATCTGCTTTCTTTACGGCGTGTTCGTAGAAATGTTCTGGTCGAGATATTTGCTGTTATCTCAACAGTTGGTCTCCTTGCATTTATTCTCCTAATGCAGAGTTCTCCTGTCCGTAGAAAATAACTGCGCTGTGCCACATTTCCCCGAGGGTTACAAGTTGCCAGATTACACTTGAATCAAATGGCTGCCGGCGTATTCGCTTCCCACGCAATCACTTAATTCTTTATTCCGGTGCTCCTTATCGGATGGCCATTACGCACCGTCTGCTTGCGTTTGGCAACCAGTCAATCAACCACTCTGCCCTCGGACCACGCCATCAATCTACGCCATGTCTCACACTCCCACATATAAACACGCGTATCAGTCCTAGCTCATCAATCTTATCTGTCGTTCTGCACCTCACACCTATCGATTCACCTGGATATCGTTTTTCCATCAAAGGGGCAACAAATTCCGATCAAGGTGAGCTAAGCTAGTGTCCGCAGAGTGCCGTTTGGTGACCTGATAAATAGAAGAGTTGTAAAATGTGTCATTTGATGACCGCTTTAAGAATAGGAGCCAATAGAATCATACCGCTTGGTGGCTTCTTATGATGGCCAGGCAGCGTCAGAGACGGACCACTCGTAGACTTCGCCGCAAAGATCAGCTACAGATGTGTGACAGGTGGCGACGTTATTATGACTGCGAGCTATTCCCAGCACTGGGAACGTACCATTTGGTAACTTCGTTATGAAGGTAAGCTAGTGCCGTAATTGGAAACCTCGTTGCGAAGGGAAGCCAGACACGGAAGCATTTTGTGACATGTTTGTAAATGTAAGCTATATGAGCATACAAAGTTGGTGACATTGTTGCGATGTTGAGCTATTAGTAGCGTTAGAAAGGTAGCATTTCGTGACATCGTTACGAACGTAGACTCCTCAGTGTACGTCTGGAAACGTCGTTACGAAGGTGAGCTATCACTAACACTAGAAATGTGCCGTTTGGTGCCTTACACAAAGTTGAGGTGTAACTCAATGTAAGAAAATACCTTCTGGTGATTTAGTGACGAAGATGATCTACAGTTCAAGACTGAAAGCGCAGCATTTATTTGGGCAATTACTGGTACCTTGTGTAGAATTTCGTGTGCTAGAATCGCAGTACGTGTCTTATTTTTGGTCCATTAATCAACTGTGTATTTACTTCCTAAATTATCGTGAAAGACAAAGACAGAAGGAGATGTAAAATCCCAGTTTTTAGGTATCGGCGTGTACTATGGCATCATTCGACAGGAAGGATTGGATGAGATGTCATTTTGACCCTGTCAGGGTAGTAGATATCGCACTTGATGAATTAAGTCGGAGTCTGTGGTACTTAATTTTGATCTCATGGCAGTTAGGGCACTGATGCTACCTAGCTCTATGGATATTTAACTGTTTATATATTAGGCTATGCACATACGGCAAGATGTGATAGGGAAAACGTTGAGCTGCCCCTTGACAAATGTAACTGCCCATGATTGCGGTTATGACTGATATTTTCCAGGTGACATAAGCCATGAATAACACTATCTTGTCAACTCAGGCAAATATATAAACTAACTTCATGGGCTTCGTCATCCCAGTTGCCGCGCGGTCTAAGGTGTAGGTGTGCGGCCGCTCGCTTGCTGGGATTGTGGGTTCGAATCCCACTGCAGGCATGGATGTCTGTCTCTTGCGAGTGTTGTATGTTGTCAGGTAGAGGTCTCTGTGTCGGGCTGGTCACTCGTTCGGAAGAACTCTACCGAGCGTGCTGCGTCTGAGTGTGATTGTGAAGCCTCGATAATGGGGAGACCCTGGCCCACTAGGGGCTGTTGCTCCATGGAACAAAAAAACTGAATGGACTTCAGGAAATTTTAAGAGGTTAAAAGGTTTTCAGCTAGTGAAGAAATTCCCTGTATTTTAAGTAACCCGAAATTCATTACCGTGTTCAGAAAAGCCCGTCGCTTCTCCCTGTATTGAGCCAGATAAATCCAGTCCGTGCTCTTCCATACTATTCCCTTTCTCCCACCTACACCAATACTTTACAAGTTGTTTCTTTTCTTAGAGTTTTTCACTAATAACGTAATTAAATTTTATTTCCTTAATTCCTAAAATCTTTTGAAATTACTTGAAGCATTTGCGAGAAGTTTACATTTAATTCATTCCCACAACATCTCTTAACATTTATTGTGGCTGTATGCTGATACAAACGATTTACAGCTGGAAATAATACGCTATATCCTGAGGGCCATACATCGGTTTTGGAAAGCAGCTAACTTCTGTTTGATATAACGTTGCTTCGGTTGCGCACACAGACTTACGAACTCGTGACAAGTAAAGGACCACATGGACAAGCCACTGGTGATGGTCTCATTTGTAAAGCCACAGTGACAGCGGCTAAGCAGGCTGAGGTTGCTTTCACGCAGAAACCACCTAACCTAAAAGGGGAGGAGATTCGGTGCAATTAGCAGTGGAACAAGAAGGAAATTTGAAGGTCGTTGGAGGAACACGAAGCACTGAGTAGAATGATGTATTCTGACTGAGGAAGTAAAAACCCGCTACAGAAATTGCACATAAAGAAGAATATGTGGGAGGTCTAGTTGCAGCATGGACGGCTATATTGCAATTTATATTACAGAACGAATTTGTGTTATTGTGGATTGGATTTAAGCGGCGTGATTCGAGTATACTGAGTGGTTTTTGAAACGGGAAGCTAATGCAAGTAAAAGCACAATATATTCACAGGGACACACACAAATTCTGGATCCAATGTAAAATTTAATATATGCATCATATAATAATAATAATAATAATAATAATAATTTGAAAATTGTATTTTTGATGCGACCTCCATCGAAGATATCGCCAAGTCTGCACTCTTGCATTCGACATAGCAGAGAGGCCAATACACATTCCAGCAATTCATTAGGATTGTTTCCATTATACTGGCAAATTCGCTGTTTTAATTCGCGGATGCTTGGAGCCAGCGTCTCTTATGTTTTGACCTTCTGTTAGCCCTAAAGGAAGAAAACTCGCCACCGAAAAATCGGACGATGGAGGTCACATGGAAAATATTTTCCAACGGTGATAGTGACAGATCGTTTTCTACTGCGTTAAGAAGGTATCTGTACAGATATTAATAATTTTATGTTTTTGTCACTAGTTATTTCCTTTTAAAAGTCATCAGGTAGGCCTACATGAAATTTTATATGCGGGTCTTACAAGATGAAATTTTTCTACCACCTCCCACTTCTTGTAGAAACAGCTTGGACCGTTCAGTTATTATTGAAGTCACCGCAGCCTGGACTACCTTTACAGCATAAAATTGAACATTACTTGCCACCACTTCGTGGCTTGTTCTAAGGCGTATATTTGAGTACAAAAAATTCAAACTTTTTTATCTGCTATTCGCTTTACTGTTTTTACACCAGCAGTGTTGGACCTGTTCTTTCATTTCCGTAGCACATTCTCGTGGCCCTTTGCTTATTCCACAATAAATAATCTTACACAGGGGACACGCCATCCTCAAAGGACAAACATCTTCTTCAGGTGAAGTTTCGTCCTTTCCTCACTAACACTTCCTACAGACACATGCGGGAATGGAGACAGAGCTCCAGGCATACCTACACTCTGCATTACATGGATGTCAGTTGACAGCTTCACGCTTTGGCCGCTTTATCGTTGAACAAAAATGGTCAGATTCGGAAAGGTTTTGAAGATAGTGTATAATATTGTGTGGTGATGGGTTTATGTACTTTATCCATCGTCCGAAGAGTAAAATATTAAAACTATTAAAAAATTAAAATCACAACGTTTCGGAAGCTGGCTCTGCTTCCGTCCTCAGGTGAATGGAGGGGGAGAAGAGGAGAACACCTATTCTGTTTGGCCCCTTAGACAGAGCCTAGCGTCCTCAGGTGAATCGAGGGGCAGAAGAGAAGAACACCTATTCTGCTGGGCCCCTTCCACAGAGCCTAGCGTCCGCAGGTGAATGGAGGGGGAGAAGAGAAGAACATCTATTCTGTTGGGCCCGTTAGACAGAGCCAGCCGGAAGCAGAGTCAGCTTCCGAAACGTCGTGATTTTAATTTTTTAATATTTTTAATATTCTACTCTTCGGACGATAGACAAAGTCCATAAACCCATCACCACACAAAAACGGTCAAGTTTAACAATGAATAGGATATTGTGTGAATCTCAGAACAGCAGTGGAGTGTCCCTATCTGCAAATGAAACCTGGAAGTCCCAATTCTCGACAGTAAATTAACTGAGTTGTTCCGGCATATAAGAACGAATGTGTTGATGGACAAAAAATGGGAAGACTATACCCTCTTCATTTAGAGATATTCCGCCTACCAATTTTACAGTTCCTAAGAGTGGAAACGGTTAGCAGCCTACCATGCCTCGTCATTTCGTCAAACCTCTATGCACAGCGGAGACTTCCAGCCTTCTGTGTGCAGTAAATTTCATTAAAAAGCGAAGACAAACCTCCACAACCGGACAAAGCCGGGCAAAGTGAAGTAAAATCAGCCCTTTATAAGGTACTGTACGTAAATAAAGAATACACAGGCCTATTAAGAAGAAGTAGAAGGTAGGAGTTTTTAGGCTTTTGCAGCCCTCTAGCTGAGGTATATGCTCTTCTGGAGTATGATGCCACGTCAGTGGGTAATTGTTTTCCGAACGTTTGGAGACAAAAGAGTGGTTTAACCTTAAGTGGTCGAAATTTTCAAGAAGAAGGCCGCAGAAGACGTAGATGCTTAAATATACGGAGAATCTGTAGCAAGTTACCCAGTGATGTTGCTCCATACCTCAGGGCGGGTATAGAAAAATAGACTGCAAGTCAGAAGAACAATAAGAAGAAATAGAAAATTATGCCCATCACGATTTGGGATACACCGTTTAAAAACTTTGTTATCAGCAATGCTTTATCCATATTCGATCAGATGTTCATGTATTGGTCATAAAATTGTCTTCAAAATAGTACAGTCAATAGTCAAAACTTTTCACTACGTACAGCCGCCAGGTCTACCGATGCCAAAGACATTCGCCACTAAAGATATTACATTCCCTAAACCCATATAGAAAATTCCTTATTGAGTAGTCTGTCATTAGCGCTATTCCTTTTACAGAAGCCTAAGTTTCATTTAAGAGACCCCCAACTTGACCTCATGCTCTTTCTAGAGACGTAAATTTTGTTATGCCTGATATTGCTGCTCTAGTATAGTACGGAGACAGGAAAAGAGGTGGTGTGGAATGCCGTGGATGTATGTTGATAACGAAATGGATATTAACTTTACAAAATGTAAAATGAAAAACTAGCACAAATTATAATGTATAAAAAGATGTACTGTAAGAAAATATCAGTGAGAGGGAAAGCAGAAATTGTACAGGTCTGGAGCACAAATCTCTAAAGTCAAAGCTGGATTTAAGAAAAAACACCAATTGAAAAGTTAAGAGTAGGACGGTATCATATTGGCTAAGTCACATTGCGGTGTGAATGTATGAAAAATTAATTTAGTGAATTATTGAACATTCACTGCAGACGAATTCAGAGAACTGGAAAACACGACTTAAAGCTATTCGCCCAGATACAAATTATGACACGTTTTCAATTAGCACTGAATTATTAAATGTGGCTAAAATTCAAAATTCGATTTAATTTAATTCAATTTACTTAATCAGAGCTGGAAGCAAGGGAATGCAATTAGAAACAACCCTTGTCACCTGTATAACGTATAGGTCATCCAGCGTTTTGACAGACACGTGGAATATATGTTTGTCTGTAAATTACACGATTTTTTATTAAATATAAAGGCGAATAATCCTTCGAATGCGTTGCATAAAACATTTAAAACTGAATATTTTGAATAGGCTAGTCAGTTGCTAACACTAGCCGAAACATGCAGCCGTAGTCATCGTCTATCATAAAAATCACCTGCTGTAAAGATTAATATAACAATTGCGTAACTCCTTTTTTATATATAGGGCTACTTACTTATATAGAATGTATCTAACCAGGCCACGTGAAAAGAAAGTTAACAACACAGACAATGTACATAAAATGTAACATAGCGGCATGTTTGCCTAAGGATTTTTGCCGTGGAAAAGAATAAATAATACATATAGGCCTCTAGGAGTGTGTCTGTGAACTTAGTTATCCGGCACGCAAAGCGCATGCTCCATATTATTTTGTCATCTGTGGCCTGTCTGGGTCTACAATATTTTTCCACAGAGGCCTATCTCATAAACGGCACGGTTGTCGAAAAAACGTTAGTGTACATAAAATTTATGTTTTGATTTGCTCTACCACTCTGTCTGAATAACTACTCGTTGTAAGAAAAGTTCAGCGAGATATTACCATAAATATACATAAGGCTTCATGTAAAGTACCCTTTATTCTTCTCAGATTTTAATTAAATTTGAATTTTCTCGGCAGATTTCCTAAAAATTCCCAAATATCAAATTTCATGAAAATCCGTCCAGTATCAGCGGAGTTGTTCCATGCGGAGGGGTGGACAGACAGACACACATGACGAATCTAACAGTAGCTATTCGCAATTTAGAGAACGCGCCTAAGAATTAATGAATTTGCTGAATGTCTGCATTTATTACAAGTAATGATATAACAGCCGATCCCAGTAGCCGTCCGGTCTAAGGCGTGTGCCTGCGGCCGCTAGCTTGCTGGGATTGCTGTTTCGAATCCCTTCGGGGGCATGGATGACTGTCTTTTGTGATTGTTGTGTTGTCAATAAACGTTTCTGCGACGGGCCTATCCCTCGCCTGTAGGAGTCCTAGGCCTACTAGTGCTGTTGAGCCATGAAAAAAAATTATAAATAGATACGTTACAGACAGGATGTTACCGGGATTGACACCGCTAGCCCGTCTACTTTATTTCATGACGCCACAACAACCGCACAATTTGTAAAAGTGTTAGGCATGTTGACTAACCCACCGCACTACAACGCTAACACAGCCAGACACTAGCCAAGAAAGTGTACAACCAGAACTCTATCAAGTTACAACAGTACTAGTTTACTTCAATAACGCGTAATTTGATAAAAGTGTCAAGAGCAAACAATAGTTTATTAGGTATTCTTGGCGCCAAATGGTCTATAGAACACGCTCCCCCAACATGCTCGCTACGTCGCGGCACATTCTCTATACAGCGGTACGCGTAGTTCCATTTATATTCTGTTGTATGAAAAGCGAAGGAAATTACGCAATTACGTGATTAGTAATTTTCAACATACAGTGCATTATTAGGCTTATAAAACCAGGCAGGAAGATATGGACTGAATAAGTCAGACGCATGAAGAGATGAAAAATGCAAACATTCCTCGCTTTTCGCTGGGGTTAGGTTTTAAGACGCCTTCGAAAAGCGGAAATTTGCTTATGATTGCCCCTCCTAAGAAATAATGTTTTAGTATTTCTAGTGCTTTTTTTCTCTGCAGAAATATTGCGATAGGGGCTGCTTCTTTGTTTCCTTCAACTCCTGGAACTACACGTGGTTTGGCTCGAAGATCTGTTCGAGTTGTCGAACAGCTTTCGTGCTCGTATCCATTGAAGGGTAGAAGTGGTGTATTTTTATTCTTGGGCGACTCAGCAAGTATGTGAAATCGCGAATTATGAAATCACGAATTACGAAAGCGCGAAAAGTGAGGGATAATTGTACACGCAAATTTTAATTATAAGTATGAAGGTGAGAACCTGCTTGTAGTGATCGTGGTTAGATTGGGGAGTAATGTTAAAATTAATCTTCAAGGAATAATGTACAGGGTGATCGAAAGGTCGCGCAACGGAAATTTAAGAAAAGCAAAAATGAAGAAAAATATTTCAATATATTTAAATTTTCATTATAAAATTGAAATTTTCGTGGAGATTGCACTAAAGAATGTAGGATATTTTGCATACTTACATCATTTAATACTGTAGGGCAACCAGAACATTTTTGATTTCTCTCACTGCGTGTTTCAAGAAAACGGGCAACTAAACTACAGACTGTTGACTTGTCTGGCACTTGAGACTTTGGGAAGGCACTCCTAAAATCATCCTGGCATTTCAAATAGGAATGACACTGAAGACAGCGTTCAACAGTAAAAACAGTCTGCGCGTGTGAAAAAAGACATGTCGGTAGACGCACGGTTTTAAAGCCACTGCTGGGATAGGGTCAGCTCTCGCGATGTGTGTTTGCCGTTACACAACTTCTGCAGAGTCACAGCAACATATTAATCCACCAATTCAACTTCATCACATTCAGTCCTAGCTAGTACTGAATATCAAAATTCGAGTTGCTTGACTATTCGATCACCCTGTATAATAAATGAGCAGGATTCTTCTGGCTTACGATACGGTCCATTAGGGGTGTCTTATTAACACATTAATACACCGTGTTCTATAAAGGGCGGGGAAATTTCGCGATAATGCTGGTGGCGATGGCTTCCTTAACATATCGTCTCCTGCATGAATTTAACCTGCTACGCTGAGGGGGTCGGTGATATATTTAGACATTCTTCACTAGCGCGGTAAATTACTGGTGTTATTAATGCCCGGACCACTAGTTTGCAGATGGTGTGACGTAGAGGAAAGGAGGTCAGTTTTGACACTTGTATCGCTTATGAACGCGAGAAGATAGACGTGTCATTTCATTAGATTAGGTTAAAGAACTTAGAGAGGAAGAGAGAAATTAAAGTGGCTAGGTCTTTAACGAGATATTCTCTTGCAAGTATAAAATGGGATAGCAAACAAATAAATACCGTATCTGCAAGACTTCAGGCTTCTGCCGCAGGGAAGACAATAATAAGTATTAAGCGGGAAACATGTTGCTTAATTTGTAAGCTTATGTAACTTCAATTTGTGACCCATAACCTAAAAATTTCGTAGCATCGCCATGTTTGTAAATTTGTCCCACAGAAGTACTTCACTCACGATTTGTAAATATTTACGAACCATCTCCGTAACAGAAATTACACATCTAAAAAGAATGTTCGAATGGGCTATTAGTTATCTTCTTTACTCACAAAGCTAACCAATCCCTGTGGCCGCACCATCTAAAACGCGGGTGTGCGGCCGCTCACTTGCTGGGATTGCGGGTTCGAATCCCGCCGGGGCATGGAGGTCTGTCTCTTGTGAGTGTTGTCATGTAGAAGTCTCTGCGACGGGCTGATCCCTCGTCCAGAGGAGTTCTACGGAGTGTGGCGTGCATGAGTGTGATCGAGAAGCCTAGATAATAAAGAGGCCCTGGCTCACTGGGGATTACTGTACCATGGAAATAACACACAAATCTAAATATGAAATTCGCGCAGCCACCAATTCGTTATTTTACATGGTACGAAAGATCTACACTAACAATAAACTTTATGCTTTTCGAAGATACGTTACCACACATCATTCAACACTGTAACTAAAGTGACGCCAGTAACCTTCCGCATCGCAATTCCGTGTGCCTCATGTTATTTTCTGTTGTGACGAACTAAGTGTTACGAAGTTTCGATAATGTCCAACGCATAACGTCCATACGAAGTTTCATGAAAAGTGGTAAGTTTATTGAACAGTGCTAGTCACACAAGTACACAAAGTGAGAGTAGGGTCATACCATAATTTGAATTTATCTTATGTTTCAGAGGGCGATTGGAACAGAATAATTCACAAATAGTTTGGAATTATTTTTCCGTGGCATTAGGTGTAACTCACATTATAATCTAATAATCAATAAATTAATAACGCTGACCTATTTAATACATAGTCTGCACAGTCTCGCCCTTTGGCACTTTAAACTGTATATTTATTTACTCACTCCATGACGTAAGATCGAACAGTCGCTCTAGTAGTCAAAAATACATCCCCCCCACCCCCCTCCAAGAGTAGTGAACTTGAAGAGCCATTTTACTCATCATAAGTGATCGCCCCGTGCACACCATCGTGCAGTTTTATTATTATCATTACATGTACGTACACTATAGGTCTGTGCAGTGTATTACTGAATGGGCTGTCCGGCTGCAACTCTTTATCCATCTATTTGCTTTCCTCATGTTATATGTGACTTACATAACAAATAATCCGGTTACTTTCTCTTTTCAGATACTCTTTTTCTGCACTTTAAAAGTATTCGTATCATCTTAAATATAACTATATTGAATTAAACTGAGTGCGAAAAAGAATAAGCGAAATGAAGTACGTTATGTATAAGTCTTCTCCGTAAGGATTTTCAAAATAACTATATTTTGTGGCGCCTAATGGTACGATGGTGAATAACAATAAAGTGGAACGATGTGGAAGGAAATGGTCTTGGTCTGTCTCAAAATCTGCCTGGAAAACCCAGGAAGAATCTCAGTCAGTACCACAGTTCTTCGCACTGAAATTGTAAACTTTTTGTGGCGCTACAGCCCAAATTGGGTCTAGGCCGCGTGGTTTTTGATATGTCTAGATCACACGCAATTAGACACACACACACACACACACACACACACACACACACACACACACACACACACACACACACACCCTGTAGGCCCCTTCTGAAGGAGTGACCCGCTTGTCTTAGAGGGCGCTACCTACAAAACACACACACACACACACACACACACACACTGTAGGCCCCTTCTGAAGGAGTGACCCGCTTGTCTCAGAGGGCGCTACCTACAAAACACACACATACACACACACACACACACACTGTAGGCCCCTTCTGAAGGAGTGACCAGCCCGTCTCAGAGGGCGCTACCTACAAAACACACACATACACAAAACAGGAACCTCCACGTTCTCAGCGGGGTTTCAAACAGCGATCCCAGCAAACAAGCGGCCGTAGATCTACGCCTTTGACAGCACGACCACCAGAATCGACCGTTTTAACGTTAGGCTTCCAGAATACGAATTGTCATAGGTAACCATTCAGGGGTAAGTTTACGTCACAGTCATTTTATACCTAAAGGAAATACCTGCCTTCTATTTGCTCGTCCCCAACCCCACACAAGGACCCTCTAATTATGAGTATTTGTGCCCACATTTGTATAGACGTTAAAATAGAGGGCAACAAAATATTAACACGTACGTTGTTGGGTGAGGGATAAAATGACTTGGATTTCTTGACAGATTTTAAGACGGGAGAGGGTGATCTTTTGACAGAGGAACTAAGAAGGGGGTGGTGGGCCTTTTCTGTTGGGTTCTCTCACAATTCGTTTTCTTGTCCGTCGCACTTCTCGCATGCTTTCTTTTTATGTTTTTCTTTACTTTTTATTTTCTATTTCTCTTTAATTTGGTAACTAAGAGTTCTTACTCCCCATTTCTATCATTCATCAATTTGAGTTGTAGCTTTGTCATTTTTCAGACGTCATTTATTTCTCTTGATTTATTGTTTATGGCTGCTACCTTGTTACTATAAAGCTTCCAAGGATGTCTGTCCACTGGGACCCTTCCACGATACTAGCCTAGTAGTTTTCTGGCCTGCTTTCAACAAGATGTACTTGTGTTTGCAGCATAAACGGTTCTGTAACGCAAGACTACACAGACTCATCCACATAAAAGTACACTATAGGATCTGGCAATATAATACACCCGATGTTCTAAACGCGCCTGAACTTCTTTTATCAACTTAAGTTGAAGAAACGAATATAGGATGGGTTTTGACGAAGTACTTGCAAGGATATTTGGAGGAAAACATTTTATAAACAACAGTAATACACGCTGTACTTTTGACAGTAGTATTAGGACATTCAGAGCAAGTGGGGTGAGATGAGAGGAATATGAAGCACGCACTGGGAAAGTGGGAGTTTTTGGTCGGAAAACTTGGTGTGAATGGCCCACTTAAAAACCCTTGCGAAGCTGAGAAATGTAGTAACATCATTAGGTATCTTTATTAGTTAGTGTACAAGAAATGCGCACTCTTTTGAAAGGGCTCAAGACAGCATCTTATGGCTGGTTATTGACAACAAAATTCGAGATTTCAAGTTGTCATATCGGTGTTGATTACGAATTCCCGTCTTTTGAGGTATCATACCGTATAGATTGGTTTATAGTACCATTGTTTGGGGAAGCATACTGCCTCCGTTTCCAAGGTTCATTTCGGAGAATGGTGATGTGTCCATATTCAGGGCTGATTTTTTTACTTACATGAAGATGGAAGCAGTATTTTTTTCCGTAGCTCAACAGTCCCTAATCGGCCAGGGCTACCTCATTATCGAGGCTTCACGATCATGTTCAGAACACCACATTCGATAGGACTCCCCTGGACGTGTGATTAGGCTGACGCAGAGACCTCTATCTGGCAACACACAACATTCACCAGAGAGAGACATCCATGCCCGCTGAGGGATTCGAAACCGCAATCCCAACAAGCCAGCGACCACAGACCCAAGCCTTAAACCGCGCGGGCCACTGTGATCAGCGATGGAAGCAGTATGTTCCTGCTAGATATTGGTAGCTATGTACCAATCTACATGGCGGCATGCACCAGAAGGCAGGCTCCTTCGGCACAAAAATTCTTTGCGTTTGGTGGAAAGAAAACCTAAAAGGACCATCAAGCTTCTATATTCACATATATTTACGCCAAATACATGTCTACAATTTCAGTATTTAGGCCTGAATTTCGTGTTTGTAACTTTTACTGAAGGAGTAAGAACTGTGCTTTTAATATCGTTCGATACATCAACATGCCAATACTTACACAAATGCTGTGTTGCAATCAAGCAACACAGCATTTTGTTCAGGAAGAATAAGGCTTCCAGCTGTAAAGTTTCCTTTTAAGTTCTTAACTTTATGAATGCAAACTCTGTAGCACTTATTAATTTAAGTTGTTACGCTCCCGTTGCTTATCAAATACCAATGAACCTTGTGTTGACCTATTCCAACACTCATTTGTATTTAATAAAGCAATGGGAATGTTCCAGCTTAATGTGAATTGTTTGTACTTAGTTTTGGCGTAAGACATTTGTGATACATTTACACATCAGCTGTTCTATTGGAGCATTGAATAATCAGCTTGAAATTTCCATAAAGAACGATGAATCTCTTGAAGGTTACTGTCTTCTGCGATGTGATGCCGTGTGCTCAGGTCAAAAGCAATATTGTTATAACTCAAAAGAATTCTGTCTCTGTTCTCCGTGCAAGTAAAATCACCTGTTAATATTATGTGATGAACAGTACCCGCTCTGAGTTTCTCTGGATTTGGCAACTGAGGATTATGTGCAGTTAATGGAGTAGCATAGACCTTCAGAGTAGTGCGGCCATAAAGGCATCTTAGGAGAGAAAATTTCGACAAATCTGAAACGCGAAATAATGTGCGCAGTGACAATACACGTACTATTCGTGATTTCAGGCTTCCGCCGCGATGTTGATGAGCTCTGTGCTCTTCTGGGTTATTACGCAGCGTCTAATGCTAATCCTTTACCGGCGTTTCGGGAAAACGTATCGGTCCCGTCTGCAAGGGTCAAAGCTGTATAACAAATGTGGTGTTGGAGGAAACGCAGATGTGTAATAAAGAGAAGAGTCCAATTTTCTTCTTCAACGTGCGGCAGATTTTATGGCTTGAATTAAATATATTTTAATTTGTTTTTGCGGTTACTGGTACAGGACGGTGTCGATCCGACATTTCTGAAGTTCCATGCTGTGACGTCAGTTTAAGGTTAAGACAGGCATTTCCTAACACACCATTAAAAATACAGTGGTTAGTAATCAAATACAACATTCACAATAGTCAGATCCTAACACTACATATGTATTTAGTTCCATCGTTCTATCATTCAGCCACTGAGACTAGCGGTTAAATCAGTAGTACATAAAAACAAAACCGAAATTGGGCGCTTCAAAAACATATTATTCCATTTAGTTTTGTTGCTTTGCATCCTTTGATGGTCATCATTTTACTGTACACACTTTAAATTAGTCCGTTATTTACTAACGTGCGAAACGTAAATGTTGAAAACATGATCCTGAAACGAACGCTTCACTAAATTAACTCCTACAAAGCATCAATTAATAATATATTTTAAGTAGCTTTGTTTTAAACGTATTTATACAGTTCCATTTATTAATTGTTTACGGTACATTATTTCCGGCCGATTCCAGTGGTCGCGTGGTCTAAGGCGTGGGTCTGCTGCTGCTGATTTGCTGAGATTGTGGGTTCGAATCTTGCTGGTGGCATGGAGGTCTGTTCCTTGTGAATGTTGTGTGTCGTCAGGTAGTCTCTGCGTCGGGCTGATCACTCGTCCAGAGGAGTCCTGCCGAGTGTGATGTGTCTCAGAGTGATCGCGATAGTGAGGCAGCCCTGGCCACTAGGGGCTGTTTCACCATTGTAAAAAATTATTCTTCATATAAAATGCATAAAATAAATGCTTTAAGAAGACCGACCCTGTCTCTCCGCCCTAAAAGCCCCATAACTATTCGAGTGTTTTTAATTAAATTCTATATTACGGGTATTTATTCATCTCCTTTGTTTTCATGAGTCAGATACGAATATAAATCTTTCTGTCTGCCTACCTTTCTTATTCCGCCCGCCTTCTACTTATTCCTTGTAGACACAAAAGGTTATTGTTGCACCTGATCACACTCGGTGACACACACAGCGCTTAATAGGACTCCTCTGGACCAGCGATCAGCCCGTCGCAGAGACCCCACCTGACAACACACAACACTCACAACAGAGACATACATGAACCCGAAGGGATTTGAACCTCCAATCCCAGCAAGCGACAGACCCACACCTTACACCTCGCGGCCATCAAAATCGCCAACTATAATTATTACTTTATAAAGAGTCAAATAGGACTCCTTTGATATTCTCTGGAACGGCGTATCTTACAAAGCATCTGTGAACTACATAAAATATATCTGTGCGGCTGTCCATACTTAACGAAACAGAAGTAAAATGTATATATATGTAATAAATGCCGTCCTCACAACTTATTCCCAATCTATTAAAAATTAATTGGTAACTGGTCATCATCAGCCATAGAAAAAACGTAACAGGAAAATATTCAGATTTTTGAGACCTCAATTTACAAATTGTACCAAGTCAAAGCAAAGATTACACATATAACCAAAATAATACAAATACGCAAAGTATAGATCACAGCGTTTTGAGAATCGACGGAAAAAAAAGTGTAAAGTATATTCTGATTCCGTGTAGTGCTAACGGCACTGCTACAGAGGGGTTCACCTATCTGTTGTGGATGAATAGGATCAGTGGGCCTCAAAATGTGTCCGAGGACTTACCTATGTCAACAGAAAATTATCGACGTGTTATTGTTGAAGTAGTAGAATTGAAGTGACGAAAATTAATGACGGATATCTTTACATAAAAATATTCGTATAATAAATTATCACTATAATTGGCACGGAATAAAGCTAACTGTTACGAATTGTATGGAAGATATTAATTTTGGTGCTCTGTGAGTTGAATTTTCACCAAACAAGTTCAGAACACAATTAATTTTGCTGCCTTTAGCATGTGGCCTTCTCAAGTTGTCATCTATCCAAGCGCTGAACACTGTTATTGTTGCTAGACGAAGGAGCTGTAGCGAGTGACGTTCGTGGTCTCCCGCAAATACGTCATGGGAGGACGTTCAAATCTGTTTGCCTATGGCTCCGCGTGCATGGATCTTTATGTAGAGAACGGCTAGTTAATTTTCAGAGCTGTGAAGCTGGAAGAACCAAAGGGGAGGAGTCATGAATCTTAGGAAAGCTTTGTAATTTCCTTTGGTCTCTGCCCCCTGAGAAACTTTGGGTTTGTGTTTTCCCGGTTAAGTAAAGTTCTCCTATAATGGCTACGAGAAAGGAAATCTTCGACGGTGGAACATAATGAGTACACAGGAGAAGAAATTTTTTTATGTTGCTCATCTCCGTAAATAGCTCAATATAATAAAACAGAACCAGCTTATGCAAAATATCATTATTTATTTAACCTTATTCTCCAGTTCATTTTTTCTCCGACACGTTTCGGCACCAGCTTTGCCATTACCAAGGGGGTTACATCAGATTACAAAGACAATATGCATTAAAATGTGACTTATAAAATTGTAAAGCTGTATTAAAGATTTAAAATTCTAGATGTTAAAAGTTTCCTATAAAAGCTTTGCTGCATAATTTTGTACTAGTTTGATGTTACGGTGCTATTTCTGGCCTAGCGTCCCTAATTCATAAACAAACCTTAGAATTACATGAATTAGGGACGCCAGGCCAGAAATAGCACCGTAACATCAAACTAGTACAAAATTATGCAGCAAAGCTTTTATAGAAGAATTTTAACATTCAGAATTTTTAATTTTTTTACAATTTTATAAGTCACATTTTAATGCACATTGTATTGTGTAATCTGATGTACCCCCCTTGGTAATGGCAAAGCTGGTGCCGAAACGTGTCGGGGAGAAAATGAACTGGAGACTAACGTTAAATAAATACTAATGTTGTACATAAGTTGGTTCTATTTTATTACATAGGAGAAGAGTTCCAGTGTGCTGTCGTGAAGCAAGTTGCACACGTGCATTAACAGGGGAGCAGAGAAAATAAAGTAAGATTTATAAAAGCAGTGTCTACGTCCGTGTTTTCGAGATGTCTCAGTGTCCCTCGCTCTTGATCATCTCCATAGGTATTGTCCCAGGCCCATGAGCATGCTTGCATGGCAGAATGCTCTACATTTTTAATTTCGTTTGAATCTCGAAAGGACTAGTGACTAGACTAAAGAATAATTTTCGCGGTTTTCCTGAGACCCTCTGCACAAATTCCAGGATGGCATCTTGAAACATTCCACGATTGTTCTTTCCATCTTTATTCCGACAACTCATTTCAAGTGATCCTCTTATCCGATTATGTATAACCTACGCAACTGAGAAAACGACGATTAAAACATAAGAAACCACAGCCTTCCCTTATCAATAATGGTAACATTTTTCGTAATAGGCTACGGCCACTCTGTTTCTCGTATTACCACTTCCTAGTATTTAATTGTCCTTTTATCTCATTCCAATCTAAATAACATCTGAAAGCCCCTTAAAGAACTTAACCCTCGCTGAAATCGCGCATTTTTTTGTTTTGTATAATATCATAATTCATTAAATAATAATTTCCAGGGTCTGCACTGGATATCCTGCTTAGAAGTGTTAATCCTTTCAGTCAGAATGTATATAATATTTTATAAGTTTAACCTATGCAAAAAATCGCCTATTTTGTCTTTAATAATTTAAATATTAAGTTGTTGACGTATTCGTCAAACGATAAGAGGTTCCCGGCGCTTCCAGCAGACGTAGCGGGCTTGAAGCTTCGAGACCTAATTACCCAGTGTCGCAACATCAGAGGTCAGAAGCACGGATACCTCAGTCACGCCGCTGCGAAAATCTAAATAAAATCTTCTGACTTTTTTAAAATACAAATAACACGTTACCACGAAAATCTAATCACTAAAACATTTATGCTATTGGAAATTAATTTTAAATTAAGATTACACACGGGAAAAATAAATTTTCGATGAATGTTAGGGTAGACATTATCATATTTTACTACTTGAGACTCTAGCTTGAATTTCCAGTTTGTGTAAATAATCTGGAAATTATTTAAGACCGGAACAATGAATTGGGATTTGGATAAATATCACCGCGTTATGGACGTACCAACACAGTGTCCGAGTGTCCGTCATAGCTATCTGAGACCTTCCAACATAGAGTCTGTGGCAATGAATTCACTGTATACGTCTCATAACATTTCAAGAGATTTTTAATTCGTTTTCTTCCACCCATCAATATGAGTTCTGTTTATTTTCTTTCAACAGCAATTAAGGGGAACCGTATCCAAAGGAGTCAGGCATTCTGTAAGAAAGACGAACTGTACACGGCAAACTCATAACCAACAAGAAATGCGACTGTTACAAGTTGGCTGAAAGAATGTTGAAGAAAAAACATCTCCATCAACAGACGATGAAGTAGTAGGAATGAACAAGGCTTTCTTTTTCTCCAGAAAAGTATATATTCAAAGAAGAAGTTGTGTGATTATGCTATGTACCCTCTTTTTTATCTGTTGCTAAGAAGAGATCAGTTAATAAAAGTGTTTTAAATCTCTAAAGTTAGTTTGTAATAAACTTGGGGTTATAAAAGTTTCAAGCTTTATCCGATCGCAAATCACTTATCAGAGAACTCCACCATTATAGTAGTAATTACGACAGCAGGAATATGACGTTCTCTCAACTGCAGGTTTTTATGACGAATGTGATTGTCGAACGACTATAATTGAAATGGAAGTAACAAGGGACAGGAAAATTGTAATCTATTTCAAACTATTATTTTTGACTTCACAAGAAAGTACTGAAAATTATAAAATCACACCATCTAAACCAAAAAACTGGTACCTGAGCTGGGTCTCAAACTAAGCACCTTATAAATAAAAAGTCATTAATTTTACAGGTACAGATTATCTGTTTGTTGAGTATAAAATGTTTTAAAAAGAGGTATTTTAGTAGTAATGATGATAAAGAAACTTTCTTTTTCATTTTGAAATACCTACGTAAGCTTGACATGGTTCTATGTGACACGAGTAAATGTATGAATTTCTATAATTAATTATCGCCATGGTATATTTCCTTATAGAACCAAATGGCTTACATCTCTTTAAATGTAGTTTCTGTAACCATTAACATTAAACCTATCGTATGACAAGCACGTGCTTAGAAACTAATACACTCTTCAACTCATTAGCGCACTTCTCTAAGTGTCGAATTTCAATGAGGTCACATCAGAATTTTCCCTATCAACACTAACGTAAAGTTAATTAATTATAATTTTTGTCAATATATTGATAAAACTTATGAGTACAAGGAAACCCGCCTACAACGGAACCACAGGAAACCGAAAATTCTTTCCTTTGCAGGCAGATTCCCTTTAATAGAGGTACTTGAAATTTGCATCGTCGGGACTCCAAATCCCCGGGAGCACACATCGGGACTGTAAGATTTTTCCGTTAAAGGCAATTTCTCGTTATGCTCTGGTTCCCGTTTAAGAGAGGTTTCATTAAATAATATACAATATACAGCACACGCTGCATCTCGTCTTCCGTTCATACAGCGATGTAATTATATCAAACCAACTAGCCTATATGCTATCTGCCATTATGTCCCTGCTCTTTAAATCTGCAGTTATGCATGTGTTACGGTGTCGTCCACATTTATTTCGTCCTGCAAATAAGCTTTCCGTAACACTGGCTGCTATAAGAAAGAGAGACACTGCCTGTTGAGACAAGGCTATATCAGTCAATGGATACTGACTACACTGCGAGCTGGAAGCTCGAGGAAGCAGATTTGGATTCCCAGCAGAGGCAGAATTTCTTTTCTTCCCCCCAGGGCCAACAAGGCCACAGGAGCCCACCCAGTCTTCTACTCAATGGGTGCTACAGCGTCCTTCGCTGACGTAAAGAGGCGGGGAGTGAAGGTAACCATTCACCTTCGTGTAGTGCCAAGTTTCAGCAGGCGCGGATGCGTACTTCCTGTAGGTTTTTATGATGTGGTGCCTTATTTCAGAAGGATATCTTGGTTGATTATAGCACGATGTATATAATGGGTCCGTTTTAAGTGGGTCCCTGTCAACACGGCATGGCGCATCCTCAGGTTGCAGATGGAGGAACGGCCTTCAGTGATGGTGGGTAGCTGCGAATACATTGAATAAGCAGTCGCAGACAGCTGACAACGGGTGGTCCTCCAGCTTGGGGGTTGGGTGAGGTGCTAACAATTCCTCGCCGTCAAAAATTATGACGTTACGAAACAGACAAAAAACTTCGGACCTGTACCGATTCTTTGGTACGACCCCAGCTACGGTATTGAGCTAGCTCAGGATAGGGACAGGTGGCGGGCTCTTGTGAATGTGGTAATTAACCTCCGGGTTCCATAAAATGCGGGGATTTTCTTGACTAGCTGAGAAACTGTTAGCTTCTCAAGAAGGCCTCTCCTCCATGGAGTTAGTTAGTTAGTTACATAGTTAGTTAGTTAGTTAGTTGGTTGGTTGGTTGGTTGGTTGGTTGGTTGGTTGGTTGGTTGGTTGGTTGGTTGGTTGGTTGGTTGGTTGGTTGGTTAGTTAGTTAGTTACTTAGTTAGTTAGTATATAATGGATGGGATATGCAGCACGTATGGAATAGATGAGAATTGCATGAAAGTTTGTAGTCAAAAAAGCGGAAGAAAAGACAAATTGGGAGATGTATCTGTAAATGGAAGAATAATGTTAAGGTCATCCTAAATATGTGCAACTTAAGGCTAAAGAAAACGTTCAAATGACTCACGACAGAGGCGACAGGCGTTTGTAAACACGTTAATGAACCCCTCCTTTTATGTGGGGGGATCCGTTGACTACAAGAGTAATTACTAGCCTACCTTCACATGACGGACTCTCCCTCACTGAGGTACTAACTTAGAGAACAAAGGAGATTGGACCATTTAGGTGTGTACATACACACTGCTCTGATTGTGAACATAGGGTACAGCACTTACTCAGCAAAGCTACTGCATCGTGAGGAATGGACTCAGTATGTAACTCGTCCATAGTCTTATAAATTCCAAAGCTACGAATGCAGCTGAACGTTTTTAGGAGTGACAGAAAACAGAAAAGTTTGTGTAAACACGTCAAACAAATCAAATACATGTAGTAGAAAAGGGACGAGATCATGCAAGTGTATTCCAAAACCAAATAAGTTTATGGATAATTTAAGAGTTGAGAAAATTAATCTATGAAAATTGCATTAAATCACACTAGGGTGCTGCCGCTCCACGGTGGGTATCAGAATGTTATTTTAGAAAACGTGGTACAACGAGATGTTCATATTCGTGGATGGAAAGAAGTTCTTTCTTTGGTAAGCACGTACATGTGATTTCCTATTTAAAGCAAAGCAGATTTCACTAAACAAGACAAGTCACTAAACAAAGCGTCTGCTTATAATTTTTAATTTATCTCTTTTCCTAGATGGGGAACAAGTGGGCCTTGCATTTTACCGTGACAGACAGGGTTGTTTGTGTCTCCCATTTCAAACTTCCAAAAATTTAAACGATTTTCAAGAAGCTTGGTATGGATTTTATGCCACTTGATAACAATATAACTACATAATTTTTAATTTCGTACAGCAATAATAATAGCATGGCGCACAACAGAAATAATGAGGCACGTGACATATTTACTTTCCGGATCTGAAAGCATGGGAAAACAAGGGGTTCTTTTTTTTGGTAAGCAGCACTATGACCGTTTTGTTTATTTTCGGTTTGATGGTGATAACTAATGAAATACTGGAAGCAGGTAGGTTAAAACTAGTATGAATATAGACCAGGCTTATAAACATTTCTAAATATCTATATTTGTAAGTCAACAATGATATAGCATGGCAACCATACATTGGAATTTAATATACACATGTGACAATATTTTCAAAGAAACTGTCTCCGAAAATGAGGTTACGATTACGCTGTGTGTTGAGTTAAAGTGCCTTAGCATTTGAACTTTCGAACAGCCGCATTTATTCCAGTGACTTGGAATGTGTACAGCAATCCTGACAATTTCGCTGTCATGAAGAGCCACAAATATGCCAGCATTACCCCACCACTTTCCCCTCCTTCAGACTTTGACATAGACTACTCTCTGACGTTACAGACTGCCATCCTTTTCCCCGTATCTCAGAGCAGTTAAAATGTGTGCGGAATGTGGACAATGTCAGGAACTTTAACTTCACTTAAAAACTTAAAATTTGGTATGAATCCACATCGAGAAACAAGAACTGGAGATGATGCTATGAAAACTTTGGAATAGGAAGAATGTAAAACAAATAAACAATATTTCTAACAGTTGTGGTAGAACCTCTACCCTCGCATATTGTTTCTGTTTAAAAATATATCAATATTTTATAACTTTAATTATTTTAACGGAGTTTTATGTACTTACATAATGTACAGGCCTACTTCTTCCTCAATATATCTCAAAGACCAATTGCAAATCTCAGGGTGACCTAAGATAGGATAAAATTATTTTAACTGAGTCTTATGTACTTACATAATGTATATTTCTTCCTCAGTATATCTCAAAGATCAATGGCGAACCTCAGTGTGACCTAAAAGAGGTCGAAACATGTAGTTCTATACACCAGAGTTTAGTTTTGTTTGGACAGATATTGATTTAATTTTTGTAGTATTGTCAATACAACGGGATGGCAGGAGTTAAAAATACGTTACACGCTTTTGTTTTTGCTAGAACTTATATTTAGGCTTCCAATTGTGAAATATATATATATATAAAACTGAATATACTTGCATAGTCCATTAATATTTAATCAGTGTGTGACAAACCTATTATTTACCTGTAAACAAGGTACTGATTATGCGAATTATTCCCAATCAGAGTTCATGAATTGGATCTCATTAAAATTCGTGTATTTTTATGTACAGAAAAAGAGCCTGTCTCTAGAGCTGAATAGTGTCCATGAATACAGGCACGTTTTCGAAAGATACAGGAAGTAATTTTGAAAAATAAACATTTGATGTTACCATGGGTTATTGTCAGGTAAATATACAACAAGATGACCCATTACTTCTAGTCTTACGAATAGGTACTGGTATTCCCACGCATGAATAAGGACAACAGTGTCTAGAAAATATTGCTCGAAGATTCTTGAAGTCAGATCCTACACGTGCCTCGCAAATTTTCTGTTGCTCTTTGGTAAATTAATTAATTAATTAATTGGTTAAGCATATTATAAGGACATAGCAGATCTATATTTTGTATCAAAGTCTGATTGATCCTTTAAAACTCTAAAATGCATAGCAAACACACAGCCTGAATTTCGATAAAATGTCACAGGAAATATATGGCTTCAAGGCGGAGAACTACAGCGCGATACATTTGCCACGAAAGGCGCTTTTGAAACACTGACGTGGTGCAAGCAGATGTAGAGGCCACCTACATATCATAATAAACAGCAATGCATGTGAATCTGTCAAGAGCGCGGGATGACAGGTGAGTTCCAATTAACCAAAGTGAAATGTCGACTGAGGCCAGAATATGTAATAGGCGATAAATCTCGAGCCTTGGTAGATTTATGCAGAACAACATGAGATTATATGTGAAATATCAGGATATTATCGTTCAGCTGAGAGTTCCGATAACCAGACCGTTAAATAATCGCATCTGTATACCGAAATAAAGTGACAGACTCAGCGCGCGGAATGTTTACCTTTGCAACATTTCAGGTCTGGAAAGAAAGGAGGGCGCAATATTCTGCCTAGTCTGGGTTCCATAAATATTATCGTTTGTCTCGTGAAAATGAGCAGTCCACGTAAACAGAGAGGCCTAATTTCTTTTATAGCGAGTGAGAGAAGAATTTAAGAGAATACGCGCTAAGTGTATATGCCGCGGCGCAGAACACGAAAATTGGACGTAGCACATTACGCTTCCTTTCTGCGTCACGGTTACGTTTTCATTACTTCGTAGTGCAAATAACTTCAAAATTGGTTCATTCCTTTCGGTCTAAAAACACCGCTAGTTCGCGCAGACGGGTTGGTGGTCACCCTTGCACACATATCTTTGTTCCTTTCAGGTAGCTTTAGCTTATATTTGGAAAGCAGGCGCTTTGATTACGGTCTTGAGTAACGACAGCCTTGGATCTTGCTTTCTGCAATTTCTCATGGAATACTTGGTACAGTACCCGTCCAGACCGGTTCTGAGACCCACCCAGCGCCCGTGTAGTGGGTGCGTGGTCCCTTTGCTGAGGCTAAAACTGTGGGGGCGTGGCCTTAACTACCCCTCCCTTTTAGTGCTCAAGTTAACCATTTAAAGACGAAGCGTGTCTGTTTTATATAAGGACTCAGTCCGTACCGCGCTGTAAACACTCTCCACTTCGGTTATAAAAACCAGTCTCTTAATGTTTTATAAGGCAAAAGTTGCTGTTTGTTCTGAGATCCGTACAAAACACATAAACGCAATGTGGGCACCACATAGAATTTTTTAATGTTAAACCTGGTGGTACGTAAAGTTACCGCTAGGCTTTAAAAGGTTAAAGAAAGAATAGAGCTATCATTCCCTTCCTCCTGTGGTCTGTTATAGAGAGAAATTGTTACTTCTTTTTTAGTTCGTGAAAAAAGAAGACTTTTTTCCTTCGGAATGGTATATATTTAAGTAGGTCTTCAGTGAAGCTCCGAATAAGCGGATTCATTATAAGGAAACTTAAAATTATAGAACAGTCTAACGTACGGAAGTCGATCTGATAGGGCCTCTTGAAAAAAATCAATTGGCCAGCAAAAACGACGTTAGAGTGTGACTCACTTTGCTTGGTAGGGCAGCAAGGTTAATTTTATAAAGTTATTTCACAACATTAGTAAGCTCAACCTCAAAAGATATTTACTTTTCCGTATTAATCAGTAGGCGTTTCTTCGCTCAAAATTTAAACTAGTTGAAATCACTTACAGAATCGCAGAAGTACAATATATACGTGTAACATATATAATGTAAATATAAAAAATATTAAAATTTTGAAGACCGGAATTTATATGAATTACAAGTACGTGTAAGGATTCAGGTCCTAACTTATATACTACAAATTAATATTTGTTATAAACACAAATCTCTTGATGCTGTTTAGGAACATAATCTGACCATATGGGTTATATTTTCAGTCAATTATTTGAAAATAAGTCCTTTAATTTCATTAATTTTTCTCTGCCGAACCGACGAACACCTCCATACAGGAAGTAATGCTGCCAACGAAACTCATAACTCAACTTTCAGGTCTGCTCTTAAAAGAGCAAGCGTAGGCCCTATTTCATTTCCTCATAACAGACTTCCGATCAGGAATATATTGGCAGCATTGATTTTTTCCCCAAGCACATAATCTCATTTCGTATCTCCTTCTCTGTATACGTATATCTCTGGCGTGTATTTTTTCAATCTATAAAGGAATAACTTTTCTGTGTGTCTGTAATCTAGTCTGAGTTAAAGGTGAGTGTGTGCTGGGCGGGGGGGGGGGGGGCGATGCGAAGAAATATCTCACCCTAATTCAATATTCATCTACGTTCCACAGAAAGTTTTCTTCCACACGATGAAATTTCAGCAATATAATAATAACATAGTGACTGTTAGAAATTTTCCTACAGTTTGGAGGATGCAGTACTTTCTTAAAAAATATAGATACATTCTACTAAGATATACGGCCTCGCATCCCATATAAATGGCACTTTCACAGTCTCCTTCAAAGCAACAGTAAAAGTTTATGTAAACTCTGTCATTTGGCACAGGACTGTAGGAATCGGCTCTGTCGACTTTTGTCTTCTGTGCAAAATTCATTCAGCATAGCAGTGCAGTTTACGTTACGAAAAAATTAGTAACGAATAACCTACAGGAACTTATAGTATGTTATGATAGGAATAATTCTGCTTTTTGTAGTACGTCTTATTGTATTATAAATTGAAAATTTATTGAAAAATTAAACTAAATCAATGGATCAGAGTGTCTTGAGAAGTTTATTTCCTCAAAAGTCTTCCGTCTTTTATGAATATCCCTGGTTTCTGACCGTGTTCAAAAACTTTGGCAATGGTCGCTTTCTGACCCAGAAGAATGAAATTACTATACTTATTTAATGTGTTCCATGTCCGCGCACCATATTATACAAAAACACTAATCACCAACAAATGCACAAAGAGATGTACTGTTGACTGTGTACTGCGTTGATTTTGGAGGCGTGAACTCTCTGCGGTCCCGGCCTGCACTAGTGCAGTCAACAGCACATTCTCACTCAACTATAAAGTGCAACCTTAGTGTAACGATAACAAAAAATTTCTCCCTGAAGATGACCCAGCAGGGTCGAAACATGTAGGAGTGTGTTACGATTCATGACAAAACTCTCTTTGTGCGTTTGTTGGTGGTTAGTGTTTTTTATTATACTTAGTCAACACCGTAAAAAATGGGTCTCAAATTGTGTGGTTCCAACTCAGATGAGTTTTAGTTTGGCCTTTATGAAAGGCTGTCGACACGCGGTAAGACAAAGTTGGTAACACACAATAAACCACCCGTACTAATCACACAGCATGTAATCCAACAAACTTAACAATCAATGATAAATAATCATTTGTCGCTTATGACCCTAGTATATGTTTCAACCTCTAAAAATCATCATCAGTAAGGTGTGTAAAAAAGCATACAAATAAAGTAAATTTTGTCAAAGAGGCGAGTGCATAGTTGAGTATTTATTCCATTAATTATGAATGTACAAGTTTGACAGAATGTGCTCTGTTTGTATGCCGTTTTATACATCTCCTTGATGACGAACTTGTACAGTTCGATAAGATGTAGGACGGTCGTGTATGATAAATAATTATTTATTGCTGGTTGTTCAACTTGCTGGATTAAATAAAGTATAATCATTCTATGGCACGGAATATGGATTGCATTATGTATCCCGATTAAACTACTAGTATTGTTTCCGTCATTCACTTGAGCACTTCAGTTCACATGTACCATCAACGAACTGTACAGTGTCGCCGAAAGTAACGGACCTATTTCGAGACGTAATAACTCTTATGAGAAGAGAAATATAGAAATTATATTTGCTGTAATTTGTCTATCATAAAGTTTTCTTCAAAAAACACGCGCACATTCTTTCCTCATTCTCCATGGGCAAATGATGCTGAATACAATTGCTGAAAATGATAATTTTTAAGGCAAGTGATATTCAGAGATGAGGCAACCTTCCATATGAATGGTCACGTAAACAGTCACAGCTGTCGCATATGAGGACAGAAACGGCCACATGAAATTTGCGAGCATGTACGAGACTGCCTGGTATTTAATGCGTGTTGTGGCACAAAGCATGCTGCTGAAAACAGTATTACGGCAAACATTTGCCTGGATAATTTACATTTGTTTTTCTTTCTGCAAATTTATGGCACCGAACAAAAAGAAGAAGATCGGATTTTCTTTGAACGGGAAGGTGCTCCGTTCCACTTCAGTCATGAAATTGGTAAATGCCTTACACTTCTGACTTCCTAACCAGTGGGTTGGAAAAAGAGGAACAACTCCGTGGCCCGAAACCCAGATCGTTCACCATTGGACTTTTTTGTGTCAGTTTATAAAATATCTTTTTTACACGAGGAAAATCAGAGCTTTGCTTCATTGCGAGAGAGAATTGACACAGAGTGTACCGGCAGTCACTCCGGAAATGCTTCAAACAGCAAGGCAAAAACTTGTGTACCGTCTAGATGTTTGCAGGATTAGTAACAGTGCGGCTATGTTTATGGTCGGATCGAAAGTTAAGTCCCGTACGACTGGTTATTATCACCCACAGCTGCGAAGAATCGGTGAAATTTTACTTCTGGGAACATGGAAACCAAGCTGTACAGACGGCATTATAAATGTGATAATTCTCAGTTCAGCCCTTTGTAACAAGCCGCCTTCCTGCCGATTGAGAAAGTTTCGCCAGTGAAACTACGCTTAAGCTTCGCCTCTGAGCGACATATTCTCCATTAGTAATATTAAATGCTATAAGGGACACGAAATTAAAATTCTTCTCGCGGTGACAATCCCTTGATTCGAATTGGGACTTGCCCTTCCATACAGTCTAAGGTCATGTATTATGTGCGGTTGTTGTTGCTCGCATCTCAGATTTATGCATCTGCCAAATCATTATTCTGTTACTGATTCCAAGCACTTGAAATTTACGAGGTTTGAGCAGTCTCTAACGGCATAACCTTCTTACCTAATTTCATTAAAGTAATAAGTCCCTTTGAAAGCTGATTGAAAAGCAAGCAAACGACACCCGTTTCCCTCTTTGTTAGTAAATGTAGGAAAACAACACAACAAAGAAAAAAGACAAGACTGAAAGACGAAACGAAACAAAGAAACGCAGGAAGAATAATGGAAAGAGAAACAAAATTCGCTGATATGTGATTCATTCCGTTAATTCTATGAATGTACCACGTTAACTTGTTGCAAGAAATACGTCGCGTGTATCACATTGGTTCTGGTCCCCACTTTGCTGACCACCAGACAGAAGGTATTTCAGGTCACGTGACCTGCGTATGTACTCGTAATTAAATTGCTTCGCATGATCGCATGTTCACAACAAATGCTTATTGTTATCTAGCATGTGCTGTAAATTCTCTCTTCTCCTGGCATCTCGTGATATGGCCGGACGTGACATTTGTTCAGGAATTTTGTGGTGCAAGAATGACTTATATCTTATTCAAGTTCAAAACAAAAACTGGTAAACAAACTTTCATGCTTCCACGCTGCCACTTCCATTCAGAAGCCTCAGTCTCTTTCACCCATGTGATTAGCGTTGCTAGAAGGACATGTCAAATGAAAAAACACAGCTTCCTGAGAAAATGAAAGCCACCAAGTTTTCACGAAATTTCTGAATTCAGAAAACATATTACAACTTCACCTTGAAGTTGTAGATAGCCAGATTTCACAAAACTTTGACAAATAAGGAAACGTCGGAATGTGCCATCACATAGAAGTTTAGACTAGGCGAACGTCACTTTCGGGCTCAGCACTTCCGCGTTTAACAAAATCTCAGTACACAAGAATAGAAACATAAATAAGCTTAACACTAAATATGTTCAAGAAGGATGACACGAATAAAATAAATAAATATGTATTCCTCACAAAAGTCCCTCTTGAAAATATAAGAACCGAAACTTTCGAAAGTTTCGCCACCATATTCATAAGAATCGCGAAACAATAAACACCAACTGATGCACCAAAATATATATAATCTTTATTAGTAAAAGTCTCCTACATGTTTCGACCCTGCTGGGCCATCTTCAGGGAGAATAATTTTGATACACTATGGTTGCGTTTATACAGTTAAGTGTGAATGTGCGGTCTAGACCGCGGACAGTACACGATACCTCTCAAACGGAGGATGAAACATGGGGCACATTCACACTTAACTGTATAAACGCAACCATAGTGTACCAAAATTATTCTCCCTGAAGATGGCCCAGCAGGGTCGAAACATGTAGGATACTTTCACGAATAAAGATTATATATATTTTGGTGCATTAGTTGGTGTTTATTATTTCGTATGATACAGTGCACGGACATGGAACACATTAAATTCGTAAGAACCAATTTCTAGGCCCTATCCTAAGACTAGCGAAAACTTCCCACAGGTTCATGTTATATCTCTGCCTGATCCATCGTAACGTCAGTGTGCATTCTGGCCGAACATTATTAAGAAAAGCTCAGCCCTTCCACCTCTTTCCACGGAATAATTCAAGAACCGCTGAAAGGGCAAATTAAATGTTTCAGAATTTTAGAGATATCACGATCCATTTCTATTGTAGCTAAAATTGGACGCACAACACCGAGACCTTACTAGAAGACCTACATGCATTCCTGTGTCTACATCCAGCCCACATATGGCCAACCACTCACCATCCCCCTCGAAAAAAGAGAGGAAATTTTGGTTGTTTTGGAATGTATTGAAAATAGATATTTGTTTGCACTTTGCGTGTGGGATTCTAATAAAATTAAATTCTGAAGCTTAACTCTTATTTTGAATAGTGTTTCCTCCACATTCTAGGAAAAGCAATCCAACATGTGTACAATGGAACATCACATTCAAAATAAGTTCGTCAGTGTTTGCTTGAAATCGTCAGTTACGAGAAAACGCCGCAAGTGTAGCGTTTACGAACCCCAAATCTAAAGGCAGCAACGAAGCGCAAGTCCCAGAATTCTTGGCTATGTATATATTTCCCAGATTATTCTCCCATTTCTGCATGTAGTCTAATTTGCCTTCCCGGATTGTTAAAAAGCTTTCCTAAAAGTAAGAGAGGCCCTGCAACACTGCGTTAGAGATGGGCTGATAAACACTCTGGGAGAAAACAGCCTATTGAAGTAACAAGAAAAGAATAACCTGCAGGCATGTCTTCTATTCCTACATACGGGCGGGGCACTTCCTCCACTCGGAACACGGATGGGGGTGCTCCACCCAGTAATCGGTTTGTTTTGATTGCTGTGTTTATTATACAGTCTGTCTTCCTAATCTTCATATGTTGGTGGGTTCATGGATTATTTAAAGGCACTCAATGCAGAGTCAGAATGGAATGAGGTGAGATTTCGCAACATACAGTAAACGCAGAAGCTGCCTGTTACAAGCATCTGATGATATAAACGTCCTATCAACACGGGAATTAGATGGTATTTCCAAGGCTTGAAAAGAATACTTAAAAGGATACCTTCCTAACAGCAGTGAAAACTGTTGTGCCTTGAGCTAATCTTCTAGGCAACATGCCAAAGCGTGAAAGAAAAGCAACAACTTTCCTAACGGTGGGTGAAAATATACCATATACACGGAACTAATGATGTAGGAGAAGAGTATAATGGGGAACAAGTAAGAGACGGATGGAGACAAATGCGTAAAAAGAAACTTCACAATCTCTGCTCTTCACCGTATTATTTGGGCGATAGGCAACAAGAATGTGGTGGATGGAACACGTAGGACACCTTGACTAGATGACTAAATCTTATAAGATTTTAGTCGCGAAAGCTCTGGAGGTAAACTCGCTTGGGAAATCTAAGTGAGGGAAGAAGAAATATTGAATGAGTGTTGGGGAGAGCGGGTCTGAGAATGTGGACTGGAAATTAGCTGGCGTGCTTTGTTGAACACGACATAGGTTTCCCTTTAAATCAGGCAAATGTTTGCCAGCTGAAAGATGAGTCGCATGGGAGATTTGACGCTCTTATGGCAGTGTTACAGAAGATTCAAGACTTCTGGGACGTTAAGCCTCGTTGGCTGCTAGATGGGCGGGTAAAATTAAAATGGACCTTCAAGAAATGGGATAGAGAAGCATGGACTGGTTTGCTCGTGCTCAGATTAGGGATCAGCGGCGGGCGCTTGTGAATGCCGTAAAATGTGGGTATTTCTTGACTAGCTGAGGACGCATTAGTTTCTCAGGAGGACTCTGCGCCATGGAGTTTGTTAATTAGTTAGTTAGTTAATTAGTTAGTTACATAGTTAGTTAGATAGATAGTTAATTGGTCGGTTGGTTGGTTGGTTGGTTGGTTGGTTGGTTGGTTGGTTGGTTGGTTGGTTGGTTGGTCGGTTGGTTGGTTGGTTGGTTGGTTCGTTGGTTGTTGGTTGGTTGGTTGGTTGGTTGGTTGGTTGGTTGGATGGTTGGCTTGTTGGTTGGTTGGTTGGTTGGTTGGTTAGTTAGTTAGTTCGTTAGTTAGTTAGTTAGTTAGTTAGTTAGTTAGTTAGTTAGTCAGTCAGTCAGTCAGTTAGTAGACTGGTAAATAGTTACGAACGTGTGAAAGAAAGTAACGTCGTCTTCAGGGCCAAACGGTATTCGTTGACTGTTTGTGGAGTTCGACATGCTGGACATGAAGACACCAGATTCCATCTAAATGTCGGTAATTACCTATCAGTCGAAACGGCGTAACATCCCAGCAGGCTTGAAATACCAAGAGTCAGATACTCAGTAAGACATTTGCTATGTCAATTTAACGTACTGTTCTTGAAGGTGTGGACTTAATGCAGAATGCAGAATTATGCGTGGACAAGACAAACGCCTTACTGTGAAGTATTTTATAATCTATTTTTAGTTTATGGCCGGTAACGTTTTTAAGTCACGAGTTAGGTGCAAGTTACTGGTACAGCGATAGCGAGACAGGATTTGTGGACGAAACAAAGACGTACCTTGCCCTTGTCCCCTCATGTACAGGGCAGGTCTGTCGGCCAGCATCACTAAGTTCTTCACCGACCACAAAGTACAAAAACTCTCACGGACGAAATGTAGACCTATGTGTATACGTGTATGTTTTGACGTATATTACATTTAGTAGCGTAACAATACTTTTGTTCGCCAGAATAAACACACAGGATGCCGCGCAATCCGTTTATTTACCGAGCTGTTTAGTGCAGCTGTTGCGTTCTAGGCTTGAATGTGGGAGATGTTCCTTTGGAGTATCTGCCGAGGTACAGCTTGTCACGAGGTTTTCCTGATATCATCAGTTTTTGTGGTTTTCCTCAGTCCCTCCAATCAAATTCCGGCAAAATACCTCAGTTCAGCCACAGCTGCTTACTTCCATATCCTATTTCATCATTCACTAACCATCCTACCACAAAATGATGCCCTACAAACGTCGTGAAATAGACCAGAAGCACAAAAGTATTTACCGTTGAGGAACACACGTCAGCAAACGGATATAACACCTTTTTTCTTCAAAGCCGAATGATATATCGCTTGAGTGCTTTAATGATTTATAAATCCCTCCCCTTCCACCCCCTCATTTGTCACAGCTCAGGCCCGTTGTAACAACCACAAAACAGTCATCGTCGACACATTACTTGTTCGTGCTTTGGTCAGTGATTTCTTGTTCGCAATATCGCGCTTTTTCTGCAAGTAAATGCTCTCCACCACCATTTGTGCAGGTAGTGGCTCCGGCTGTGTATTTTATATCTGTTCATGAAGCCTGATACATTACACACAGATACATGGCGTTATGATTGTAACTTGCGGTAATATTGTTCATTTATAATACGGACAAATGCGCATCTGATATACATAACAATGCCGTTTTTTGTTTACTCCTACATGTTTCAGCGGAACTCCGCCATCTTCATGAAGTTTCCCGGAAAATGGCGGAGTCCCGCTAGATGTACAGGATTAAACAAAAAATTGTATTTTGATGTACATCAGATGTGCATTTGTTGGTTTTATAAATGAACAATTTGATCATAAGTATGGAGTAAATAATGCCAAAATTGTGGTGAAGTGTCAGTGGTGTCGATGGTCGATGCACGTTGTGTATTCGTTTAGGCCAATAGTAATTTCATCAAGCCTAGTAGAACTGAAGAATAATTCTTAATGTTTGGTGCTATGTGCGAATGTGTGTGTCACTTGCTACATTAGGGACTCTAAGGACAGGCAAATCTGTGAGATGGGTGCTAGCTTCGTATCCTACAAAGAGGGAAGGAATGGAATGTGTAAAGAATTATTTAACTTAACTGCTTAGCCAATGTTCACTTGAAAGATGGATGAGACAGAATGGGTGATAATATTACAAAGGATTTTAAAGAAGTAGCAAGGAAGAGAAGTAAGTAGAACTCCTGTAGAAGCATGTCGAATTACTGACTGTTGCTAGCGGATTTGAAATTTTGGCTCCCAGATCCCGAGTGTTATTTAGGAATCTACAGTGTGGGAAATTCGCACATATATACGTACATGATCGCAGCTGGTGCATTTTAATCCGTGGTAAATAAGTGGATGTATGGTGTGTTACATCTGCTAACATTGTGCCATGTACATGTCGAAGGAGGAGTAACATTTTCTGCGTGAGAGTGGTTGATAACATATTTCAAACTTTCTTGTGTATGGGTGAACTAAAAGGTTCAGACAAAGTTAGAAAGGACAACCAAATCCATGAAAGAGAGTACACTTGACGGAATAAAAATTTCACAATCAAGAAATTTCCCACATTTATGGAAAACGAAGTTTTATTAACCTCGATTTCAGGCTTCTGCCGCGATGTTGAAAATATCTGCAGTCTTCTGGGATATTACGCGGCGTCGTGTGGTAATTGTTTACCGATGTTTCGGGACAACGTATGGGTCCCATCTTCAAGGGACAAGACTCTTGACCCTGAAAATGGGACCGATACGTTGTCCCGAATTGTAGGTAAACAATTACCACAAGACGCCTCGCTATCAGAAGAGCGCAAATCCCTTTGTTTTATTGCTGTTTTTAAAAGAGAATAACCCATTGTGCACCTTCCCCTCCACTGCAATGATATCCGCTTATCTCCGCCAACTTCATACAATTGGATTTCAGGTTATGAGAGTTGTTATTGAAAATCCAATCCTGCTATGATAGTACTCCGTGTATACCGTTCTAAGCCCTCTTATGTCTTGAACAAGGAATAAGTAGCCTACGATTCTGCTAAACATCCATAACTATTGACCAGTAAATATGACGTATTATCCCAGAAGACTTGGATCTTCATTAAACCCGCTGTAATAGCCTCACATCTTCAAGCTATAATTATTTTTAATTGTATCGCTTGTGAGATTTGGCTCAAATAATATACCAGGTCAAATGACTTGGGTTACCCAGTGCCCGAGAGTAGCCATTCCTGTTTCGCGAAACAAAATGCATTTCTCCATTTCCTGCCATAAGAAAACAAGTCAATGTATCAGCCTTTCTTTGTACAAAGTAAACATTAATGGGAAGATGGTATCAGTCTATCGAATTGTGTTTTGTCCGTTAATTTCTTTTCCAAAACTGCTAAACTTATTACTAGTAAAATTCGTGTGCCTGCGTTACAGCTACAAAAGAGAGTTTAACCTTTGTTAGTACTGGTCGCACAAAAACCACATGAAACTTGATAGGTACATTTCGTCACAAAAGAGTTCTCATATCAACCATGGTGTAAATTATTAATTTAATTAAGAACTAAAACTTAAGTTTTGTGTTTTTATATGATGTATATTTAATGAAACGCAAAGAAAGCAAAGCGTTGCACTTTTACCAATTAGTTCAGTTAACATGAGTCTTGTGTGTTTTTCTGTTATTAATTGTCAGTGTTCTTTACTGCCCCAAAATTTCAGCATATAATAGACAGAGATAAAGAAAATAAGAATTCTGTTCTAATTTAAAACAGATGAACGCAATAAAGGAAAGTAAATAAGAAGAGACAATGCTCCGAAATTTATATATCCACGACAGGCAATTCTGTAGATATTTATTTCTACGCTACAGGAATAAAGATTTTCGATGCGCTTGACGCAAATAAATAAGCTAACACCAATATGATTAGACTAATTAACTAGGGAAACCTAACACACTTGTCTGGATTTTTTAAAATAAACTTTACTGAAGTAATGAAAATGTTTACTTGCTGAGACTATCTTATGCGTACAGGTAGGTATAGTCTTCACAAAGAAAATTTAATTTCCAAAAATACATCTAAACAGCACTGAAACAAAGTAACTGCCAATTCAGTGCAATACACGTACGAGTATACTTGTACTTATCACTGTCAAAAATAATTTTAGGATGCCAAAATGTGAAAGGAATTTTTATACACATTTTAAACAAGCTGCATGTGACAATGGGGACTATATACGTACGGTTAGGTATGGGAACCAGGGGCTGTTTTTGTGAAAACGGTATTGAAAATTACGGTTTTATGAGGAAAGAAGGCTTTCTTGACTAGCTAAGCTAAGCAATTATTTAATTGCTGATTTCATTAGGCTGTTTGTTCATCCTTCGGGTCTGTCCTATCGCAGAAGTCCAAATATTTTCCCCAGAAATTCAGTTTCAAGTGCTCTCAATACATTCTATATAGCTGTAAGGTAAGCATATATATTCAAATATCAAATATATCAGTCAAAAAATTTGCCCTACTACCACGAAGTGTTTAATTTTTTCAACCTTGTTTATTTTTATATAAAATTGGCAAAAAATAATTACCTTCTTTTTCAAAATCCGATTTCACTCAATTTTATAAAATGCACCACAGCAATAAGTGATCATATTTAAGAATAAAACCAATAACTCGCATCTCCTGCCTATAAAACTTTTTGGTTCACGCCTTAGTTCCTATTAAATGGATTCCATTCAAAGCCAAGATTAAATATTGCAGTTCTGCATTGTGTGGTTTTCTAAAACGACCAATTTGCATTGTCTTCAGGAACACTCCTCGAAGTTTATCTCGTGGACTATAAGAAGGACTTCTCCACCCAATTTAAGAAACTTCACTTACATAACACAATAAAGAAAGTAAAACAACTAGATAAAATAGAAATGGAGGAATGCTCCACCTCTGCCATAAATACGAGCAGTTATAAATTCTGAAAGTCGTTCTCAGCTACAAACAAAGCCCTTTGTGCTTAACTTTTCAGACTTTATTTCTTGCTTCACGCGTGTAAATAATACCATTGAAAAATATTTCTTATAAGGGTTTAAATTAGATTTGAATAAGATTCATCGTAATAAGTAAATTAAATGGAAGTTTGAACCTTATTGTGGTCACATATACGTTTTGTCACCACACCTTCTTTGTGTCCTTTACGGACTTAATTTCAAGCTCAGGTTGAACTACCCACATCGCAGTGCATTGTGGGTAGCCGCCCATGCGTTAGTAATGTGTTTACCAGGCCGCATGCTGGACTGACTCGTGGCACAATGCACAATGGGTTCTTCCTGCACTGGCGGGAGAAAAAAGATAGGCAATTTACGTAAAACGCAACACTGTGACACTTTCACGTAACCATTCTTGTAATAGAAAAGCAAAAATTCGCTTTGTTGAGCTACATGCCACTGTCAACAATACAAAAATAGTAAGTGTTGCACAAAAATGCTTTTATGGCGAATTTATGTTGCCGGAAAAAATAAAAATTACTTAAGTCTTCATGTAACAACCTTGAACAAGTAAACCAAAGTTCCTTATCACATAACACCACAGCAATAACAAAACTAGAGCAAAGTAGCCTTTTTATATTTTATAGAAGAAGAATTTTAACCTTTAAGATTTTAGACGTTCTTTAAGAGTCATGTGTCAATGTACGATAAAGTTTTATGTAATTAGAATGGACCCCCTTACGAATGGCATGTAGATGCCGAAACATGTCGCGGAAAAAGTGAAAATAAATATAAAACAAAACATTGTGCATTGGTTGGTGAATTCTACTAATGTATAAATATATGCACGGAAATGAGCTGCCTAAAGCTCAACAGACGCTTGTTTGCCTGCACGAAGACGTTTACTTCTTGTGCAGTAGACTACATTGAACATCGGCATGTACGTGGTAAAATCTGTCCCCGTCTACGCCACTAAGACGATAGGGAGAGCAGATGTATAGCTCCACTCATTCTCAATCTCGGCAACATTTGAGGATGAGTGGTCTACTTCACTCCCCGGCCACCTTACCCACAGCAAACGTACACGCTACACACTCAGTGGGAGGTTGTGTGGGCCCCAGGCCCGGACTGAACGGTTTTGGAGAAGATAAAACCTGTTGCCCTTAACGGGATCTGAACCCTGGACTGTCCGACCCGCAGCTAGTCCCTATATCGACTACACTGTCCCAGCTCCTTGGAATGTTCGTAGTCCTTACCTCTTCTACCTATTCACACTAGGTGTCGAGGTTTTAATTTTCACTTGACACACTCAGACACACACCAAGTCGGTAGGACTCCTCCGGAGGAGGGATCGGCCTGTCGCAGAGATCTCTACCTGACAACACAAACACTCACAAGAGACAAACATCCATGCCGCGGCGGGATTCGAACCCACAATCCCAGCAAGCGCTCGGCCGCAGATCTAAGCTTTAGACCGCGCTGCCACTGGGATCGGCTCCTTGGAATGTACGTGATGTATATTAAAAATTATATATTTAATTTCTATAATTGATTTCTTGCCTTGATAGCTCCGTGATATGCTTAAGGACAGGTATGTGTACATACTATCTACAGAATATTTACTTCAAACACGCTAGTGATTCTACAACTTTCATTATATACGCCACTGGCTTGTTCCGGCTAAATAATGACTATTTATGCAGTTGCTTAAGGTTCAAGTGCTCTGTGTTACCACAGCGTATGGACTGTTGAAAGGTTACAGACGTTTCGAAGGACAATATTGCTTCCGTCTTCAGTGACAAGCATTACAAGCTTAGATTTTATTTTGAATAGAATGTTTCCTTTGACTGCTTGGTCCTAAAGACGAAGGTACTAGGAACATTCGAAACGTCGGTAACTGTTTACCAGTCGACAAGAAGTAACAGCCCAGAAGACTTGAATCTTCACCAACACAGCTGTGAGAGAATAAATCTCGCATTTCTAAGACTCGGTGAAGTGAGGACAAGTGTATCACAAGTCACATGACATCTAAGTCCACGTGTAATTGATTAAAAAACCAGCATAGTACACATAATACAATAAATTAGTCAATTTATCAAACCAACTAAATGCGCATCACTTTACTTAGGTGTTAATTGATTTACCCTGCAGATTTTATTTAACCAAATCGCGGTCCCAGGTTTGAGAAATGTTTCTTTGGCCTTCCTGAAGTTGATAAACATCTTTGCTTGTTGAGCACCAGTTATTTTAAAGTTGCTCATTCCGTGCAGTATTCTGATGAATTACACGTATAGTCAATTTATTTTACGAACTAAACCACCTACCTAAACTGTGCATTTAGTTGGTTTAATAAATTGACTATAATTCATCAGAAAATGCACGGAATGAACAACCTAAAAAAGAGTAATAAGATAAGCCTACAACAAACCACTTTATTCCACTTTCCTACGTGTTTTAGCCCTGTAGGGCCATCTACTGCGATAGCAATTAATTTTGGTGGGAATTACTGAATTGTAAAGAATTATATTCCAAGTCAGCTGACTGCTTGTTACTCACTATTTGGACACCTCTCCAGCTTCCACGTTTGTTTTTCTGAAACGGGGGATATCCGCGTCAATAGCACCACCCTGAATACCTGCAACAAAACACACAATGCTTAATGTAACCAGTACTGATTTCTTCTTAAAATGTAAAATAGTTTACAGTCTATGTAACTGGTTTATCCAAAATATGTGTTTGTGTAGTTTATTTGCTTCTAATCTATTTTAATTTTTAATAATCCCACGGTCACGATGCAAAATAAAAGCCTGTTCCTGTCAATAAACTGGAATTTCCACGGAGTTTATTTATGCAGTTCGTACTATTCTCATAAGCAACACTGACTGTTTCACGAACTATCATTACCTATTCTTCGCCCTAAGGACAGAACTTATTCTGTGTGAGTTAGGAACTTCAGTTCATGCACAACTCAGACATACTTCATTCTTCAAAGAAGCCGTGTTATGGTTCAGGCTGTCATTCGGCAGGACCTGACCGTAGAGGCCCAGGTTCAATGCGGGGCCAATCCATGTGGGGCCTTTATTGGAAAAAGTGGTGTTTAAGACAGATTTTGTTTCTGGTACTTCGGTACTCCGTGGCTGTACCAATACAGCGAAACTTCACAGTCACCTTCATCTTGCCCTTAAAGGACAAGCAGGCTAAGGCTGAGAAACATCCAGTAAAGCGATGTTCCATCGGCAGCGGAAGGATATTTTTAATTTTTAGAGGGTTAAAGTGTCCTGTAAGTGTGTAAATGTGAGTCACGTTTTTGCAGTTATATTGGGCTACATTAATATCTACAGCAAGGCAACGCATCAGACGCACAAAACAAATCGAAACACAGAAGTGCCTTTGTCTTCACAGAACCGTTCACATGTGCATCTGCCGGCCCCACCCAACTCAGGGCACTGTACCAAGACGACTGCCCGGCTGACTCTACCAATCGTCTTCCAAAACGTGAAATCAAGAGTGGCATATCACTATAACCATAATTTCGCCTTGGTTATACAACTTGTCCTTCATCAACAGAAGCCAAAAGATTAGGCGCGTCGGCCTATTGGCGGTTTCATATCAACTGCTCCTTCCATGACATCGACTCTCTTCTGAGGTGTCACGCAGCGTCGAATGGTAATCCTTTACCGACGTTTCGAAACAACGTATCGCTCCCATCTTCAAGCGTCAAGAAACCCAATGAAGCAGAACATACGAACTCAAAAAACACAGAACGAATATTTTATGTTAATAGTTTCAAACGTCGATACATGAGGAATATTTAAGGTTTTATCTTATAAATTTAACGTAAGAAACTAGGAACCTGTCTTTAAATTATACCCAGCAATGTGCTGTTAAATCAAGGAATGGTAATTTAAATCTCCACTGGTCTTATAGTACAGCATAATTCAGGAAAAGTACATGATATAACATATTCATAGTCATTTTAGTGCAGGCCTGTCTGAGAATTAGAAGCTGTATAGCTCAGTATGAGTATGTAAAGTGATTAGGCTAAGGGATGGACGACCGAAGAAAGTGGCTTCGCTTCCTATTACAGAAAAGTAAACTTTCTGTGTTCCAAATCGTCTACGCTGGCTCTGCAATACATTCACCCTCCTATTAAACGTATGTCTGAAAGGGAGTTGCTGTTTTCTTGAGAGTGAAGTAGTCCGGGCATGAAGCTGGCCCCTCTCGTCTATCTAGTGCCGGATTTAGCAGTTTGAAGGACCACGAGCCCACTCCTCATAAGCCCTCGTGGCGTTGTTATTCATCAGTTTGAGGAAAAACTTTGTCTCCCCGCAAATTATTGCTTTGCTGTGCTCTGGGCATAGCTGTTTACAAACGCCATTTCTTTACCTGGCCACCTCAGGGAAACATTTGCGGGTTGTACGTATGCGGCAGGCGTCAAGTAAGGGAAATTTATTGGAGGACCAATACTTGCTCTGGCGTACTGTTGTTCCCTTCTGGGTCAGCCACATGCTATGACAGGTCATTTAAACACGTGTAGGCTTATTAGAGGACAAGGGTAATTTCTTTCGTGACGGGCAACACAATCTGGACATAGGTCTATGCCGAGTCACAGACTGTTCTTTTCAGCTGTTTATACAACCAGTACCGGAGGATAAAATATTCTACATGTTCCAGCGATAAATCCCCATCCTCAGGCAGATGTCACTACAAAGGAATATAGAATATTGATACATCAATTTTACATGTACAATGTTAAAAATATATAAGAGTAGTTACAGGTACAATAATACGGATATTATGGCTAGATTGATGTTGACATATTTTTAACTTTGTACGAATAAAATTGATGTATTAATGTGCAATCATCCGCAGTGATATAAACAACCACAGGAGACATAGGAACATATCCCTGAAAAAGAAGATGAATTGCTGCAACGGATATTTGTTCGTAAGTCAAATAATAACTACTAATATACATTCTGCTCTATACTTTTAAAAAATTTTTAAAAACTTAATATTCTCCATTTCAAATGTATTAATGCATATCTTTGTTACAACCAGCCAATAACGTATTTTTATTTTGTTGAATACATCTCCGAAGATAGCCGAAAAAGGCCGAAATATGTAAGGGGTGTACCACATGTTGTTGTATCTTTGTATCAAACGACAGTGCAGTTGTCAGTATATTGGTAGGGTGGATTATGTATTCCTTTGTATTGATGTCTTTATGAGGATGGTAATTTATCAATGAAACATGTAGGAGGGTCTGTGCATAACTTATAATTTTATACAAGTTATGTGCATATGTTGATATATATATATAAATGATTAAAAACAGAGTGCACGGAAAGACTAATATTAAAGTAGTATCAGAAGATTCTGTAATTTCATAAGAGTGTTGGGGGATATTACACCGTGTAGGAGCATAACTCCCTGCCGCTATGCTGTGTGTAGCCCAGCAGACGATTGTTCGAGCTGCACCCCTCTTGAAACCACAGAAATTATAAAGTTTTTAATTGTCTCCATTAAGTAAAGGGGAGCTATGTGTTTTTGCTAACATACAAGTATTATCCTGACTTTCCCATAGGTCAGAAGGTTAACGGTCGCCATCTCACCAGGAAGGCAAGGGCTCGATCCCAGGTCATCCAGTGTGGGATTTTGGTGGATCAATTGGCATTGGGACAGGTTTCTCTCTTAGTATCCTATTTCGGTGCTCCCTGTCAGTTGGCCTACCATTCTTCCAGCACCCCATACTTATACATCTGTCACCGACGCTATATAAACTTAGGAAGTGACAACATCCTTAACTAGCACACTTAAAAACATGTAAACCATCTGAGAGTAATTGCGTAGCTGGATGGGAGAGGAAGGAAATTGGTTTCTGCGTTACGGCAGACCACTTGAAACCTGCTATAAATTTTTAAGCCAGAAAGTTTCCAGTGACAAAATAGTAGGGAAAAAGACGCTTTTTATGACTGTGCTGTCATTCATTTGCCTGCCAACTTTCTTCAGTGCTGGAAATAAACTGAACTGGGAAGAACAGAGTAACTAAAGGGCAAAATATCAGTGAATTTCAAATGTGACAAAGTGTATCCAAATAAACCTAAATTTTTCCTATTCGTACTTAAGCACCATACCACGAAAGTAGCAGAAAAGTGTACGTATAGCTCCACTCTTTCCTAAACTTGGAACTAGATGTTGCTAAGTTATTAATTTCTATTCTCTGCCACTTTGTTGCCGAGGAAGAAGCCTCGAGTGTGGCTCCCAGAGCCGGTTAGGACAAGTTCAATCCAGAAATATATACGTAAAAGTTTAAAAAGCTCGTAGAACATGTTTGAGCATGAGTAATTGATAACTGATCGTGTAAATACGACTGGCGTTATATTACAGACTAAGAGGAACGTAAATATTGGACAGCAGTTCTGCTTTATAAATTGCATTAGAATGGCCCAATGCAGGAGTGCTCAAAGCCGGGGAGATTAAATTCGTATTGTGATTTGCTTTATAGCTTGCTGGGTCACCCACCCTCCTCCACAACGCGACGCTATGCGCTAGAAAACAATGTACGGTGTGATGAACAGAAATCATTTGTCTATCATTTTATTTATGGGTTTACATGGGTAAGAAATGTAGACCCTTAATTTAAGTAAAGAACACAAATTGAGCGTATAAAGTAAAGTAAAAACTTGCCGGCTCACACAGTGAATGCATATAAGGGAATTAGATGTATATTTCTAGTAGTTCTTAACTTGGACACAAGATGGAACTGAGTGATCAGATTCACACCCCGACCGCTTTACGCCAGCGCCCCATAAATAATCCCACGGAGCTGAGCCTTTCCTGAGAAGCTAAGACTCCCTTGGCTAGTAAAGAAATTGTCAGCAAATGTAACAATGTACGTCTCCCGTGCACTGACATATACAGATGAAATTATTGCCATGTTACTGCACTAGTGCAGTAACAGTGCAGTAACATGGCAATAATTAAATAATTAAATGATTTCTGTTCACCTGTATAAATTCCCAGCACTTTGTGGAACTTAGATCTTTATTATTATAATCACAAGAGCCCTGCAATTATCAATCCTTATCCTGAGCCACATAAATCCAATCCATGCCCCCTCCTTATCTTATTTCCTGAAGAGACTCCGATGCTCATTAACCTTTTAAAGCCTAGCGGTAACTTTACATACGACCAGGTTTAACAATAAAAAATTCTACGTGGTGGCCACATTGCGTTTATGTGTTTTGTACGGATCTCAGAACAAACAGCAACTTTTGCCTTTAAAAACATTAAGAGATTGGTTTTTATAACCGAAGTGGAGAGTGTTTACTGCGCGGTACGCACTGAGTCCTTATACAAAACAGATACACTTCGTCTTTAAAGGGTTAAGCGAAGGGTGTTTGTGATTTCAGGCTTCCGCTGCAGTGTAAATGAAATCTGAGTTCTTCTGGGATCTCACGCTGCGTACATTGGTAGTTTGTTTCCGACGTTTCAGAACAACCTATCCGCTCCATGCTCAAGGGCCTTGAGGTCCAAGAAGAATGCCGGCAACGCTTAGGTACGGAGCAACACAGGGAAGTGATGTGGGCGGTGATCGGTTCCCAGAGAACATCGGTAACAAAATAATAATCTACCCTGCTTAGACTCCCAAAAAAATGTATACCTCAGAAGGGTACTTTTACCTGTGAGTGAGGAGTGTACTCCGTAATTATCTAAGTGTAGAGATGGTGTTCACTTCGGGCAGAGACCATGTACACAGTAACCGCTGTGCGTTAAACAAACCTTTACAACAAACCGCCAGAGATTCTTTAGGCGGTATATATTCATCCTTCAGCAGCTATTCAAGACATTTCCTGAGAAAGCTCGTAACATCACACAGCTGTACACTCTGTCCTTTTTAATGAGCAGGCTGGTATAACCTTAAACCTAAAATATTGCTACTTCTAATTCGAATCCCACACGTACGCTTCCTTAAATTTTAGCATGTAATTTTCTTCCTTCCTTCCTTCCTTCCTTCCTTCCTTCCTTCCTTCCTTCCAGACGAATACCAGAAAAATGCTTTTAAATAAAACACTATTAGTTCATTCCAAATCAGTCTATCACTTATGTTCCCATTTCCATTTCATTCAACAATAACTACATATAATTTCTTACTTCAAGTTTCGCATTAAATGAGGAGCAATGAATATCATTTTTCCTCTGTAAGTAGGATAAAAAGTTGTTACGTTATTTCATATAAAGTCTTAATGTAGTCCACGTAACTTATCTGAATTTCACTTGTGGTAGCTACATGTTTCGGCTCGTTACAGACCCATTGTCTATTTAGGTACGCAACACACGAAAATAATCACGCGCTCCACTACGTGAAATAACGGCTGGCTAAGAACACTAAACATAGAAAGAGAGAACTGAGATATTAACATAAAAATTCCACAGTGCATAAGCAGAACTGGGAATAAAGAATTTAAAATCTTCGAAAAATAAGCCTTTTTCTAACGTTATGGATTACATAAAAAGGTCTGATTAAAGAAGTGCAATGTAACTTACTGGTATGCCTATAGTATATTTAAGGCAGCTGTTTACATTAACAAAGAAATTGCTACAATGCCTTAATATGTGGACATAAGGAATAATTTTTAATTTCTAAAATTTATTTTAAAGCTTTTTAAAAACCTGCTGCTTGAATTACACGCTTCAATTACTACACAGATTTTTGTGTGTAACTTTAATTCCCAAAATATGATACGAATCGACATTTTATGCTACGTAACCTTCTGGTGTGCCGAACAGACTTGCCTGAGGGTGGTTGTTTGTATTGCAAACGCGTAGTGAAATTTGATTGTAACAAAGGTTATAGCTGTGCCGACCAAAATGTTTACTTGTGATTCCACATAACGGGATTTCCCAATTGTGTGCATTGAAATGCACTGTTGCCGGTTAACCTGTGTTCCTTGTAATTATTGATTATGCCTGATGATGGTGTTGTAAAGACCTGAAATATGTAGCCACTGCATTGTAAAATAAGCAAGTTTTGTTTGTTGTAATACACATTTATTTTAATTATTGAATGTCATGAAATGAGATGGCCCGGATATAGAAAGGTTTACCTGTCTGGCAGCACCAATCTACCCATCACCGCATTGTGGATACGATCATGCCAGAAAATGGAAATGTGGCAATACAAACAGAAGGAAATGTTATGGACTATTAAAAATAATCCTCTCAAGCGAAAGGTTAAGCGATAGGCTCGTAACAGACAGGTTCCAAGTAAATGCGAGCGGAGAACCGCAATAACACACGCTTGGTATAATAGTACTTTCACTTCAAGACACGGTGTCTAAAAATTTGCATTTTCAAACGAAGAGTTAAGCCAACAATCATAATAAGGTACCGTCTCAATATTTTCCTGTAAAAAACGAAAAAGCTCGTAAAAAAGAATTCAAAATAAATTCAAATGCCAGAATTAAGCAGAAAATTCAAATTTAGCTAATGACTTTAAGAAGCAGAAGGGTATTATATTTAGGTGTGAGACAACAGCATCATGCCTTCAACTCACAAAAAGGAAAATTTGACTTCATACGGATGGCCTATAACACTGGCAACTTATTTTATGCTGGACGTGCTATACTGCAGGCATTACAAGTTATTTGCTATGGGATGCAGAAAATGCTCATTTAAAGATGAGGACAAATGAAAGGAATATAAGTCTAAGCCTCCTGAATGTAGGACCACAATAAATTTGTAACATTTTTAACCACCACCCCCCCTCCCCCCCAATATTGTCATAATTATTACTGGAGCCAAGTTGCCACTAGCGCAGTAATATTCTGCGAGAATCTTCTTGTGTTGGTATTAGTCATTTTCAGGATATGCCCTAGATTCATGCACATCTTTTAAATAATGTTGTGTTTTAAAGTCATTTTTGGAAATAAAAATTTTCCCGACTTACCTTCGTTAATTCGAAACAGTCTTTGTATTATGCCACCAATAAGACCATATTTATGTTACAGAAGAAAATACGCTTACAGAAGACGGAAGTTATTTTTGCTAAGAGAAACCTGACATGTGAAGGTCCAAATGTGTTATATGCCACTACTCTCGAAACTGCGATCGCACAGGCGCATATTCAGGAATATAGCTGTGGTAACAATAATGACGGAATCAATGAAACAACATACAGCATGACGTACGATGTAAGTATACACAGTGCTAATAAAGCAGCCCAACTTTCAGATCAGTTTGCCCTTTTTTCACACCATACACGTATTTTCATCCTTTCTTTAAAGGAAGCTTATTATGAGAAAAAACAGATGCTGAAAGAAGACGTCGGAAAGACGAGTATATTTTGAGAGTGTAAGGAAGGAAGGAAGGGCAAAGAGAAAAAATTAAAATAATCCTTTTTGATCCCTGAACATGCTTGTAACATATGTCCCAACGCATTAGAGCGCGCTGTGTTTACGCTAGACTGAATTAAGGCACATCTATACGCTTTCTTTGTGCAATGTCAGTATTGTGCAAAAAACTATAGAGACATTTTGCAATTACACTTTCATGTCTTTAAGTTCATTTTAATATTATCAGGGTGATTAACCATAAAAATATTCAGCATGCACGCTTAGACAGTATTTGTCCAGAAGTAACTTTGTTATAGATGGGAAGTCATGTGAATGTACGATTGTCCGTGTGCATAAGCAGGCATGGAACTTCATGCCATTCATTCTTCATCTCAGCACTAGATGGAGATAAGTGATCAGCTTCATGTCCTAGCTGTCTTAGCCCTGGTATCCTTCGAACAGCAGGCTGGGCGTGTGCAAGTGGAGGTCTGGGATCTTTGAAGAAAAGAAATATCCCTTTACCCGGCCGGAAATCAAACTGCGACTGTCCTGTCCTACACTTCATAGCCTAGGCACCATACAGACTGGATATCCCGGCGCCACCAGCATAAAATATTAGAGTTAAGGTAAAGGTAAAGGTGTTCATCCGCACGCCATGAAGGCTTGCGGGGAAGTAGAAGTACAGCTGCATTCGTTCTTATTAACCTACACTCTATATTAAGGTAAATGATCAGCCTCACAGCCCAGCTGCTTTGCGCCCGAATAAAGAGCCCCCTGCGGGCATTGAATACAAGGGTTATTGGGCCCCGGAACTAATTTGAAACATCTGGAGAAAGAAAATATCTTTCGCTGCACGGAATCGAACCATGATTCCGCGATCAGCAAGCACGTAGCCCAGTAGAATGTGCCTTCTACGTTCTCTCATCTTAACCTGTCGTACGTTGTGGGGTGTCAGCTGTAATGAAGTGGGTCAGGATAGGATAACCCTTTAAAGAAGAAGCTTATCGATTTTATATAGGGACTCAGTGCGTACCGCGTTGTAAACACTCTCCACTTCGGTTATAAAAACCAGTCTCTTAAGGTTTTATAAGGCAAAAGTTGCTGTTTGTTCTGAGATCCGTACAAAACACATAAACGCAATGTGGGCACCACGTAGAATTTTTTAATGTTAAACCTGGTGGTATGTGAAGTTACCGCTAGGCTTTAAAAGGATAATGTGGTGGCCTGTATGGTGAAGGTGATGTATCTTCAAACTGCATAATAGCAACGAATTGTTCACTGAGCTTAATAAGTGAGAAATGTACATGGTACATGCCTTGGACAAATGAGTTAAATGTAGTTCCCTTCCGGCTGCATGTTTCCTAAGAACCGATGATAAGTATAAGCACATTTCTTGCTTCAGACCACAAAGAATTCCCCCGGAAATGCTCTGACATGAAGGTTCTCTTCTTCTCAGCAATAATAATAATAATGACAGCACTTCAGTATCCATGACATCTTACATTCTCCAACACACAAAGTCTACTAAATGAAGCCCATTGAGCAAAAGTTTGAGGTCCTTTATTAAAGAGTGGAATATGGAACAGCTAAGGGCATCTTGTGTTCCCGAGGGGAACTGCGTAGTATATAGGTTTTAAAACGGCAGAAATTTTTCAAATGAATTTGATGAGACGCGGGCTAGGAATTACACTAAGATAAAAAATGAGACATTTCGTTACAGTAAGAGGATTAAAATAAAAAATGCTGTGGAAGAGATTCAGTTAAGTCGAAGCAAATGAAGAGAATATCTTTTGGTTCTAAAGTATGACCACTGACATTTACCGAGGCAAAATTGCTTGTATAATCCAAAACTGGAAGAGTACATAGTATGGGAGCGATGAGGCATTCATTCGGGAATGTGTAAGGGAAGAAAACTGTAGGCCTGAAATCGCGGAAGATATTAAAATGTACATTATAGTAGACCTAAAAGAGCTAAGAGGTGTCGGCTGGCTTTACTTGGCTTAGGATAGGAACCAATGGTGAGCCCTTATGAAAACGATATTGAATCTCTGTGTTCAATAACCAAAGGGAAATTTCTTGATTAGCCAAGTTCAGGGAGACAGAAGGAGAACTAAATATCTGCCGAGCAAAGAGATATAAAGAAAACAACTAATTCTTCTTCGAACGTGACTTGGACCTGATTACTATTAAGAAAACTACTACTACTACTACTACTACTACTACTACTACTTGCAATAATAATAATAATAGTAATAGATTGTTATTTACGTAAAAACGGAAAAAATAATTTCATATCTACAAATATATATATCAACAACTGCACGATAATTAGATACAATGACATACATATGGTAAACCTCGTATGTGTTTCGGGCTTTTTCGGTCATCTTCAGAGAGGCATTAAAAAAAAGGAAAATACAATAATGGCTAGTTATGTCATAGATGCGCAATATTTTCCCTGTTGCATATCTCCCTGAGGATGGCCGAAAAAGGCCGAAACATGTAGTAGGTTTCTCTTGTGTTTTTACATTATTATATCTAACTATAGTGCATCTGTTGGAGTATATATTTTGACTCGTCTTACTGCACGGAACGTGGACATTTTTAAATAATTTCATAATAATGCGTAAATCGAAGGGACTATTATACGTCTGGGACATAACTCAGTGAGTACAAATAACCCGACAAGATTTTCTTAGTCCCTTCAGGCGAATACCTTCAGATGTATAATACAATCTCCTTTCCCAACACCACAATAAATTTGACGTTAAATAACATCAGCAGATAAAATTGCGTTGCAAGGCTGCCGGAAACCCAAAGTCGCGGCGTAAATAAGAGGTAAAAGCCATAGTCCTTCCTGTTGGTCTTTTCGTCACCAGGGTGTCCTTTAACCTTTTAAAGCCTAGAAATAACTTCACGTACCACCAGGTTTAACATTAAAAAATTCTACGTGGTGCCCACATTGCGTTTATGTGTTTTGTACGGATCTCAGAACAAACAGCAACTTTTGCCTTATAAAACATTAAGAGACTGGTTTTTATAACCGAGGTGGAGAGTGTTTACAGCGCGGTACGCACTGAGTCCTTATATAAAACAGATAAGCTTCGTCTTTAAAGGGTTAAACAGTTCTATTGGCATCTAAGTATTTACAAGGTACCTGAAGAGCTAAACCTGCAAAGTTTAAAGTTCTTTCTATGGCCAGTGACAATGTGAACAACATTTACACCCGAAATGTACATTACTGTAAGAACAGGAACATACGGCTCTTTATTAATGCTGTGTCGACTGAAGAGGTTCCTTTTTTGTCGTCGAGTCTTTCCAGTGGGTTGTGTAATGGTGCTGTCATCTGCTAGGAATATATAACGGTGGTGATTGAATTAATGAGTACGACTCGTTAATGAAATGTTACTGACAAGGCGAAAACAGAAGTACTTGGAGAAAAACCTGTCCCAGTGACTATATTTTTTTTTCCCATTGGCGCAACAACCCTTATTGGGCCAAGGCCTCCTCATTATCGAAGCTTCACGGTCACACTCAGACACAACACACTCGGTAGGACTTCCTCTGGAAGAGTGATCAGCCTGACGCAGAGACAAAAAACAAGACTTACAAGAGACAAACATCCATACCTCCGGTGGGATTAGAACCCACAATCCCAGGAAGTGAGAGGCTGCAAACCCACGCCTTAGACCGTGCGGCCACTGGAACCGGCACCCAGTGCCATTTTGTCCACCACAAATCCTAAACAGACAGACTCGGTATTGAACCAGGGCCTTCCTTGTAAACCCCAGTGACTGACTCAGGTATGACAGCCCATGAACCTATTCATTTGAATATGTGTTTGCTTGAAATTTAGTCAATACTGTCATTTTCTTTGAATGTTATAAGACGACGCTCATGCAATTGAACTTGGAAGAACTTTGGTTGAAGCCACTTTGAATTATTTCAAAGAATGCCCCTTCGACAACGTATTGTGATTCGATTTCCACCAAGGCAAGAGACATTCCGTTCTCCACATCATTCACACGTGTTTTAGAGGCCGCACAGACTCTTACTGAAAGGCCAGCCGGAGGAAGTCTGTCGCTGGTTTCAAGCGGCCGGGGCCTTAGGCTGCATCCATCTGGTGTAGAGGTCAAAATGAGTGCAGCCGCGTCTCTAGTCTCCCCATATGACTCCATGGCTTGCAGACGGACGACTTAATTTTATTTTTACTTGTATTCAACAGGAAGAAACAACGACAATTCCCATACCCGTAACAAAAGCCTTCTAGTTTAGAAGTTCTTCCATTTGAACCAACTTATCTCTTACTGTCCACAGGGAACACGCAGCTTCCTGTTGGAGCATTGTTACTAAAGATCGGTCGTAACAGATATTATTCATCGGTCAATCGAACAAAATTTTAGTACCAGATATAGGAAAAAAGCACACTGTAAATACTCACGTCTGCCAGGAGGCTGAATTCTAATCCAACCGCATCAGAGTTACTCAGCTGTGCCTCTTGCAAATATTAAGACAGTATTTATGTTCTTCATGTCTTGTTAATTTATGTGACATGAACGTATGTTTTATGATAATGGGAAACGAACAGAACGTGACCGCATTGTGTCATGTAATCAGAAGCCAATAAGAAGAAAAGAACATGTGGGTGATAAGCAAAATTTGTGAGATTTGCAATAGAGACGAGTGGTTACATATTTACACGAAGAAGTCCTGGTAGATTTGTGTATCTAAAATTGATGGTGAAACAGATTGAAAACTCCGAATTATGTCCCTTTGCTTATCTACCTGACGCGTGTATTTTAACCTGTGTGTGTTAATATGAAGCTGTTTTGTACGGCAATGAAGTACGGAGTTTCCTCGGGCTATAAGGACAAGCAAATACATGCAGCAGCAAAACTCACCATTATGAGATGTCCGTAGAGATTACGTTAAAAAAAGCATGAAAACTTAATTTATTCTTCACTTGAATGTTACAGGAAATCGTCTCAAAAGTTAGAAACACGCGATATATAGAACATAATTATATTTGTATACATATGGATCAAAATAAATAAACAGAACAAGTAATTTCTTTATATGTAAATGAGTTATGTATATAGAGAGAAAAGCGTGTGGTCCGGATGGAGGAGAACCGAAAAAGGAACACCATTTGGTAAACCTGGGCGTACCGTGTGTCAGATTAAAATGGATCTTAAAGAAATAGGACAGGAGAGGGTGAAACGGATTCATCTGGCTCAGGATAGAGATAAATGAATCTTGTGAACACGGCAACTAGAGGTAATGAACCTTAGGACTGAACACAATGTGTGGAATTTCTTGACTAGCTGAGGAATTAATGGCTTCTCAAGAAGGGATCTACCTGTATGGAATTAGTTACACAGAGGAGAGAAAAGCCAACGGAACCACGAGACATCTGTCTTCGTTAGCTTCTGTGTGCATAAGAAATTTCATGAACAACAGAATATCTATAATCTGTTCAAAGAAGAATGTAAAATAAATTGTTGAGTTATTCGCATACTTTGAAATAAATTATAAATGTCACTTCCATCTATTAACAAACGCCTATTATTAATGAGGAGGGGGCAATTTATAGCCCACAGTTCACCGCCTTTCCTCCTCCTGTCCAGCTGTCCAGTGACACGACACCAAGCTTCAGCCACGAGGGCGTTATGAGTGCTGAGAACACAATAACAACACCATAACAGTCTAAGAAGAAAATGCCAGCTATTAAACACAACGCCTCATTGCTCGTCGTCAGAAACAAAAACAAGGAAACACAACAAGGACAGACATGAAGTCTGACTCTACAATTTCAAGCAATTTATTTGTCAACTTGAAATTCTTAAGTGGTCATATCATGAAGGACATAGGAAATTTCACAAACCATTTGTTCGCGTGCATTTATCTTCTTCAGTCCCACAGTCATGAGAGATTATTTTTAGAACACTATAGAAGAGACAATGTCCTTGCTGGTTTTTATTTACATTAAAAGCTTCTGTCAGTACTTTTCCATGGTACTGCCCGTCCTTTCATATCGTGTGAAACTTAGTCTATCATAGTAACAAAACTGGAACTACACAGGCTGAGAGTACTTGAGAACAGGATGCTGAGAAGTGAACTTCGTCTTACAGCGGATGAAAAATAGGAGGCTGTAGAATTGCATAAAGAGCAGCTTCAGATATTAAGGTAATCAAATCAAAGGTCCTGTAATGGCTGGGGAATATGGCATGCATGTGGGAAAAGAGAAATTCACGGAGGGTTTTGGTGGAAAACCTAAATGAAAAAGCTACTTGAAAGACATATCCTTAAATTGCAGTGTGATATTAAAACAGATTTTAAAAAGTAAGTAGGGAGAGCCGAGACTAAATTTGTATGATCTGTAGGTAAAGCATCCCATTTGTGCTTCAGTCATATATATGTTCCAAACCACTATCAAGCACAGCAAGATTTTACATGTGACTAGTTTCGGCTTATCAGTTAAGCCATCATCAGACCTATTAAATATAAAGTATCGTACACGTACAGTTATACATATTAGACCATTATATGTATGCTTAGTTATCCTTCAGTCTGTATATTGAACTTAATGTTGCCCGTCTGCAAACCAGATTCTGCCGCTGTTGCCCGCACCGTACTAAAGGCTGAGCGGGCGTGTTCTAGAGGCATATCCTTTAAGATTTTCTGCCAGATTGCTCTGTGCATTTACCAGCACCCACTTGCGAGCTACATGTCCTGTTCATCTTATTCTCTCTAATTTTATTACAACAATAATTCTAAACTAAACATCCCTCCTGCCTTAGGACCTTGCCTTGACTCCTTTCTGCACTCAGAATTAGACATCCTCTCTCGCGTTCACTATGATGACGTAACCCTCATGAATCATTGACGTTCCACCACATCGCCACGTCCAGGACGCATTAGTGATACAATGACCTCCACCCGTTTGCGGCGTGTGAACGGACTTCGGGCAGTCCTTTTGCTACTGTTCACGGAACGGATGACGAGTGCTTTGCTTACACCACGGAGACGTGGGCACTAAACGCGCTCGGAATGCTTTGTGCTTTGCACACAGGGAAAGTCAAATCCGAATAACGGTTCAGTCGCACGTTTCATTTCCCAAATTACGTACTGAATTAAAACTGCAAGACAGACTCTACTCAATGGAGACAAGATACATTGTAGCGTATTTAACGGCTCCTTATCTATGTTTATTTAATGACGCTGTGTCTCTATTTAACGACGTTGCGCTTCTGTTTATTGAACGACGCTAGATCTTTATATAATGGCGTCGTATTTCAATTTATTTAATGTCGCTGTATTTGAGTTTATTTAACGACGATCTAGCCTCCAGAGACGAATACCGAAGCTTCACGATCACACTCAGACAAACCACACTCGGTGGGACTCCTCTGGATGAGTGATCAGCGCGACGCAGACCTCCACCTGACAACACACAACACCCACAAGAGACAGACAACCATGTTCCCGGCGGGCTTTGAACCAAGCAAAGGGCTGCAAACCCACTCCTTACATCGCGCGGCCAACGGAGTCGGTCCTGTTTGAAGATACTAAAGCATAATTTACCTGGATATGCTGTGGAACTGAAACCATAGAGCAGAGATTTTCTTTAGAAGCTGACAGTTGCTTAACTAGCATTACATATTCAGTCTTTTACGGAACCCGACTCCTCAACACGTGCCTTTTTTGACAGCACCGTGCCACTACACCGCACCGTGACCCACAGGAATCCCGTTCAACATATCACACCAGCTTCTTCGATATACAATTAATACTATCATTGTACCTCAGTGGTATTTTTATTTTAGTTTCTCTGAATAAAATGGGAGACCATATCAAGCTGGTTCAGGTTTACGTTGTGACATTATCAGGAATTCGCCCCGTCTTTCGAAGAGCCCAACACCAGTTAACCAACATAAAAAATATATCACACAGGCACATAACTTTAGTTGGCACTACGCTAAGAGCTATGTGGGAAAAATATTTCGTTGTTTATATTTTATACATGACTGAGTAATGCAATTATACTTTGGAAAGTACGTTCCTTGAGGGTACTGTTAGAGCTCCAGAGCGCGTACATGCTCCTATGGTATATCTGTGGTAATAAGACAAAGAAGTAAGACCCAATCTTTCAAAAAACTAACTTCAAATTTGAAAGTTAATGTTTGCACTCGATGGTACCTCCGCCACGGAGTAGGTCGGCTCAGTGTCAAGTCACACTGCGGTCAAAATGGCAGGACTCTTTACTTTCATTATTAATTTCTTAATTTAAAGTTTGTTTTAGGAAACATACGGGTGCCAAGAATACATAAAAGGAAAACTGAAAACGCAAACATTCGCTCTGACGCAATGCTTCGACCTGTAAGAACCATTAAAGTAGACGGATATTTACAAGAGGTTTTGGAATCCAATTTTCCTCCTTAACGAGATATTCCAGCAGCGCCTCTGAGGACGTAATGAGACAAATTTTACAGAACACAACCTTCAAAACTGGGTGCACGATAAGACTTGCCAAGTGGCATCACGTACGTTTTCGCTGTGAAATCTAATTGACACCAGTCGTGGACCAAAGAATTTTGCAGTTGTATGTTTTACACATTGTCCTCCGTCAAAAATTATCAAGATTAGAAAGACTTTACTTCAAAATGTGGCTAACACACAATACTGCCGGCTGCTCTGTCGGCAGTGTAATATGTGTACCTAATATGGGAACTGATGAATTCAGATTAATGAAAGTCTCCCATGTCGAATTTTGACAAAATCTGTAAAACAGTTAATATGCCAGATCGAAAGGAGTCCATTTATAGTTTTGTGTTAATAGCTTCGTTATGACTCAATGCCTGACAACATTTAGCAGGACTTTACCATATTTGATTTCAGCAACATCCGTTTAGAACATTTACTCTGTGTATCTAAACACATATTATTAACAGCTAAAGGGACTTTTTTATCCTTATGAAAACGGGGCTTTATTATGCATAAATACTTCTGTAAACCAGGATTATCTAACACTAATGGTAAACGGCTTCCAAAACACATGTCAGAAAAATATGTAAATGTTTTACACTGTATATGGAAATGTCCATTTATTGCCCCATGTAAACTGTGTTTAATGCCTGTTTTATAATAATGTGAGCGAAAATCGAACTCTCCTTTCAAATCTTATAAAAAAAAATAGAAATTTTAAAGAACCTGTCCGAAAGTGTAGAAGTTGTTACCAGAGCGGAGGGTGATGTAAAACGGATAAAGGGCACACATAACCCCCACATAAAATGCCCTTTTTATTCTTTGTGAAGACCGCCTGAAAGAATTTAACATTTTTAATATATGTTGTTGTAATAGCCCGAAACGAAGTGTTAATGAAACCATCATAGTATGATTGCTGGTGTATTTTTGTGTTTGTACGACCCCACCGCTGTTCTGCAACTTCAGCTTCAGAAAGCAATGACTGATTAAAACAAAATGCAGCCCACGCCATCGCAGTACTTTTTTAAATTCCTAGAATCGGTGACAAAAACACGCAAAATGTCGTAACTTGGGGAGTGAAAGTAATGAACTATGAGATAGGCTTCAGTGACAGCTCGTCATTGGATGAAAAACATGTACCTTTACTAGGAAATGGGGAAACCCTGTTTAGACAATTCCTATCCCATTGGATTACAGCTCCGTTTCTAGGTTATGGGGAAGAAAATGGCAGTAAGTACATACAACTCTTTTGTAACGAGCACTCTGATAGTAAATAATTCATGTTATAATTTCAGTTGTATCAAGGGTGGCTTCGTTGTCATCATCTGAATCTCAGAGTGCACGTCCCTCCATTTAATAATAATAATTACAAACGAATACCAATCGGTGTATTTCTTCCACTAGGAAGGAAGGACGTGTAAGTTCTACTCCGAATTCTTGATTGACTTTCAGGTTCATTAACTTGAAATTTTTCACACTTCTTATTACTGAAGTTAATAACTTTTACAAAGTGTGATTTGTAGCCTATAAGACACGTGTCACGTCTGTCTGCAAGACCCATAAAAATTTCATTCGCGCTAGCTGGAGTGTGTACGTTGCCTATAAACAAATACTTGTGTGAAGATTTGATTCATAACAAAAGATCATGCCGTATTCAAAGTCCTTGCCAAAGCACAGGCTTTTCTCTGTGCATATTAAAAAAAAGCAAGGCATTAGCATCCATCTTTAGTATGGCTTACACTCTGTATTTTGTAATTATAGTTCAAAACGAGTTGATAATGGAAATTGAAAGCTGAAGCACTAGATCGCACTCTATGAAGAACTCGCTTTGAAAGAGGTTATGGGCCTGTCGTAAGACAGACTACAGAGTATATATATATGTGTGTGTGTGTGTGTGTGTGTGTGTGTGTGTGTGTGTGTGTACACACACACATACACACACACACATTACGGGCTGCAATAATCCTGTTCACTCACCACAGCATTGACGCAGCTATCTACTTGGCAGTTACCATAATGCAGTGTTAACAGTTAAATCCTAAATACGGAAGCAATTAATTCAAAACAGGAAGCAGTAACGTGAGAGAAGCATGACAGTTTTGCCTTATTGGCATTCTACTTTGCGCTGCTTAGGCAGTTGGACCAATTTGAATTTCATGTTTCATAATTTGCTTCTGCTGGTGGAAATATTACGAATTCGATGCAGATACAGGCATTATGAAGCCCTCTCGTTTACTGAGTCGTCTGCAGTTGAAAGGCAGTGCAGTATAAAGGTCCAGTGATAAGAGATACAATCGCGGCACATAACCAGGAAGGAATATTGCAGGAAGGTAATTGATTTTTGGATTATTTAAAACACTGCTTCCGCTGCGTTTATTACACAGCATCAATGTAAATTGGCAAGGATATGGAAAGAAGTGGTCGTCATATAAATGAGGTTATAAAGATGGAAATCCTGAGAAAAATCACAAAAACTTCACTCAATACCTGCAGCAAATCTTATGAAGTCTGAAACGTGTAGTCGAATCGAGACTCTAACTTTCAGTACACTAACCAACCAGGCTTTAAGAAAGTGACCGTCGCCTATTTAAAATCATTAAACATCCACTGGCCTGGAAGTACTGAATCAGAGCTGCAAATAACCAACTGCCATTTCATGTATTGTGATCGGGATTCAAGATGAGCACTGCCGACTGCGGGCGCGATGCTTGACAAGTGTTAACTTACGTATAAGAGCAATTCTCTTTATGGTTGTCGGTGTAAAGAATACTTGGTCTAACGCCGGCTACAAGGCTACACCTTTACATTAACTTCCTGTAAAACATGCGTGATTTCAGGCTTCCAAAGCAATTTAAATGAAATTTGCGCTCTTTGGTATTTTATGCGGCCTGCAATGGTAGTTCTGCACTGACGTTTCGGGACAAGCATCTTCAAGGGTCAAGAAGTCCAAGAAGGACTTTTTGACCACTCAAGATGGGACCAGTAGGTTATTCCAAAATGTCGGTACGGGACTACCTTCATACACTGCATAAAATCACAAAAGAACGTAGATTTCATGTAAAACATGTCTGTGATTCGGTAATGCTTATTGCTTTTAGGCGGCAAAAATGATTGGGTGATCACGCCTCATTGTTAAGTTACAGGTAAATTTCCCGTCCTGTACTGCAACTTGCATCTGTCACTGTTATATATGAGGGGTTTGCAACGATAGGAAGCGACTCGAAAAATAATTTAACTAATTTCGCCGCGTCAGCAATGATGTACCTAGGCAAAAGATAATCACCTAAAAAATACACTGTCACTGACACAGCATAATGTTTTAACATGAACATATCGATGAACAATTCGACCCTGAAACATCACTGTGGAAGCAAAAGTGAATTATGGCGATGACAGTTTTTTGTCGTAGGAAATGGACGTGCAAAGTCTGAAAGCGCCACTGGTGAAGTTCTTGCAGTCCGTATTACAAGACTGGATATTGTGCGCTGTGTGGACATTGCGAACATAAATTTTTAATACCAGTAGCACTGGAAAATACAAAAAAGAATTGGTGCAAAATTTATGCATACTGAAGGCAAGTAGGATACAAAGCCACGTGTTAGAATAAACACCACTGAAGGCGAGGGGCTGATGTATGAAGGTAACTTGTGGAGATGTGCTATATTTAGGGGGTCCAGAAGAGCTGAATCTTAACGAAGTTCGATGTGGTGGTGGTGGTGGTGGTGGTGGCGGCGGCGGCGGCGGCGGTGGCGGCGGCGGTGGTGGTGGTGGTGGTGGTGGTGGTGGTGGTGGTGGTGGTGGTGGTGGTGGTGGTGGCGGCGGCGGCGGCGGTGGTGATAATGGAGATACGGTATTTTCGGACAAATTATTTAACAAACCTAGACATGGTTTAGGCGCTTAGTCACCGGCTTTTCACAGACATATTTTTGCCTTTACCATTAGCACTACTCTTTTCAGCTTTTTGCCAAACCTTTCCATGAAAAAAATGAAATATTTCAGGCACTGCACTGTAACACCCTGTAACTGGCGAAGGCAATAAAGCAACTGATCGTACCACACTACAGCATCTGACCACTCTTTGTCAATTTGCCGGTTAATCGAGATTTCCAGATAATCCAGTACCGGATATCGCATATTTTACTATAGCCCAGAAGAGGGCAGATCGCATTTCCCCCTGTCTATTCAAACAACTAATTTAAAAATGTTAATACTATACAGTGTTGTACCTAATCAAGCGACAAGACAGGTAGTTGGGACATTTTCTAGGAGGTAAATCGCTTGGATGTCTGTAGTGTTAACCACTCGGTATTGACGTGGGGTGGTAGAATGGTTGTGTGCATGTATAATAAGCACTGGAATGGGCCGAGAGGCAACTCTAAAATTACCACGCAGTTTGTAAAATTGGATTAAATATGCAATTCAATTTCCTTCATTCATAACGATAACACGATTAGTATTTACGTTTTATCATCTCTTTGTGTGCACGTAACCATTAGGTTAGTAGAGTGAAGGGCACACGCGTCGAATCAGTTCGTATTTGTTGGTATTTGCATGGCTACAATTTGCATGAAACATAAACGAAAGTAAAAAAATCTATGTACATATTCTCCCTCAGTCCACTTATTCTCCACCACTGCTGTTTAAATTTAGATTCATATCTGCCAAAAAATTACTTATGATGCCACTGTATGGAATCCTGACAAGGAAACAATGAACTTTACCCCAAAGAATCAACTGTAGAAAGTAATTAAAGATTTATGTCGAAAATTTATGGTATATATGTGTGTACTTGATTCTTTTGTTTGAGAGTTTGCCTAAATTACAGAAAATAGCTAAGTGACTAAATATAGAAATGAACGAATACAAAAGGCATGATATGTGTTTAGAGCGACAAAGTTCTCGCGCTAGCTGTGAGTTTCGAAGCACACAATTATTGTGTCCAAACTTTTACTCCTGTAAGTTGGTAACACACACAATAAGGTGAGGCACAGTGGCATGTTTCCGGCAGAGACTTGCACTTAAACCTCCGGAAAATGGACCAAGCTGCTCGGAGCAAAATGGCATGTCTCCCTTTGTACGTGCGTCGGGACGTCAACACATTAATAAAACTCTCGCAATATAAAGTTGAATTTATTTCAACAGATATATGAAAACAGAAAAAGGTGTATTTTTAGGGAAATATCAAAAACAATTTTCCTAAAATTTGAAGATGACCGTAATAAATGACATTTCTGGACCTAGCTGAACGAATTTTGGACGACAAAGAAGAAATGGAAATATTGTAAAGGACAGTCAAGTCTTTTCTAAATTCGGCTGTAGGATAGAGAGTTGCAAGCGATAAACATAAAGAAAAATTTAAAGCATCGCTTTGTAGGCCATAAAGGTACATAAGAGTCTGGAGTATAGCTCCACTCGTTCTTATCTTCGGCACTAGATGGACGTGAGTCGTCAGCTTACCACGTGGTCGCTTTTCCACTAGAGGAAGAGCTCCCTCCCTTTACCATTCTAATGAGAGACTGGATGGGCCTCACACCCGGTCTGGGCACTTTGGAAATGCAAGAAACCTGTTTGTCCCTGCAGGGAATCTTAAACACGATTCCTCAGTCTCTCAGCCATTAGCATTGTCAGTATACTGACTACTCTGTCCTGGGTTCTACATTAACAAAATATTAATTTCAACTTGACTCCTGTCATTGTGATAATAACAATTATTGGAGAGAAAATATTCCTCAGTATAAAATGGTTAATTGTAAAAATGAGATCTATTTACAAGAACTTACAGTGCAAAAGTTATTTTTACTATAATTTTATATTATGTCCTACGCGATGGTGGTCCGTTTGGGCCGAAACATGTTGTTAGCAAGTTATATATGTACATAACAAAGTATTTTTCGTTGTCATCGACGGTATTTTCTCTCCAGTAATTAAAATATTAATTGCAATCAACATAAAAACAACAGTAGAGAATAACTAGGCATGACCTATGTCAACACAATAACAGAATAGCTGTTGAAAGAAATGGATAGAAGTTAGAAAGAATACTTCAATAACCGAATCACTAAGCTGCACTGCGAACGTCAGCTGATGGGTAGATATTTCGCAAGGCGTTCGCCGGAAGGGTAGAATAAACAATTTTATTTCTTGAAACAAAAGAGACCGAGGGTTTATTCGGTAATGTTGTAACATCGGTAGACAAAATCGTAGTTCCAAAAGCCCTCTTTTTTCCTTTTAAGAAGGGAAAGCAGGTTAAAAATAGGCTTTCTGTGAACTTAATTAAGCACTAAGTCATTAAGGCGCAAGGAGGATGAAGATGCATAGCCCTACACATTCAAGAACTCAGCACTAGTTGTAGTCAAATGGTCAGCTACATTACCCAGCCAATTTATCCCCTGTGAAAAAGCCGACGTAGCCCATTAGGTAGCAGAGTGAGTAAGTTTCACAGCCGATCTGAAAGCACTAGCAAACAGAATAAAACCTGTCTTCCAGAACGTCACACGTCACTCTAACGCCGAATAATCGTGGAACCTGTACAACTATACGAAAGGTGTACCGTATCTTTCTAGGAAGTGTACGGCCTCACAGCCAAGCATTGTTTCGTGAAAGAAGAATTGCAGAAGAAACATCTTGAAGGAAGTTGTTTGTTAGCTTGTGTAAGCGTCCATTGTGCTTTGGCCCACTTATTTTGTCAACAGTTTTAGTATGCAGAATTGGAATGTTTCTATCAGAGAATTCTTGGATGAAAGGTGAGGAAACAGGACAACTAAGGCAAGAAAGCTGAAGTAAAATGTCTCTTGCACGTATTTCGCTTGTGTGCCTTATTTTTCTCGACTATAAGAACCTACTTTCTACGGCTTGCAGAAAAACGGCTTACAAATGTTTAATCTATACCGGAAAGTACTTCAGAGAACACGAGAAAATGGCCCTGTCCTTACAAACACATGTGCCTGTTGCGCAGTAGAAATCTCGTATCTCGACCGAATAAGTGCTGTAGAAATCCACTACCGTCGCATTTTATGCCAATCTGAAGTCTCCGAATTTGAAAAGGTATGGTATAAAAATATTAATATTTGCAAAATTTGATGTAATGCAAATTATTATTTAAATTATTATTGTTTAGTCATTTACGTTGTGTTAGGAAGTCTATTTAAAGGCAAAAATACGCTACAGCGGTTGTAAATTTATGCATTCCCGGAACACATTACCCTAACTTTATATTTATTCCTACGGGAAAAATTAGTACCGAATTATGCGCGTTTTAATTTATGCGAGGTCGTCAGGAAATTTTCCCTCACCTAAAGTGAGACCGCAATCTGTAGGCTATTATTTTTGTTGGAAATATTGCGAGGTCACATTTAACACACATACACACACATACACACATACACACACACAATACACACACATACACACATACACACAAACATACACACATACACACACATACACCTACACACATGCACACACATACACGCACATGTACACAAACATACACACACATACACACGCATACACACATGCACACACGTTCACACACACTACACGCATACACACACGTACACACAAACATACACACATACACACATGCATACACACATACACACACACTACACACATACACACACGTACACACAAACATACACACATACACACATGCATACACACATACACACACGTACACACATACACACAAACACACACATACAGACATGCACACACATACACACATACGCACATGCGCTCGCGTGTTATTTATGAGTATATTTATCATCCACTTTATGGATTAGATATCGTAGTTCTTATACCGGCCTCGAAATCTACTTACAGTATTTTCTTGTCTTCTGCCCGGCCGTGTGCATTGCTAGCCGCATAATTTCACACTTTTTCTACATTACGTCTTCAATTTCTTTACAAATACAGCAACCTCGCTGCATTAACAGTGATAAGTTTCACCACGCATGTCGGTGAAATGAAGGGACCAAGTACTGTCCAATTCAAGTTCGAGTCACTTTCCTATCTAAGGCGATTTACTGATAAAACTTCAGTCGCGTGGCTGGATTGTACTCGAGCTGTATATATTGGAATGCAGGCAACGTGCAGTTTATTGCTTAATTCATTGTATTCTCACATGAAATTCAACAAACAGTCTACATTTCCTGTCTTTGTTGCATTGCCATATATTTTTCGTAGTCAAAAGCAGCCATGAACATGGTCGAGTTAAATTAAATTACTTTCTCCATTATCCTTTTCATTCTAAACTTGGGACGTTCCTTTGATCTACCAGCATTCCATCGCTTAGAGTTGTAATTAATCTTTTGATATTTACGTACATATTGTATTCTACATATTGTGAAAGGTTCCGTATATATTTATTGAACTTTCGTTATCACATTTTTCCGTGCCGACTGCTATTTTTTTCTTTATCCCTGTAGCGTTTTCTCACTTAAAGAGCGACAGAGCTTTCCTTAAATCCTTGCAAAGTTTACTAGTTCAACTTTCAGGTTCATATTTTTCAAAAGTATTTCTAAATTTCAGAGTTGTCAGAATCTCCTCCAATTCTAGAATAATCTTATTTTTCTCTCTTATGTCAACTCATTAATTGCCTCCTCTCACTTTATCATGCTCGCCCCTCGTAAAGGAGGACTTCATTCTCATCTTCTGGTTTTCTTTGCTCTCTTATGCTTTCTGTAATTATGTTGTTACGTATTTGATTTTAAACTACTGTGACCTTTTATTAATCATCTGGTTACGCTGCATTTTGACGTTATTAAAATTTCTATTTGAGTGTCCGGTGTTATATATCTATTGGCTTATTAACATAGATTCAAGTTGCCAACGTGCTCGCCACGAAGATATATGGTATAGCGACGGTAAACTGCCATGTATCCTTATCCTATGTAGTACGGGTATAATGACTGGACTATGGGATAGGCGACGGCGGTATTGTGCTTTTACTGATACGTAAGGACATGTTTCTCTCTGTTGCATAAATTCCACAAATGTGTGCCCAACCAGCAAGCCTCCTATTCGGTAAGTACTAGTAGCCTCTCTCCGGGGTTAATGCAGCCTGAGCGCGATTCTGATCACTCATCTCGGTCTGAAGTTAAGAGCGAAGCTATACCTCCACTAAACTATGCTCTACACTAACCCATGTTCCCTCATGGCATTCAGGGGGACAATTTACCTGTAATTATTACACTTGTAATATTTACAGAAGTAGATATTACCTTGCACTTCCTCTCAATTGAGTGGAGCTTAACACTCAAGTGTTTTTCTCGCTTTACGTAAGATTATGCCTTCCCCATGTTTTCGAAGCATTACATCGTCCTTAGTGTCCGAACATGATGGTCCTACTTATTACTTGCTGACGTCACTGGATTCGCACATAGTGGAGTTACTAACTCCACCGCTGGAAATGAAGTTCAGCTTCCTTCTTTTTCTCTAAGTGACGGTGCGTGTTCGGAAGGAAAAAGTCCCTTGCTTTTCCTACCTTTCAGTAGGAAATGGTGGCAGTGGGAAGTAAGAGGGAAGCTGGAATAGCAATTTGGAAGGCTTCAGGAGTGTTAGTTGGCAGGTAGTCGAAAATCATCGACCTGAAATGCGAGGCTTACTGGTGGAATTGCAAAAATTCCTGCGATTTTTAACACCAAATTGCCTTAGCGCTGAACTAACGTGGTTTTAGAAAAAAGAAAAAGGAAGTTTCGAGATTTGAGGTTTTCTGAGCTGTTTTGTCGAAGATTCATGTGTTCTGGGATCTTACGGTGTGTAGTTGGGTGAACAGATACTGACCTTTGAGTGACCTCAATGCCTTAAACTTCGGGATCACACACTCTTCTAGGACTGCTTGGCTCTGAAGAATTGAATATCCCCCCCAAAAGAATCTTGTTGAAATGTTTGCAATATCCATGAAAATTTCACATAAATATATGCGTAATTCATAACGTGTGCCGGCTTAGTGACTCGCTGCGGGCTGAAAGGTTTGAGGTTCGAACCCCGATGCGGAAAAGATATTTTCTTTTCTTCACACCGTCCAGATTGGTAGTGGAGTCCACGAAGCTTCCCATAAATGCGAACTGGGGGCCATTCCCGGAGATAAAGCAGCGAGGACGTGGCTTTGACAAACCACACACATCGAGTACCGGAGTTAATGATGAGTGGAGCTATACGTCTACTCCTCCCCTGTGCCTTCATAGCATGTTACGGCAATATCTTTATGACATTCATAGCATTAAACATTAGCTGAAAACACAGACACTGCTTTTCAAAAACTATTTGTTCTCATCTTCAGGTGTACTAAAATCTTGAGACATAATACACTTGAGGACTAAAACAGTTTTTGAAACGTAGTGTCTGTGTGTTCTGTAACAATGAAGATCGTCCTTAAACATATTAGCAATATCGTGCATGTGACATGATTGCCAAAAATTTTGGTGTACTAGCTGAAAAGTTGAACCTCCAACAACACCGCTGTGACAGCACCAGATACGCCCCTGCCCATACCCACAATTGTAACTTAGCTGGCATACTACAGTGAAATCTGCCTATAACAGACCAAACACGGACAGAATTTTTTTTCCTTTGGAGGCAGGTTCCATTCGAGAGGTTTCATTGTATTTATCTGCTTAATTTGATAATACACTAACAGTAGTGGGCAGATTTTATTTTGGACTGATGTTCTCCTTATTTTAAAAGCACCTCAGCCCAAATATGTTCGGAATTCAACAACCTTATTATTTAAGCCATTTTTATGCAACGCACACTAAAATATGTAGAAGAACACGAAATTATTTTTCAGGTCTAAAATAAAATTTTTAATAGAACACGTTTTAGAAATGCTTGTTATTCCTTTCCGAAAATGTGGTAGTTCCTTACTTACTCTAGCGTGATAAACATGAAGTCACTCAAGAAAATATCATTACCCGTTACTGTGTCACCCATTCATTACGTAGTCAGTCTTATGAAAGGTCCTTAGCCTCTTCCAAAACGAGTTCTGCACAGAATACGATCTAGCGCCTCAGCTTTCAATTTCGAGTATCCTCTCTTTTCCTTAAAGTCATCCAGTAGATGCTTAAGCCTCCTTCCTCATCTTCCCATCACTTATATCATTCCCTCTATCTTTCCTCAACAACGTGTTTTAGAATGCAGTTCTTACGCAAGATGTGACCAATCCAGTTAGCCTTCCTTCTGTTTATTATTTGTAGCATATTCCCTCCTTCTTGGCCCCGTGTAATAATTCTTCATTTCTACCACGATTGGTCCAACTGATCTTCTCGATTCTTCTCCAGCACCACTTTCAAGCTTCCGAGGTATTTCTGATCTACCTTCCGAAGTGTCCAAGTTCCAGTACCATACAAAGCACTTTACTAGCTTCTTTCTTAAATTTAAGTCCCATTTGCTGGTAAAAAGAGTCTTCTTGTTGAATGCTGCTTTTGCCATGGCAAAGAGGGAAATAATTTCACGTCTATATTTGCATCATGATTAATACATTTTATGTAGCGTCAAACAGCAGGATGATTAGTGAATGACTGTTGAACACTGCTTTTACCATGGCCATTCTGGATTTAATTTCACGTGTACATCTTGGATAATTTTTATCATTACTCCAATAGTTAAACTATTTCACATTCTGCAGTTGTTTTTGATTTATAATAATGTGTATTGGGATGGTTACTTTGAGATTGTCATTACCTTCGGTTTTTCCACATTCATTTTCATTCTGTAGCATCCTTCAGTTTCAATTACTCTATCAAACATGCCCTGTAGCACCGCTTCTTTCTTAGCCTGTAGCACAACCACATCTGCATATTTCACGTGCCAATTACATTTCCTCCTATTTGGGAGTCTCCAAACTCTTCAAGATCTTCCGTGGTAACGTGTGCGCTGTACAAATTGAATATAATCGGTGACAAGCAGCGACCGTATATAACTCCTCTTCCAGTCTTCACATTTCTTGTCTCCCTTGGTCAAGTCTTAGTTTAAACTCTGATCCATGTGCAGTTTCCTGATCAACCTTGTTTTGCGCCAGTCGATACGAGTTTCCTTTAGGATCTGCATTAACTTGGTCCAATTTCTACGGTCAAATGCCTTCTGTCACTCTATGAATCATGCAAACACTTCCTTATCTATATCCGACGTGGGTTCTGATATTCTCAGCATCCCAGTTGCGTCCGTAGGCCCTTTTCCTTTCCTAAATCCAAACTGATCTTCTCCAAGTACATCAGCGATTCTCCTTTCAATCCTTCCTCTAAGTATCTTCACTACTATCTTTCCTGTATGTGTGATGAGGCTGACTGTGCGATGGCCGCTGCATTTTGTAGGTTTTGCTTGTTCTTTAAGGCAATCATTCTAACGTCAGTGAAATCCTTGAGCCAGTCTCGAGTTTCATACATTTTGTTGCTGACCAGTAGTGTCATTAGACTGAGGCCATCATCCCTCAATAGTGTGAGTACCTCCCGAGGTACACCATCATCTCTTGTAGTTTTATCCTGTATAAAAGCAAAAGGGCCTTTCTCTAATGCATGTAATTCCTCTTCATTTTCGACTTCTGGGCTTTCTTGTTGACTACGTCGATCCTAGAGCTCTGTAATATAATTCTCCCAAATTTTCAGTACTTTTCGTTATTGTGTATGGGTTAAAATACAACAACTCACGTTCAGGAAAGAATTTAATCTACAAGTGCTTGAAAACAAAATGCCCACGAAAATATTTTGATTTAAAAAGGATGAATTCATGTAGGATATTACATAAAAACGAACATGGTATTACACATGGCACGTAGTGCCAGGATAGCGAAATCTAGGAGACTCGAATAAATAAGGTTTGTCGAGCGGATGTGGTAGAGAAGCGAAAAAAAGAGGTCTGTTGTAGAGCAGAGAGTGAATGGAGGAGAAGATTAAGACCAATAGATAACAAGCAGGGAGGATACGTAGTGGAAGGTATTGGCTGAAATCATATACAATGTCAGGCTTTGTTATTGGCGGTGCTTACATTTCTGGTTCTGTTACAGCCGTGTTTATTACGTAGTCCAATAAAAATAATCTGAGATTCGTAAGAACCACGAGTTTATGCAAATTGCGATACATATAAATTCGATCTATGAATTAAATAATGATTTTAACAAACGGTAATTATTTTAATATAATTTGTACAATCTCAATTCATAGCAGATTTGTGTCTGTGGTATATATAGTTGAAGATAAAATGAGGATCAGGAATTTTAAAAAAAGACATTTTACAGCACATTTTGGTCAACGTAGTGGCATTTGGCACAGGCTTATCCTTTGCCTTTTCAGCTAAGTTCCCTCTTTCTAAAGTCGACTCGTCCAAAGCAGATCATTAATCCGCAGTTTCTTCGTAAACTCCACAAACAGATGAAAAAGCTACTGCTATCGAAAGGGGTTACTACGGTCAATTTGTTCCGAAGTGTTGAACCGGAAAATGAAGCGAAATTCGTGATCCATTGATTCAGGAGAAAGAATTAAATTCTTACAATCAGGACGCTGAAATTTAAGGAGGTAGGTGAAAAAAAACCGAGCTGACTGAATAACCAACAATACTAACCAATGAGATCTGCGCTCCTGTGGGATATCACGCATCGTCGTGTGGTAGTTGTTTACCAACGTTTCGGGACAACGTATCAGTCCCATCTTCAAGGGTCAAGAGTCCGGGAAGAAAAGAAAAAGAAAAAGGAAAGAAAATACGTCAATAAAAATCACACACGACGCCATGTACTATCCCAGAAGAGCACAGAGATCATCAACATCTCGACGGAAGCCTCAAATCAAAGTTAATACTAACCAAATACCTAACTACTTGACGCTATGGTTGTTGCTGTGTTCATGGTTTATTTAAACACGCTGTCAGTAGCTCAGATTGTTGGCGCCAATGGCACGTTGATTGCTGGAAAATTAGTTGGAAATCACGAGGAAGTGAACATTCTTGGTGTAATGTAAGCAGCTTACCTAGACACGTTAAAAGATTACCACGAAAAACCTCTCAGGATATCCAGCTTTCGAACGGAGATTTGAACACAAGATTAGCCAGGATTTCTGAATATAAAGTAAAGTTCTACCTACCAGGAGGAAAGATATGGCAACACAATTCTAAAATTTATAATTGCAAGCTCTAAAGAAACATATCCATTTCAAGAAATCCGATTTTAAAGCATTGGGTTTTGATCCTTATCAGAGCCATGTAAATCCTTTTCAAGCCCTAGAAACCTGTTTCTTTAAATTAATTTGTTATTATCTTCCGATCTACATCTAGATCTCCCAATAACTCTCTTTCCTTCACGGAAATCAACTTGTTCTTAATCAGTTGCATTATGTATCACGTAATCCCTTTAGAGCAGATAACACATGTTAGCCGTCCGCGAACAATTAACACGTAATGAGCTCTATTTATCCGAAGCTTGCCCTGTGAGTCGGTCCGACTGCACCGCATTTCACTTCGAGTTCGCAAAGAAATTATCATACAGTTGCAGACATTTGTGTTGCATGTTTCTGATTTAATCACTGATGTCTATTTTAGTGTAAAATACAACTTTATCACGTGTAACGACTGTGTTCCAGTTGTAACATCTTCAGACGTGTGGCTAAGTTGTTAATAATGCAGAAAAAATGTTTTTTTTTTAAAATAGTCGTTACCAAGAATCTATAAAATTTAAGTGTACAAGAATTATGAAACTGAAAACCATACCCAAAATATGTGTCACTAATTTGTGTAACTAACTAACTAACTAACTAACTAACTAACTAAATCCATTGAGCAGATTCCTTCTTGAAAAGCCAACAGGTCCTCAGCTAGTCAAGAAATTCCCCGCATTTTGTAGAAACCGAAAGTTCGTTATCGCATTTACAAGAGCCCGCCACCTGTCCCTATCCTGAGCCACGTGCCAAATCTCATCTCCATTTTCCGTCGCTTGAATCGTTTAACCAATAAGTCAGTCCAGGTCCGAGTCTTTGTAAGTTGTTTCGTAACATGAAATTTTTTACGGTGGGGAGTTTTTAGCAACTCGCCTAACCCCCAAGCTGGACGATCACCCGTTGTCGGCTGTCCGCAACTGCTTATTCAATGGATTCACACCTATCCTCCATAACTGGAGGCCGTTCCTCCATCTGCAAATTGAGGACGGGCCATGCCGTGGTGACAGGGGCCCACTTAACGCGGATTAATTTACGTAAGAATATTTAAATTTTAAAATCTTAAAACTGAGATATAAAGCTACGCAGAATTCCGCGTGGAGCAGTATATTACTTATGACGGTAACGCTGACATAAGGCCGTGCCATGGCTCAGGCGGTTAGCCGCCGGCCTCCCACCGCGGAGGCCCGGGTTCGATCCCGGGTCAGTCCATGTGGGATTTGTGGTGGACAAAGTGGCACTGGGACAGGTTTTCCCCCCCCCCGTCCTTCGGTTTTCCCCTGTCAATTTCATTCCACCGGTGCTCCATTACTAGGAAAAGGACAAAAAATAATCATCATCTTCATCATTGGGTTGCACAATAAGCCTCATGGCTGCAGTGCGTCCGTAGCGTCTGCTGCGGGGCCCTTCACCACCACAAAAAAAAACGCTGACATAACCTCTCTAACGGCTGTACTTATACGCACTATAAAGTTGTGGTCGTCAGCTAGGATGTTTTCAGGTACGCAGAGAATTTAGTGTCACTTATTCTACATTCGGCAAATTCTTACATTTTTTGGAGGTAAGTCACATTTTCCTACGCCAGCGTTATTCACCGTTGTTTATTCTTACATCTTCTCACTTTCGTCCTTTAAGTGTATAGTATTATATGTCAGTGTGTTGACATGTGTCGATGTGCCGCATGCTTGTGTCACCTAGAGACTAGCTACTGAATTTTCTGTAAATCACGTCACATAGTCTGGCTTATAAACCTTTATTCCTTTAAACTATTAGGAGACTTCGCACAACGAGTTAAGGTTTTCTGACTGCGAGAGATTGATTGCCAAGCTACACGAGTAATACGCCTCGCTGCGCCTGAACAAGCCATCATTCATACCAGACGGCAGCTACTGTCGCTACTTGGCACAACCTCTGCAGGGTCAAAGGCAATGCCGACGTCTGTCAAACAGCGCCCATCAGACTAAGCGATAACACCATCGACTCGATTCAGGCCATCTGTTATGCCTTGTAGATCTATATGACATTTCAGCTGATCCAACTGATTTTCGTTTTCGTCAAAAATATTACTGGAATAAGGATTTCCAAGTGGTAATCTGAATCCAGAAGAAGAACAAACTTAACATACATTTTTGGAACACATTACAAACTACCAGGTCAAGGATTAGACTATTTACCCCCTTTATGGCCGCGTTTGCATAATCACGAAAGCGCCTTTTGCCTTCGTCATGCCTGTCTGTCCGTCCATCTCTCTGTCTGTCCACATGTAACAACTCCCTTCCCATTGGTTGGACTTTTGTGAAATTTAATGCTGCAGACTTTTATAAAACAGTATGTAGGAAATCCAGATTACCACACAGTCTGACAAAAATATCGGACAATTTACACGAAGACCTAAGTCCTTTCCATTGTTCACATCAGTACGAAATATTTTGTAGCTTGTCAACAGTAAAATTAGGAACCCACTCTCCCATTTGCATGGCAACATTCAGCAGCTGTATATTGTTTACAGCCACATTTATGTCAAAAGAAATACAAAGGGAAAGCATGGTTGCTTTTCCATGGCAATAATAGTTATGCAAATGTGTTACGTCATGTTACGCATAAATTTCCAGCCTTGCTATTGGCCTACTTTAACATAGTGTTCATCGAAATATTTCCAGCCTTCCTTACACTTCTGTTACTTCATTCTTTTTGTTGTAGAGTTAAAGCAGTCAAACAGCTCAAATTCAGTGAACTTTCGACTGAGGCCAAAGATTCGCCGCCTCTGGAAAGCCTAATGTTCAACATCTTTAACTCAAACGTTCTGAGTTAATGAGACCTGCATTCGCTCTCGCTTGTATCAGCACTTACATTTTTCCTTATTCCATGCATTTTTATAAAATAGTAAAAGGAGGAAATGCAAAAAGAAATTAACACCAAAAATAAGGCTTCTGTATATAGAATAAGATGGCAATAAGGCCGAAAGTAAAGTTCTGATCGGCAGACATGTTCTTTAGCTGCTGTACGAAAGTCCAAATTCGGCCTAATGAGGTCTGTGTATCGAAATATATAGTGTGACAAAGCGCGGGTAACCCAAACGTCGAAGACAGCAGGCAGTGTAAAAAAGGAATTACATAAAACTACTTACTTCTGTACAAGAAAACGTAACGCAGTCTTTAAGAATTCGCATGGAAATCCCTTTTCTTTCCCTGTTCACATCTCTTGAATTATACCTTATTTAATGATGTTCCTCCCTTTCCCTTCTCCTTTCTTCACCTTTTCTCTATGTCTCCCCTTCATTCACTTTCGCCGCAATTGTAGGACGCTTCATTCAGTCGAAAGGGAAAGTAATTTTTCGTACTCTCAAGCAGTCCTACAGAGGCTCTGACAGGGTTTTAACTATTGCAAGGCTCTGGTACACCTTCTACGAAGATACATTTTAGCAGTAACCCTGGAAACACTCTAACAAGTATAAGATACCTTTTGAAACCAATTTGCCCATGGCTTTCCATAAACTTTAATTTTATGCTGGATCATGGTAAGTTACATTTCCATATTATTAATTTATTCTGCAAGTTTGTGGCCTTTTCTCCACTACTGCTTGTGTTATACCCCGTCGAATTATATATACCTACACTCTGATGATTAGGAAATATGAGTAGCAACCAGCGATTAAACACAACAGTAACAACATTTGTACTGGTCAGTCAAACACAATTATATTTTTTTACGATAGCTACGTGTTTCGGCAAATAATCGACCACTATCAGGCTAGTTATAAAATTATTTAAAAAGAAGTAAAATGTAATGCATCGTATATTATCATGTTTGTGGGATCCCATAAGTCTTACAATTTTTACAATAAATTGTAAAATTACATTGGTGGATCTGTAAGTAATTAGTTACTGTGTTTTTGGGAAGAGTTGTATAGTTAACATCTAAAAATCTTAAAAACAGGACAAATTAGGCATATGTATTAAGTAAATGTATTTTATTCTTACAACTATACGCATCAAAATAAAAATGGAGCCTTTGGCTTCGGATACGAAAGTAAGTCAGTTATCCTGAGTGTGTCGCGCTGAGTGTACGGGAGTTATTTGTAGCACAGTACTACACTGTAGTTGTTTTTGTCTCTTCTTTTCATCTGGTTCTTCGGTTTTTCCCCTCTTTTCATCATTATGAGTTACACAGTCTTTAAACTTCACTGTTTTGTTTACACCGCGCATTTTTATTGAATTGTTAACTAGAAACAACCAACAGTAAGGCACAAATTTAGTATATGACACAAAGTCTTTAGAGAATCGCTTAAACTCCTACATGTTTCGGTGGCATAAATAACACCATCATCATGGAGCAAGTTACAGCGAAATTTGGGCACCGCTAGTAAGGTAAATTCTCCTCTTGCTAGGCGCACATTTCTATAGTCACTGCACGGAAGTTTATGTCCCTAGAGCATGGCAGGTACCGTTGATGATGGTATATACGCCTCTGAAACATGTTGGATTTAAAGTGATCCTCTAAAGATTTTGAATCATATACTAAGTTTGTGCGTTACTCTTGGTACTTTCTAGTTAACACACAGTCTTTAATTTCTGATATACTCTATGGTTATTAAAATATAAGGTTAGTATGTAATTTATGGCAAATGTGTTTACACTGTCGTATTTGCAAATTCGGCGTGCACTCCGCCTTATATCGGATGACCTAAGACTCTTAAGTCTTCCCACAAAACACAAAAAATAATAAAACCACTTGTGTTAGATTACGTCTTTTAATCGCTGATACCTTACAAATCGCAACGGTAAGTCACACTTCAAATTTAAATATTTAGGTACGGTTGCACAGAACAGATTTATGGCTGTATATTTTAAGTCATTGTACACGTCGTCGGAAGGGAATGAAAGAGGTTGAAATGTGATTAAAAATGATATTCAGACCGACAATCGATGGGGCCATTCTTCTTTATTAGCCTTTCAGAGCTACGTAGCAGTTTAATGTGAACTCAGGAAACTCCACCGTTTATAGACGAAGAATAATTAAGCCTACATTAATCAGCTTTGTTTGCTGCACGACAAGCTGCCTGGGCCAGGAGAGAGGACGTTAGAACAATCAATTTCGTAAGCCGTAAGGCTGCTGAGACACCTGGAGCAGTTCAGGGCTTTTGACTAATTAATAACGAACTCCTTGGCCTACTTATGCTCTTCTTAAAAGCCGTAGAGAACACATTATCTCTAGTGTCATTGTGCCTGTCTTAATCTTATGCATTATATGTTACATCTTCTCAAAAAGCATGAGCAAACATGTCCTCTCAGCTGGCAACAAAATGTCTTTTCCACGCATCCAGTTAATCTGCAGTTTTTTAAGCCGGACATCAGAAAGTTGGTAGGACTCTCCCATCAACGACTATGCTTTAAAGCGTACGGGCTTGCGCACTAAAAGTAAGATGATTTTTACTAAATTATATTAATGTTCTCCCAAAATTAGTAAACATTCAGTACATAAAATCTGAGACAAACATTTGATTAATTCATTCAAGAAGAACTTCCATGTGCATAAAAAGCATGCCCAAAATGCCGTATACGTATGGGTCTTTAAACAATGCCGCTTAAATGAATTAAAGTGGATTGTAATACGCTTATATTAAAAGTAAATATAAAGTCCTCCACCTTCTATGAAAGCATATGAAAGAAGGAGAATTATAGCCTCACTCATTCTGAACCTCAGCACTAAGTGGATATGAGTGATTACTTTCACGTCCCCGCCGCCTTAACCCTGCTCTAAAATACTCGGCAATAATTAAACAACAGTCAAACTGACTTTTCTTCATCTATTTGTCTTTTTTCTTTTTCTTTCTTTCTTTCTTTCTTTCTTTCTTTCTTTCTTTCCTTCTTTCTTTCTTTCTTTCTTTCTTTCTTTCTTTCTTTCTTTCTTTCTTTCTTTCTTTCTTTTCCTTTTTGACCCACAAACACTTCATTCTGTAAGAAGTTAGTAAGTATGCTTCATATATCGGCTTAATTCGTACATGTTAAGTACGTCATTTATTTAAAAAGGACATGACACAAGTAATATACCTATACAATGTAATGGTTGTTCTATAGATTACTTCTGCTTATGAGTGACCTCTCTTCAAATTCCTTTCTAAACAATATGCAATAAACGCAGATGCACACAACAACCCACTTTCCTCTCTCTGTACCCTTTTTATACACATTTGTGCCAAATATCTGGAAATTTTCAGAGGGTTCCGTGAAATTTGCAGCTGCTGATCCAGTTTTCTCTCTTCTCAACGAAATGTTTATTCCCTTGTGAATAATAAGCTAATAAATTTATAATAATCCTTCGTCATTTATTTTAGTATGTAAAGTATAGTGCTGCCCGCATATGCCATCTACTTTAACACTAAAAACCCTGCATTCTGCCCGCAGAGAGCGTATTTTTTTCTGTGCTCTTCTCAGAATAAGAAATATTACGTTCGTAAACAAAGTCGTTCGGCTGATTTTCGTAATTGTGGTCCTGTAGGTTTACTGGGAGGTACAAATTAAACTTTAATGTGTTACATGAATAAAATTCGCGATTTATGCCCTAAAATATGCAGGCTTATTTCCACGATGCTTTCTGTTTATAACGCCACTCAGAACATAAGAGCCTAAACGACTGCACGAAGAAACATCCTCCCGTTGTATCACGTACAGGCTGCTGAATAGACCGACTGTGAAATACAATTGTGCATAACAGGAAATTAGACATTTTTCTGCAGGTAATTACTGTTTTTATATTACCGTTAATATTTTTTGTTAAAGCCTCTCACTATTTTCGTTAACTCATTATTATTCACTCATTATTTTCATTATGTTTAGTGGTAAGTTTACTCTACCTTTATTGTGCTCACCTGTTGCTCTTCGCAATCATTCAAATAAAGAATTTCAACACACACATAATCAAACTTGTACTACAACCTTCCCCAAAGCTGGGGCCCACGCATCTTCCTCTTCAGTGCGTACCCGGGAAAATTTTCCAGAAAGTGAAGAGAAGGGGCTTGAAGCTGTCTACTCTTGTGCATCGAGTCAGTTCTGAGGTTAAAACGGGTGAACTTCTACATAAAATCCTTCATGTGCCTTCATGGAATGTAGTGGGAAAAATGTACCTCTATTTTTACTGTTAACCTTATCGTGTGTAATGCTACCGCGACGAAATTGAGAATTCTCGAACGTAGTTCATTCACCCTTATATCAAACAGAACTTAGTGTGCCAAAGTAGAGAAAAATTCAGAAGGAAATTATTAACCAAAAATAGTAAGAAGTAGACACTTCCTGATGAACACATATCAAGTGCTGTCAGAAGTTAGGAAATAGCCATACCTACATATGAATCAAGAAAAACAAAGCGCAGAATATACTTCAGTGCCTTCGGGCACGCATATTTTAAAATACCTGTCTCAGTTTTTGTAAATTCACCTTCTTGAATGGTACTGACCTGCTTTATTTCAGATAAGAATAAAAGAATTTATTTATTTATTTTTACCATCTTGCGTTAAGTTTTGTTGCAGGAATAAACGACAAAATTTCCTGACGTAAAGCGACATACATATCAGTTGCAAAGCGCTCTGACGAACGTATGTTACATTTAGAAGTGTGTAGTTTCTGAAATCTGTCTATCCTTTGCTATTCTGAAAAGAACACAATGTTTCAGACACTGGGTTTCTTTGAGTCAGACGTAATGGTGGGGAAGTACCTACGGTGTCGTGTACAAGAGAAAAAGGGCTATTTTCAAAAGGTGGGCTCAGTCGGATCCAGTAAGTGAAAATAGTACTTTCTATTAGACTACACTGAGGATGTGCCTCACTACTCCTTTCTGCTGGCGAGACAGGCACACTTATTTTCTGGAGTGTTGTCTTATTTTCAAAATATTAGAAGTCTGTCCAAATTTATAAACCAAGAAATCCTCAGGACACATAATTTTACTGCAATGCAATAACCAATAACTGAACACACTTTCTTTGGATTAAACTTTTCGGACTCAATACACCAGGAATTATTAAAATCTCAGGAAGAAGTGACTCTGTAATTTGAAAATGGCAAACGTATTAAAATAGTCTCTCCTCCACCTAATGGGGCACTTCTCTGGCAGAAATTACCTTCGAAAGTTCTGTTCATGAGACAGGGGGTATTGTTGGAAGCATTATATAGTAATGTACTTCAACAGCCAATAATTCGTGCCATAGGCTACTACAGACGTGGGGAAGCCGACATATGAGAGATGTTAGCCCTCTGAGGTGTAGTGAATACTTTAAGTACCACCACATCGCAAACATTAAAAATTCCTACATCTTTTCCACAAAGTATATTTGTGTTTTGAGCGCAAACAGCGATTATTTTCTTGTACAGCATTAATCCACTGATTTCCACAACCGAAACAAAGTGTTTTTGCTTTGCGGCATGGACTGAATCTTCAAATACAATTCAGGTTAGAGACACTGAGACTGGTTTTATTCTGAGTACTTGGGTTTTCCCCTGTCAGTATCATTCCACTACTCATCATCATCTACATGCTGCTTTAATCAAGAAGGCAAATTTTAGACGCCTGGAAACCTTCCGAAAATCCAGTGCTCCTCCTGAAACTGGGAAGCATTGAATAAAAAAGTACTTCCGCTATTTCTTTCCTCAAAATGTTAAACTGAGAACGTCGTTATTTTAGTCAACACTCCCAGGTAAATATAGGCTAGTAGGCCTATCCCTACGTGGGTCGCAACCACTTCTCCACCCCCTGCTTTCCGTTTCATTGTACCTAATCAGCCTGTCCCCCAGTTTACGGTTAATGGCATCTGCAGTTCCCACGACTTCATTAAATAACATTGGGGTGTTGTTAGTCTTCTTAACATGTGCAACTAGGCTTGGCCTAAAGACTTTGGCAGTTTCTATTACCAATGGTGCAGACGTTTATCAGTATAGAATGAAAATATCATAACAGTGCCTTGGAATGAAACATAACGGTTTCTTTCCCAGTTACGAAAGGTTTCTGATAGTGACGGTCAGGCAGAGTGAATAAAAAAGAACTCCTTATTTCAGAGGTCAAATATTCGTATCTCGGTCTGGAGGCCACTTAAACTCACCAACTTTATACGTGGTTTTTCCCAGGCTTTCCAGGCAAATGGCAAATATAGCAAATTCAGGGGAAACACTACCGAAATATTTTGAAGAATGTATGATATAAGTAATAGGCATTTACTTTTACTTCATAGGTCCTAAATGTGTCTTGTTTGATATTAACAAACACAGAATTAGAAATTCACTGAATATGCGAGACTTAAAACCCAGTAATGGATATATTCCAGAAACCTAATAAATTATATACGACAAAATCAGCTACTCCCATTGACTGCACTCGACAGCACGTCCTGAAATTGAGAAGAATCTTTCTTACAAACTACAAATTAGTATAGGCTTGCCACGTTTTTCTTGAAGAAGACAGATACAGCTTCCGAAACGTCGTGTTATAATTGTATCATTAGGTAACAGACGAATTGCAGACGCTAAGCTATCCTGAGCAACCTTCAAGGATTTTTGTCCACAAAGTAACTATAAGTAACTTGCAGTAAACTTTCTCCTTTTCCAGTCACATGCCTAACTATTCTTTCATCTTTTAGTAGGCTATTAATGTCAGGAAGCCCATTAAGATCCCGAATGTTGGCAACGTTGCCGTCCTATCGGCAGATGTGGCCTGATGTCGATCCAGCAAGGCTACACTGCAGTATTACAGCTATACTGTTGGCAGGTGGAAGTGAACCGTAACGTACCAGGAATGACGGTTAATTATACGGGGAAGGAAGGAACTTGATGGTCCCACCAACTAGCCACTCTGCTGATTACTCAGAGGACCCCCGTCTCCCTCGTACTATACAGCCTTTCCCCGATCTCGCATTCCCTTGGACATAATTCTCGCAGAACGTACATACTGCTGTTCACGAGTGAGCGTTAAATCTGGCTCTAATATTTAATACACTCTACCTTTCTTTGTGGCAATCAAAATGAAAAAGAATGTACGTTAATACGAGTTTATATCTTGAAATTGAAAAGCAAAATTTGGAAACGGAACCTAACCCTGTTTAGAAGTTTGAAAATCCGTCATGGAAGTAATTAGCAAGTTTCCATGCTGTTGCAGATATATTTTTTTTCTCAAAATAACTCATGCACAACACATATGTTATGTATGGGTGATTTTGAGAAAATATACCTGTAGCTGAAAAACGGCAATGTGCCATCTCAATGTATTTTAGTCTGTGGTATAGAACTGTGTTCAAAATTATAATACATAAGCTTATTAGCGCACTTGACAAAGGAGTTTAATCGATTTATTTTAAAGTTGTCTACTGAATGCATTAAATATGTAACATGTATAATATATAACACTTATTGCTTTTCCAGGACACCAGTAGTTAAGTGAAAGCGCCTCAATTATACATTTATATGTACATTGCCTGTTTTGTTAGATTATCTAATCATATTACGCTTATGCCAATTAAAATGTGATAACGTATTTCCTTAACATATGTGACGTGCTCATCTGGGTGTGCCATACTGCATAGCACAATTGTTCATGTATCTAAAACAAGGTACCGCAGTCCGGACTACCAAAACAAACACGACGTGCAAAAAGTGACGCTGCAGTGCGAACTTCCGCTAACTGATGTCTAGTACAGGAGACAAGAGACAGAAGCTTATTATGGCGACGGCAAGCAAGGCCAATTTTTTTCCCTTAGTTTCTTACAAATGCGCAGACTCGCGAGTCTGAGTTTCTCCCACCGATGCTGCTAAAGTTCCAAGACTTCCGGGATGACCTCTAGAAAGTTGAAAACCGCTTACCCAAAAGCACAGCATCACATCCCGCAAGACAAGAATACTCAGTTGGACACATTTGTTAATTACGTCCTTCTAATACTCTTTTCTTGCTGTAAAGTACGTTTCATAGGGAAGTTCAAGTCTTCTGGGACGTTTCGCCTTTTTGACTGATAAATAATTTTAGACGTTTCCATGAAATGTAGTGCCTTCATATTCAGAGCCAAGCGGTCAAACAAGAGACATCACTTCCCTTAAAACTCTTTACATTTAAAATGTTGGTAGCACGCTCCTCCCAAAAGTTGGTATCTCTCAGTCGACGAGATGTATAAATCCAGAGGTCTTGAACACTCCCATTCAGTAATGTCGCTGTGGGGACTTCAAATATCTCATATGTTTCATTGTTTTAATCTGAATATTTACTACCTTGTTTTAACAAGCTCTTGGTTGAAGCATACTCAGAGCAGATTAGTCCATGCAGTGTCGATACGTCCTATTTACTTAACATCCACTTCTATATTATTCTCGTCTCTACTATTAACTCTATCAAGCCTTTTTTCCTACAAATTTTCTTCAAAATTGTATTAATCATATACGACCTGTATGATGTATGCTCCGTCCAGCTCATCATTCTCCATTTGTACTACCTGGAATATATGTCGAAGCTACAATTTAAGAAGCTTATCATCAATGCGTGATTTCAGGCTTACACCGGGGCCTAAATGAGATATTCGCTCTTCTGAGATGTTACGCAGCGTAGAATCGTAGTTAGTTACCGACGTTTCGGTACAACCTATCGGTCCCATCTTCAAGGGTCAAGCAGTCCAAGAAGATGTAATTCTTCATCTTACTACTTCCTTCTTGTAAAGTTGAAATATTCTCAGCGCCCTATATTCGAATACGTACAGACTAGACCCTATGTCCTTCCTTCAGGGTAAGACACCACATTTCACACACACGTAAAATTAAATGCTTTAGAATTTTGATAGGAGAAAGGTAGACAATACATGCCAAAACAAGAGGTGGCAAGTACCCGTCAGAGTTTATTTTATTTTATTTTTTATTTTATAATTCAGTCTTTTTTCCCTGGCGCAACAGCCCCTATTGTGCAAGGCCCTCCTTACTGAGGCCTCATGATCACAGTCAGACACATCGCAATCGGTAGGACTCCTCTGGACGAGTGATTGGCCCGTCCCGGAGCTGTGTACCTGACAACACACAACGATTACAAGAGACAGATAACAATGCCCCCGGCGGAATTCGAACCCACAATCCCAAGGGAACGGCCGCAGACCCACGTCTCAGACCTCGCGACCAATGAGCTCGGCAATTTAATCGATACAAATAAGAAACCCTGATGACTGATAATCAGTACAGTGAAATACAAGTGCTTTAAACAGACCCAGTAATTCTTCTACAGTTCTGTCTCAGCTAGTAATGAAGACAACTGTCACTTCTCTTTGTGTTCAGTAAATCTACTGAGTGCAAATTAAGAACTCATTTGTACAATCAGGCTATATTATAACACACCCCTTCCTCAGCAAAGCTTTTCCGTGAAATGACTGTTTTAATTCGTTCCAGACGTTTGAGAAAATGGGGCGAATTGCACTGTAATCACCTGCCTTTCCAATTACAGCCCTGAGGTTAGGTTTCCAGCAAAAATGTGTAGAAATTTCACAGAAGATAAATTAGACCCAATACGATAAATCTGTGTTTCATATCTCGGACCATACTCAATTTATATACGATGAGTGAGTAAAGTATAGTACATAGATATAGAAATTTGAGTTTTAAAAAATTTCTATGTAATAATAATAATAATAATAATAATAATACAAACTTTTAACCATTAGAAAGCTACACAGAAACTGAATTACGTCCAGAAAAAGCTCTGATGAATTTTGCAGTGTTTGTGTTCAGTAACATCCCGCACCTGTCACCTGTTACACCCTGCATTCATTACACTTCATTGTAATGCAGGCGCTGTAGTTATTCTGCATTCATATCTGTGACTGTTGCAGGTATCAATAATTCATATCCTGAAGCCTTCTCTTTCAGGTAGCATTCAGCATACGAAGTGACCCTCACAATGCCTTGACTAGTTTAAACTATTAATGGAAACAGGATCCTGAAACAGCGAGACTCTATTCCAGAGACTGGGAGCTCCGTTTCAGGATTGGTATTCTAAGACTTTAAGACAATACGGCAATAAGAACATAAGACAAAAATTATGTTTCATATAGTTCAGGTGGTGACTGCCATGTAACGTCCGATATACAGCACAATAGACTGTAGAAACAAAAGAACATGCAACTTCAAGGAAGTGAAAACAGTTTGTCATTAACAAACAAGTGACAGAAGCAGAAGCAGCTTATAAGAAGAACGTAATGATCTAATCGTTTTGACATATTATATTACGATAAACAACGACAAAAATAAATTAAATTGTGCATTAAGAAAATAAGTACACTAAGAAAAACAGCGCCTGATGATTACAGCAACAACTATCTGATCGGTATAGAAAACAGCAGATTCTAAAGCCATAAAAGTGTGTGAACAGGTTAAGAAAACTGACAAAATCAACAGTTAATAGCCGAATTATGTGGAAACATAAAATTAGGAAAAAAAAAAGAAGTATATACAAGAAGCCCTACATCAAGGAAACAAGAGTGTATGAAGATTATGATTACAATAACCACCAACAAGGAGACTACACGTCAGCACAAAATAATAATAATAATAATAATAATAATAAAACAATTATGTAATTAGAGTTGCATACTCCAAATTTCACGCTTGTTGACAAAACGTGGTGTGTTGTAGAAATAACAAATTATTAACAACATTCTTTAACTAATCGCTTAAAAGCTTTTTAATATGTAAACTATACATCAACAAAACTAATGTAACAGTATAAATATAATAACAGAGAGAGAAGCGAAACTAAGAATTATACAAAAACGAAGTAAAAAGTAAATCTGAGACGAATTCAGGAAGGCATATATATATATATACATATATATATATGCATTTGCTTTAATTAATTCCTTTATTAAACACATACCTACAAAACGCTAAATTTTAATAGCAGTATCAATGTTGACACGGAATTCACGTAATTTCTACGTGAAGATACTGGTGACGCCTTATAGTGCTGATATGTGTACATCACAAGTATGTGATACTTGTGACTTTAGTAACATTGTGGAAAGAAACACCGGAACGTCTGTTACGTGTTTGTAATGATCTTGCTTTAGAAATAAATGTATAGAAAGTGAGTTACGGGCTTGTGCTCAAATCTCTTCACTGGAATTCAAGGAAGATAATAATGCAAGACCCTAAATCGTAAATATAGCAGAAAATCCCGACCAAAGTCTTGAAGTATTCGAACATCCGGTAAAGACAGTAACGAGTCGAAATTATGATAAAGTAGGCCTATATTTTCATAGACTTATTTTGGCAGCGTGTGTCTTCATCAGAGCTTCGTATAGGCCACTTTCTTTTGTGGTTTTTATTTCACGACAAAATCAATAACACAGGCTATAGATCTACAGCATAGATCATTGGTACCGTGTTAAGTGGGTCCCTGTCACCACGGCATGGCGCGTCCTCAGGTTGCGGATGGAGGAACGCCCTCCAGTTATGGAGGGTAGCTGCGAATACATTGAATAAGCAGTCGCGGACAGCCGACAAGGGGTGGTCCTCCAGCTTGGGGGTTGGGCGAGGTGCTAACAACTCCTCACCGTAAAAAATTATGATGTTACGAACCATTACACAATGCCTCGGACCTGGACCGATTCTTTGGTACGACCCCAGCTACGGAAAAAGGATATGAGTTTTGGAACATGGAATGTGAGAAGCATGTATAGGTCAGGGTCACTTATGACAGTGGCCAGGGAATTAGCAAAGTATAAGTTAGATTTAGTGGGTGTACAGGAGGTTAGGTGGGACAAAGAAGGGACTGTAAGAGCCGGGGAGTATACTTTTTTCTATGGCGAAGGGTAGGAAAATCATCAATTGGGAACAGGTTTTTTTGTGCACCAGAGAATAGTATCAGCAAACAAGAGAGTGGAGTTTGTTAGTGCTAGGATGTCATACATAGTGCTGAGAGGCCGCTGGTGTAATATCATTGTTCTGAATGCGCATGCACCAACGGAAGAGAAGGGTGATGATTCAAAGGACAGCTTCTATGAGGAATTAGAAGGGGTTTTTTATCATTTTCCTAAGTACCATATGAAAATTGTATTAGGAGATTTTAATGCAAAAGTGGGGAGAGAGGATATTTTCAAACCGACTATTGGGAATGAGAGTTTACATCAGGATAGCAACGATAATGGTGTTACAGTAGTAAACTTTGCCACATCAAAAATCTAGTTGTTAAGAGCACTATGTTTCCGCACCGAAACATTCATAAATAGACCTGGACCTCTCCTGATGGGAAGACTCACAATCAGATCGATCACATATTGATAGATAGGAGACGGCATTCCAGTATACTCGATGTGCGATCTTTCAGGGGAGCTGACTGTGATACTGATCACTATCTGGTGGTTGCGAAAGTTAGGGAAAGACTGGCAGTAAGTAAACAAGCCGCACAGAAGTTTGATGCCGAGAGATTTAATCTCAAGAAGCTAAGTGAACTAGAGGTTAGGAAACAGTATCAGCTTAAGATCTCAAACAGGTTTGCAGCTTTGGAAAACTTAAATGTGAGGACATAAATAGGGCTTGGGAAAACATTAAAGAGAATATCAAAATCTCAGCTCAAGAGAGTCTAGGTCTACACGAACGGAAGCAGCATAAACCATGGTTTGATGCAGAATGTGCACAATTCTTAGATAAAAGGAAGCAGGCTAAAATTCAGTGGTTACAGAATCCAAACCAAAATAATGGAGATAATCTGCACAACGTAAGACGTGAAGCTAGTAGACATTTCAGGCACAAAAAAAAGGAATATCTGAAAGCTAAAATTAATGAAATTGAAACGAACAGTAAGAATAAGAATATAAGAGACTTGTATAGGGGTATCAATGAGTTTAAGAGGGGGTACCAACCTAGAATTAATGTAGTAAAGGATGAGAAGGGTGACCTGGTTGCAGACTCCCACAGTATTTTGGCTAGGTAGAGGAATCATTTCTCCCAGTTGTTTAATATACACGGGGTTAATGATGTTAGGCAGATTGAAGTACACACGGCAGAGCCACTAGTGTCTGAGCCCAGTGCCTTTGAGTTTAAGATGGCTATTGAAAAGCTAAAAAGTCACAAATCACCAGGTATTGATCAGATTCCAGCAGAATTGATTAAAGCAGGGGGTAAGATTATTCGGTCTGAAATCCATAAACTTATTATTTCTATTTGGAATAAGGAGGAATTGCCTGAGGAATGGAAGGAGTCGGTCATTGTGCCTATTTATAAAAAGGGTGATAAAACAGATTGTAGTAACTATCGAGGCATATCACTTTTGTCGACTACGTACAAAATTCTATCCAACATCCTTTTGTCAAGGTTAACTCCATATGCAGAGGAAATTATTGGGGATCATCAGTGTGGATTTCGACGTAACAGGTCAACTACTGATCATATATTCAGCATTCGTCAAATACTTGAGAAAATATGGGAATACAATGAGGCAGTGCATCAGCTATTTATAGACTTCAAGAAAGCCTATGATTCAGTTAGGAGGGAGGTCTTGTATAATATTCTCATTGAGTTCGGTATCCCCAGGAAACTAGTAAGGTTAATAAAAATGTGCCTAAATGGAACGTATAGCAGAGTTCGGGTAGGCAAACATTTGTCTGACACGTTTCCTATTAAGAATGGCTTGAAACAAGGAGATGCTCTGTCGCCATTGCTTTTCAACTTTGCTTTAGAATATGCCATTAGGAGGGTTCAGGCAAACCAGGAGGGCTTGAAATTGAATGGTACACATCAGCTTCTGGTTTATGCTGATGATGTTAATATATTGGGTGGAAGCATACATAGTATAAAGAAAAATGCAGAAGATTTAATTATTGCTAGTAAGGAGATTGGTCTAGAAGTAAATGCTGAGAAAACTAAGTACATGGTCATGTCTCGAAATCAGAATGCAGGACACATTCAAAACATAATTATAGATAATAAATCCTTTGAAAGGGTGGAAGAATTCAAATATTTGGGAGCAACCCTAACGAATCGAAACTCCATTCGTGAAGAAATTAAGAGCAGATTGAAGTCGGGGAATGCTTGCTGTCATTCGGTGCAGAATCTTTTGTCTTCCAGGTTACTGTCCAAAAACACAAAGATTAGGGTATACAGAACTATAATTTTACCTATTGTTCTGTATGGATGTGAAACTTGGTCTCTCACACTGAGGGAGGAACAAAGACTGAGGGTGTTCGAGAATAGGGTGCTGAGGAGGATATTTGGGCCTAAGAGGGACGAGGCGACAGGGGATTGGAGAAGACTACATAACGAGGAACTTAATGACCTGTACTAATCACAAAATATTATTTGGGTAATCAAATCGAGAAGACTGAGATGGGCGGGGCATGCGGCACGTATGGGGGAGGGGAGAGGTGCATACCGCATTTTGGTTGGGAGACCCGAGGGAAGGCGACCACTTGGGAGACCCAGGCGTAGATGGGAGGATAATATTAAGATGGATATTCGGGAAGTGGGATGGGGGGGGCATGAACTGGATTGAGCTGGCTCAGGATAGGGACAGGTGGCGGGCTCTTGTGAATGCGGTAATGAACCTTCGGGTTCCATAAAATGCGGGGAATTTCTTGACTAGCTGAGAAACTGTTAGCTTCTCAAGAAGGCCTCTGCTCCATGGAGTTAGTTAGTTAGTTAGTTAGTTAGTTAGTTAGTTAGTTAGTTAGTTAGTTAGTTAGTTAGTTAGTTAGTTAGTTAGTTAGTTAGTTAGAGCATTGGTAAATGACAATTTCCAGCATATATGGAAAAAACGGCGGTGGCGCAGTCTAAGTATAATCTAGAAATTTGCCTGGAAGGACTGAGAAAAACTGCGAAGAGTCTGATTCGATAGCCGATGACCCAACCAAGATTAGAAAAAGGATTCTCACGAACACAGCTCTAGAGGGGTACCACTACACCAAGCCATAAGTTAGTTGCAATTATCTCAAACTAGTCTGTTTATTTTGTGATGTCATACAGTGTCTTGTCCGATTACATTTTAACGTTCAATACCTTAATTTAATGTAAGACATCCCCTTATGTTTGCTTGCATATGGCCCCTATTTTTTAAAAAGGAGACAACCTAACAAATTTCGATTTTACAGGAGAAGCAAGAAAGTGGCTCCATTTTATTTACGACAAATGCTGTGACAGGTAGGATATCCCCCACCTGTCTTGGTTATTCTTGAGGTTGGCGTTGTCATCTTTTTACATATCATAGAGGATCATTAGGTGAATGATTTGTTATACATAACTCAGTTTAGCTCAAAGTGGCAGATAGCTCCTTTTTACAAAATAGAGGTGGCATATTGAATTCGTTGTTTAATCAGCCGCCATCAAAATCAACTGTATATTTATTTTGTAACAATACAAAATAAATGCACATTTGTGTCTGACCGTGACGTACTAAACAAACAGGTCAATATGTTTCTTTATATACTGCGTGAAATGTTTAATTTTTATGGGGAAAAATCTTCTACACTTATCTCCCAGGGTAAAGTAGTAACAACACCCTATCTCTCATGTTACTGTTGCTACCTGACTGAATACCGTGCATGTCCGTTGTGGAATTCTCGGACTTTCGGTGTATGTAGAGGAAAAACAAATGCGAATATTCTTGTTGCTGTTGCAGAAAATTCCAGTACTTCAGTATCTGATATTAAGTACGCTTTATGGCGTACGTCGATTGTAATGTCGCGAGTACCATGTAGAGACAAAGGAAACTACTGTGTTTGAAAGACCCATGCCTGGTGTTTGGATTTCGGGATGACGCAAAACGGCTTCCGCTTGGAAGGTGGCTTTTGTGAAATTTTACTCTGACGTTGAGTTTTATTTGAACTCTTTATTTTTTATTCTTGTTCCTTACTCCCTTTTAGCAACTCATTTTATTCAACGCCTTACGCTGTCAGCTTAAGCGTCAAGATACAACAGGTTACTTTTCACTGCTAATGCAGTACAAGGACTATACGGGACAAGCATCACCAGATTCAGAAAAATGTATTTCCTTCATAAAATGGAAATCATGAATACTCTAAAATGATGAAAGGTAATGAAGCAAATGGTAACTATTTACAGACAGAATTTAAAGCAGCAAGCAGCCAGCTACTCTCCTGAGAAATTATTCTGATGCCGGCATATGGAACTAGACAGTGTTGTTATTTATAGCACTGCAACGTTCATGCTACTGAACACAGAGGCAGTGTGATATCAACTGTTACAGTTCATATCGGATGTCAATTTCAGCATCAAATGTCAGTGAACATCTGCGTTCGTATTTCGACCGTGACCTGCTTCATGTTGGGAAAGAATGCAGCCGTGCAGTTGATGTAGCCTTCAGTTCCAGACGTCAAGAGAAAATACATTACCTTGCGGTCTAATTTATTTTCTCTAGGCTCAATGACTTGGAATTTTGTAAAAGAAGTGACTATGTTACATATTTTTTCCGACGTACATACAAATTTGCACTAACTTAATGCCAGTTTTACCGCTTTGAGGCACAGCTACATTACGGAGACATCCCTTAAAATTCGTACAGACACTGCCAATTGCACTTTATAGTAATAAAACCAGAACGGACAAGATGGACGTGATATGAAATTTTATAATGCCAATGGAGGTGATTAGATATGTGATTCAAGCTGTTAGTTAGAAAACCTGAAGAGAAGATATCACTGGGATATAAGTAGCAAATAGGAGGATAATATTAAAGTGAGTATTAAATAAAGAGCTGTTTGGTTCTTGGACTGTATTAAAACGGTTTAAAGTTTAGTCTCGAAAGGGCTGCTGGAAGTAGTATCATGAAATTTCAGTTCCCACACACTACTTGAAACATTTTTTTTCAACTAAGCGACTAGCACTTGCTCAAGATAAAATCTGCTCCACGGAAGTACTATCTGCTCACAGACTAGGCTACGGGGTTTTCTGTGCGGAGGAAACCAGAATTTCGTCATCTTTCTTTTCTATCTTACAACGGCCGCGTAATTATGAGCAATGAAATCAATTGTTCCCACATGCGGATATTGTCGACCAATGTAAGGGAACGAACAACTAAATAAAATGAAACTAATGTCAATGCAATTCCGTGAAGAAGGACAAGACAACTTTCTCCCCCATCCCACTGACTCATAAGTAAGGTGTTCTCCTATCGCGTTTAATTCAGCACTATGTTACTCCACTCTTCACCGGCCTCCCATTGAGGAGGAATTTGTTCGATTTCTGGGCTGTCGATGTGTGATTTGTGACAGTATACTTATTCTTATTAACTCTACAGTCAAATCCAACACTTCGTTTTAAAAGTAAGTTTTCTGTCTACTAGTTTCGGCTCATAAGGGCCATAATCAGGTCGTAACAGAAACTGTAACCTGGGAAACTCCGTATGTCTTCTAAGCAGGAGATCTCCTACTTAGCAAACATACGGAGTTTCCCAGGGTATACACGTGTAGTTTCTGTTACGGCCTGATTATGACTCTTATGATCCGGAAATAGTAGCCAAAAACGCACTTTTAAACAATGAAGTGCTGGATTTGACTTACAATTAATAAGAATAAATTTACTCTTGTAATCTCTATGCCTAACGGGATGTCTTGCATTAAAATTTAAAAAATGTGATTTGTGGAAAATAAACTGGCACTGGGACACTTTATCTCCGAGTAGTTAGGTCTCCCTTGTTAGTGTCTTTCTACCAGTGCTCCGTACTCATTGAGTCATCTAATTGCGACGCTAATTAATTTTAACAATTTGGAAAGTCGATAAATTGATAGCGATGTCTAATTAAAAATCACAGCTGTTAATGTATAATACTGCATGAAGTAAAATATTGAACGCGTCACCAAAACCTGTAAAAAATGTTTTTTCTGGAAATTATACAGTGACGTTCCGTACATTTTAAATTTCAGAGTAATATCAGTACAGATTATTTACTAAGTTCACAAAAGTGTGGTTCTTGGGAACTTCAACATGCACGCTGAGGAAAAACATGGGTTCTAAGTTCTTCTCGAAACTCAGTGTTTTTAACTGTACGTTCTGCAGACGTAATAAATTTATTGATTAATAATCCATTGAATCATATTCATAACCACTACACAATTCCATACTTGTTGTGTATATTTTAAAAGTCTTAACAGATTGATTACAATCAAATGTGTGATTTGATGAAAATTTGAAACCACAACAAAGCTGATGTGTGCAATTTATGAATGATCGATCATAAAACGAAAGTTACTCCAATAACTGTTGGTTAAGTAATTAATTTTCACCTGTGGATGCAGAGGTCTGTGGCGTTAATGGCAGCTGCTTCGATATACGGCTCTGTTACATCAATGTGTCGACTGTGAGAAGAGATTAGCTTCCATGCAAACAGAACATTGTGTCTTATGTTAGAACACCATCTTCTATTATCACGGAGTCTCTGTTTTGGTTAACCTTTATCCTGCTAATGTGGAATATATGGCGAGCTGCTAATCATCCCAGCACCACTAATGTGTAATATTTGGTGACCTACATTTGGCGAAGCTGAAAGGAGCCTTTTTGTCTCTCTCTGCATAATGTCTCAACACTGAATCAATCGTGAAAGACGTCCTATGTCATATCTGTGTTCACACACTTACTCGACTACCAACTAGGTCCTTCTAGGCCCTTAAGGGCCTAGCTGGTAGCCGAGTAAGTGTGTGCACACAGATACGACATAGGACGTCTTTCACGGCTGATTCAGTGTTGAGACATTGTGCAGTCAGAGAGAGAGAGAGACAAAGAGGCTCCTTTCAGCGTTGCCAAATGTAGGTCACCAAATATTACACATTAGTGGTGCTGGCATTATTAGCAGCTCATCATATATTCCACATTAGCAGGATAAAGGTTAAGGACAGGACCGGCGATTTCTCTAATTCTTGTTCGTCTACTCGTACTTCAAATATAACACGCGACTAAATCGTCGTAGACCTAAATGTCTGTCTGCATTAATAATGGGGCGGTTAGCTCTCTCCTGACTTTTTATATTAGCCATCTAAACTGTAAACTAACTCCTCGGGTCTGACGCTCCAGTTAGGAGCTTACTGCCGTTCAAATAGCCAAGTTATTCACAGCGTTCAATGGAACCTCAAAATTTATTACCCTATTCAAAGGATCTCAGCACCGGAACAACTCATGAACCAGTAGAATCTAGTACATAGAACCTGAATTAATACCCCATTATTATAACGACCCACTTAAGCACCAAGCTTCCAAATACAACTAAGGGTCCTTAGTACTCTCCTCCCCAAATTCCGACTAAGATTTATATATTTATTTCCCACAATTTTTAATTTATTATCCTATCAATATTGGCTAAAGAGAACAAATAAATTTCCTGATTATCTAAAACTGATAAAATGCACAATGTAAAACCTTCTTCAGTACGTGTTGTCACTATGCAGGACATTTTTTTTACTTCCTGACATTGAATTTCATCACAACTTTTCATTTACATAAAAAGGCAAGATTAAAACTAAGTAGAACTAAAATACCGTCTGCGAAGCTAACATAAGGGAGCTTAACCTTTTAAAGCCTAGCGGTAACTTTACATACCACCAGGTTTAACATTAAAAAATTCTACGTGGTGCCCAACATTGCGTTTATGTGTTTTGTACGGATCTCAGAACAAACAGCAACTTTTGCCTTATAAAACATCACGAGACTGGTTTTTATAATAGAAGTGTAGAGTGTTTACTGCGCGGTACGCACTGAGTCCTTATATAAAACAGATACGCTTCGTCTTTAAAGGGTTAAATCAGAGGTTGACAGCCCTCAGTCATTTCAGATAATAATAGGCGTATAAGAGAACAGATGTCAGCGCAGAATTCTAAGTATCCACGTTCACATATGAGCTATATCGCAAGAGTACTATATGCGTTTTCTGAGACTCGTATTAAACAAAATATTTAAAAACTATAATAATTAAAGATACAAGTATATCTTTGAAAGAATAATCATACGAAAAAACCCACAATACGTATCATAATTTATTTCACTTCCATTCTTATTAAATACATACCAAGTCGAAAACTGTTTCAAAAAATTTTCGATAGAAATAAAATTCTATATTTCACGTTACGTAAACTGATCAAATGTAAAGTTTCACTTGAGCTCCGTTTAAAGTAGTGTTTATGATAGATACAGATCAAAGTTATATTAGCCCGAAAATATTTTTTCCGTAGGCGCCAGACACCAAGGGCCTGGGAAAGACCTTGAGTAGGCACTCAGATAAAAAAGCGGTCGGGTAGACATAGAGCTAGGTTAAGAGCTCAAGTCGGATTTCAGACGGCACACCAAATGCGCTTTTATGAAGAGCAAATTGATGCTGGCCTGTCACTGGAAACTGATCTACAACCAAAATGGTTACGGTCAACGTCGATTTCGAACAAGCGTAACAAAATTTTCCACTGCAAATAAATTCATAATCGGATGAAATCTCATTCTACGTCAGTCCTCATAGTCCCATTCAGATACATACAGGTCAATATAATTTGCATGATTGGATCACTAAATGAGGTTAGTTTTGTTACTCGAATTTGCAGTTGCTTTAATGAGTTTAGTACTATAAACACGTCTCATAATTAAAAAATAGTAGGTGAATTAAATTACTGTAATGAAGTTAACAACTGGGCCCCTGTGCAGCCCGCTGTTCCTAGCTGTTAATTCCATTGAGCAGAATATCCAAATAATAACTTTCTGTCCTGTATTATTCTCCATAACGTGACATTTTTTCAGGGACTTTCCAAGAAATCGTGTTTTCCCCTGTCAGTGCGATTTTACCAGTACTGCATATTTATATTCATCTTCAAGCCGCTTTAATCAGACGGAAAAGCAGTTTAAGCCTGGGAACCGTCAAATATGGCAATGCTTTCCCGTAAATCGAGAGTACTGAATAGGAAAGTGCTTCGATATTTCACCATCGGGATGAGCTAGAAGTCTTCCATTTAATCAAGAAATTTCTCCCTTTTCGTAAAACTCGAAAGTTTAAAAGGTCTGGTAATGGAACCTTCTCTTATCACGCCGACCGCCGTTTACACGCTCGAAACCTATTCCCACCTATCTGTAATGAGTTTATCCTCCTATCTACGCCAATGTCCCTTAAGTGGCTGTAATATTCACACTAGCGTTTTCTTCACATTTCTCATTTTCCTATGTGTGATACATGTCCCTCCTGCCTTATTTTCTTCTATTTGATCGCCCATACATTATGTTATTGTTGAAGAGTGCGAATTAAGTGGCTGTACGTTGCAGAATCTTTTCACGCTCTTTACATTTGCTGTATATTCAACCCCCAATTCCCAGCACTGCGGAATTTAACTGACTGCACGCCACTGCTAAATTCTGATTCCTGTCGGTAGGTTCTGAATAGAGAACACATTGTTAGAAAAATTTAGCGAGCGGCCTGCTGTCCCATTACGTTTAGTTTTAAACATAAAATGATTCCTATTTTAGATGAGTCATACCACGTTTTGTGGTAAAATCCGTAGCTACGTATCAAAGCAAAATTAGTGCAGTCAAATACAATTAATATTCCAACAACACATACATAAGTGTGACCATTGATATGTTATTACTGTATTAAATAAGTTAAGTCATGTAGGTACAAAAACACGGCCTCTGCATAAACATCCAGCGCAAGGGTTAGGTATCATATCAAGCGAAAAAGTACGAATCTTAATCTGTTCTTAGTCTTATTGTGACCGCTTTCTACCTATAGCTCTTAGGTATAGAGGCTTATTGTTGCACTTGGTCACACTAAACGACACACACACACACACACACACACACACACAACAAACACACAGAGTGATATTACTCTGGACGAGAGATCCGCCAGTCACAGAGACATCTACCTGACAAAAAACAACACCAACAAGCGGCAAACATCTATGCCTCCGGCGGGATTCGAACCCGCAATCCCAGCAAGTGAGCGGCTGCAGACCCACGCCTTAGACCGCGCGGCCACTGGGATCGGTAAAGTTACTGTCTGAGGTATAAAAATTCTGCGTATGTATATACACGTACCATGCTCAGCATTCCTTTCCATTCTGTTTATGGGTGCTAGGATACCATATAACTACTACATAATGCGTAAAGCAATCTCTAACTACCCTTTCTTCGTTCCGCATCCACACACGGCTTATTGTAAAAATCCTTCCATTTAGTATACATAAGACTTCTAATTGTGCGGAGCCACGATGGCAAATAAAAGACAGTATGAAAAACGTCATGTATTTGGACGTTAAAAAAAGAAAGTAACAGACAAGTGGAAGCTATTACACATTATATCAATTTTATGATACTCCTCATAAAATATTAGTGTGGCCAGCGTGCGAGGAGGTTAATATGTAGGATATGTTGCAAGTACGTACATAAACACGCACAATTTTGGTTGGAAAACCTGCAGTGAATTTAACATACACAAGGTGTTTATAACATCATTTGACAGATTTCAGGAGTGTCTCCCTACAAAATACAATGAACAAATCTCATATCGATATAGTTTTCGAGGTACAGTCCAAGATCCTTTTGACTTAATCCTTTATATTTTTATCTGCCGAGACACTAAACCCCCTAATTTATTCAGCTCCAATTTAAAATGGAAAGACACTTCACTAACGCATTACTTGTACTTGTCAAACAATTCACATTCTCCCCGGAACCTTTGAAAGAGCGCGACAGTCCACGATCAGACGTGTCCATGCGTGAGCTGATACAGCTGGAACATATTTTGAGCACTTGTTTTGCCTTGTGACTTAATAAACAATGAGAACTCAACAGCTATTAAACCGGATGTTAAATATTATATATTTCACGTTTTTATTGTTGAACATAATCTTTATTTAAATTAAAAATCGCTCATTTCCAGACATACGTTTATACGATTTTTTGTTTTATGTGAAGAAATCACTCACGAAGTTTGTCCAAGCGTTTTTATACACCGTGTATACGATGATAGGATGATAACACATATTAAATGAATACGATGTAAGAATATATGTACTGGACGCATTTCTCTCTGATTAGTGTGTAGTGTGGACTGTTGCCAACAAAATGTCGAGTTGTCCTACTCCAGAGGCGGAGGGGAATTTCTTGACTAGCAGAACAATTATTACGTCCTGAAGGAAGGTTCTAATCCACACTTACAAAATTAGAAACATCTGACGTGTTGTTGTGATTAGGAATCACAAATCTTTCATATTACAATCAATTTAAAGGTAATAAATTTTTCCTCCTTGGAAGCATTTATAATATCTGAAGACACAATAGCTGAACACAGAACTCAGTCAAAATAATCATGTTCTCAGAATAATTTGAAACAAATTTTAGAGATTAGGCAGACTGGGGTCATATTTTCGCTTCTTAATGCTCCTTTATTATTCGGGCACCAGTCGCGTATACTCGGTTATGAAGAAAATGCTTAATTTGTCTCTAGAAGGAAAACGTAAAACAGATCTCAGAATTAAAAATACAATTTCTCCTACCAGTAACACTTTGGAAGCCTTGANATTTACAGAACCCTAATGTTACACTCTGTCCATGCAAACGTGTAATCTCTACCGGTGAGAAGGTCTTATATCGGCTTAAAGATAAAGTGACATGTCTCTTTCTCTGACCTAAAACTTTAAATAAATTTAGCCTAGTGGTGACCATAAGCCAGTGCCTAGAGGATGGTGTACAAAAAGCTAAATATCAGTTTTAGTGCCCTTCCTGTATAAAACTTAGAAAGAAGAAACTCTGCAAAATAACTTTTGCTTTTATCAGATTCCTTTTAATAAATTTTTTATAAGTTTAGACGGCATAAATTCTATTAAACCTCTAAATGTTAGGTTTTCCTTTATACCACCTAAAGTTTCTTTTCACGCATGCCAAAAGACTGAGCCTATATTGCTTAGAGACAAAAGTAGAGGACTTAATTTAAGGAATCAACTACTGCCATAAAGATTTACTCCAGCAGATTAAAATTGTACATTTGCACGCTAAAAGACACATCTAACATTAACTGAGCAGAAAGTTTCATGCCCCCCACCCCCCCCCCCCCCATGGCAGGAATTTAATAAGTCTGTTTTTATATGAGAACGTAAAATGTTGTGTGCTAAAGCGCCAGAGATAGGACGAATTTAGAGGGATACAAATTATGCAACGCCACCATCGCCTGAATAATCCGCCAATTCGTGACACAGAATACATACAGGGTAAATTCTGTCATATCCTGATGCATCACAACTTCAACCGCAAGCCATCTATCTCTTTCCTTTTCACACACACTTCCACCGCTTTCAGACCCCAGCAAATGGGACAAACATTTTTATGTACGAGTACAAGAATTTGCTCACAGTAGACATATGTTTCCACAATCTTCCTCCTGTTCTTCCTCCCTGTTTCTTATTCTTCTTATTTTTATTCCGTCTGTCCTTCATTTTTCCGTTCTATATCCCCTCTTTTTCCCTTCTCCTAATTCTTTCTTCTAATCTTCCTCCTTATTTCAATATTACCACTTTATTTTCATATTCAAGTTACTTCTATTTCAAACCTGAAGTAGGAGGTGTCTTATCCAAACAAATGCCAGGACAGTAACTTAAAATAGGCTTCGGCTGTTTATTTTATATCAAATAAAGTGCTGTCACAATCATTCTACAGTTGTACGCTGTACAAATAATGTAGTTGAACAAGCGTGGTTGAATCAATCATTAAGTTATTAAATTAAATCTTTATTTTTCTTCTTTCCCGTTTTCATCCTTCCTTCGCCTGTCAGTCTCCCTTCCCTTCATTTTTCTTGTCTCCTTATTTTTCTCATCCTCATCGTAACATTTTTTCATTTCTTCTTTTTTCCTCTTCTGTCTTCCTCCTTATATCCAATCGATATGTGTGACAATAAAAAGCCAATGCCTTGACCCAAATATTTTGGAAACTCGGCGCACAGTGGTTGTCTCTCTGAGGAATAAGAATACAAACTTGAATCTGATCACATGGGAATAAGCCTCAGCTTTGTAAAAGTTGCCGTTGATGTGGATGTGCGAAACAGTTTCTGCTTCAGTCTGGCTTATGAAGAGTCAGTTTTAACGAAAAGTAAAGAACTAAATAACGACTCGTACCAAATTTAATATGCAAATGACTTCTGTCGTGTCCATTTTATGAAAAGTTTGGACGTGTCTTACAAATGTCAGTTCAACTCTTGGCGTTGCAGGCAGAGCCAAACAAAAGGGCGCTTGAAGAACATGACACAGCCTACAGCCGTTATATTTCACAATCCCCACCATAGACGCTCGCTCAGCTTCAGCGAGACAGTGTTATTTGATACGTGGTTGCGTCTCGTGAGGAGTTGTGACTTCACTAAGGTGTTACAGGTCGTCTGAAGACAAGCGTCACCTCTAATTGTACTGATGCATTAGTCATTTTCATCATTAAATCACAAACTTGTCAGCTTTAAACGACGACTTAACAGAATACGTGTGGGATAAACACGAACTGGCTTCTATAGCAATTTCGTTTTACTCATCGCCGATATAAACTTATCACTTCTTCAGCAATTTTGTGAAGGAAGTGATTAATACTCCGTTTACGTAAATATTATAAGAGCATAAGCAGCGTCTCTAAACGATAACTAAAGAAGTAATTTATTAATTTTTAAAACTGTACATCTTCTATTCAATTCACACACACACACACACATATAAGTTTATTACTAACAAATTCCACTTGTCTGTAAACAGATACCTAATTATAGACAAGTACAATTTGTTGGCAATAAACTTATTTATAATTTATAAATATTAATAAAACGAAACGACTTAAGAAAATACAATTATTGCATATTATACAAAAATCACGGAATAATAATAATAATAATCAAGTATTAACATAAAGTACGTAACTGTTGTCATGGGAAATAGCATCACGTATACCTTAAATTGCAACCACAGAATACCTGCACCATTATATGCCATAGAAACATGGTTTCATGTATATAATTTTAAATGCCCCGCATAAAGTTTAATAATAATAATAATAATAATAATAATAACAAAAGCGGGCTAGAGTCGTTGGTACAGCGACTCGCTATGGCTGGTCAGTCTAGGGTTCCAATCCCGGAAAGGACCTTATGTTTATTTTCACCAAACCGTCCAGAATGGCAATGGCACCCACCTTGCCACCCATTCAGTGGGTGCGCAGATTCTTTCCAGGGATTAAAGCGGAGAGGACGTGAAGTTTGCCGCCCAGTTCCACCCAGTGCTGATGTTAAGAACGAGTGAAATTATACGCCTGCCTCTATTCCCCTAGTAGGCCTTCTTGGCGCGGAGAGGGACAACTCTGCCTTTTACTTAACGAGTAAGTTACATACACGTAGCTCAGGAAAATATTTTGACATAAGGATGGAAAAAGAAGCAATTCAGGTTATTTCGTATTGCAGGCCTTAGTAATTTATTGCCTACTGGAAGCCTAGTATTTTTCCTACAGTGAAAATAAGGCAAGCTAGAATGGGCTGGTCATATGTCTAGGATGGCGGAAAGGAGACAAGACACATATACAGAATTTTGGTGGAGAAAGATGTTGAAGCTGGTGCATTCAGATGAACACTTTAGGTAGGAGGTGGATTGAACTGGCTCAGGAGTGTGTCAAAATGGCTGACTTTGCCAAAATTATGGGTGTCGAGCCTTCAGCTTATGTGACAGACCGTTAGTTACTATACAGTAGAGGGACGTTGTAAGAAATGTCGCCTTTAATGAAGGCTTAACATTTATATAGTAAAATAAAATACGTAATTTGGACCCAGTTTCATAAATTGTCTTTCCCCTTTCAATCCCTAAATTTAAGAGAACATGTTCATCTATTCGAAGATGTAAAAACGTAACATTTTCTTCCCGCTAAAAATTTATCTCTTTTTAAAAGGAACGTAACCTGTACTTAGACAGCCCACGCAGTCTCCATAACGTTATTTATTGGAGCAGTTGGTTTGCTTAGGGACATTTGATCAAGTGCAAAAGTTGTTTGGCGTCAAAATGGATTAAAAGATTATTAGGTACGACAAAATTTAAAGTACTCGGATACTACAGCCTTTGCCCATTTCATAACACTGATACATGCTTTCCTTATGTAAGAGAAAAAGTCACGAATATTTTCAGTGTAATAGCCCCGCAAAAATTTGAGGTGGATTTTTCCTTGTTCATTATATCACCCTCATTGCTACATCAGTTAATCTGCTAGACAAGTTTTACGTTATATTTCCATCAACCTACCTTCAGTTATTTCACCATGTTGTTTCAACTATATGTGTTACGAACATAGCGTAGATAAGTGGAATACATACTTGTGTGATGACTTGGAAGCTATATATAATGAAGCAGCAGCTTACGCTTCGAAAATATTTTCCTTGTATTTGACTGAAAATATTGTAGAAAACTGAAAATCTCAGTTATAAGGACCACTTTCGGGCTTAAATTTGAAACCGGAAAGCAATAGTGGTAACCATTCATACGCGAAGTACAATGTTCTATATTTATACTGAAGGAGCCTAGATGTTTTCGTAAGTTTAGGTTACAATGGCGAGCACGTAGGTGACTTCCCTTGCCACGTCAATCTTGTCATTGTGTCCGACAAACTTCCCTCTTTCATATACAAACTTCCCTCCATTGTTAAATAGTCCGCCCCGCCCTCGTATTGTACTCAGCTATAATCACTGTCAGATCGTGACTTTAGACCAGCAAACTTGTGGCAGTCACACTGTTGTAATGCTTACAGATAATGGCTGTTTTATCTCACGTCACAGGAACTTCTGTTTTACATGCTCAGATGACCTTATCAGCAATTGAATATTAACTTCATACTGAGGAATTATTATATCTTAGCCATAGAGTAAAACACAGTTTGAAAAGCTGATAGTCGTTCTTTTAGCTTAGGAATTTGGTTTCGTAAGGGAACCTGAAAATTCACGATGACAACCATCCTAATTGGGATGAACCCGCTACACACCTGATACCTTAGTTCTAAAATATTCATTTTTATTCCACCTGCTCCTAATTATAAATTGACAGGGTCAGCTAGAAAAGAACTCCACAATTTGTATATTATGGGCGTTTATTTTCCTCTCTAATCAGAAGAGTTCAGATTCAATTGTAATGATATCCCAAATTTTTTTTTTAAATTACACACCACAACTAAGAAACACAACGTGGAACGAGCTCTTCCATATGCTGTTGATATCAATCCGTGTCCTGTATGACCAGCCATCGTGTCACAAACCTTTCCACCTCGCGATCATCCTTAAATTCCTTGGCAAACAAGTTTCTGCTTCTGCGCTGTAAACAGGTTATAAACACTTGGCGGTGATTTCGACTGAAATAATCATGATCACTGTCGGTTGTCAATTACAAAATTATAGGCCGTGTAAACTTTTTTCTGCTCTATCCTCGTATGGTTTTGAGGTTAGAGGAAAAGCCAGAAATGAATAGACTTTAGAAGAGGTATCATGAGGCCAAAGCCTTGAACTGCATTAATAGAAGTATGCTACTGTGCCAGATTTGAAACAGTTAGTGTTTAACCAAATATAATGCAACTTTGAATTTTGAAATTAAACTGATAAATTATTGATATATTTCAATTATACAGAGTTAAGTGAATAAGTTTTAAATGTATCAAACAATATTCTACGTATGGGATATCACTGAAATGTAAACTGAGACATAAAAGTCTGAGACAGCCGTATATATTGAAAATAGTTATCGACGTTTCAGAGGATCTTGGTGGCAGCAAATATTTATGAACCTGTGACGCTCTTCTCGGGTATTACGCAGCATCGAATCGTAAACCTCTAAAACCATTTCGGGACAATGTATCGGTCCCATGTTGAAGGGTCAAGAAATCCAAGACTTAAAGTCGACTGTAAAATTGCAGTACAGTCAAGCAAGCATCAAACAAATCCCGTGCAAGTACGTGCCTCAATAATCAAAACTCCTGAAAAGTATCCACAAGTAACGAAGTCCTAGCTCTGGTACATGCGTATGGTTGGCTTAACTGAAGACCCATATAGATGTGGATACTGCATTAATAGCGGGAATGCCAAGGAAATGTATGCAGGCAATCTACTTTGAGGACCAGTCTAACCTTTTGCACCATGATCCATCTGTAATGTAAATTATTGACGCAATTTTTTTTATATTAGTACGCCGCGTATATTTATACCTACACTGTCACTATATCTCACTTTTTATGGTTACATTTTTTTATATTTACATGTGTTATTTATATTTCAGTATTTACCTTTTACTTGTCTTAGGCAATACATTTATACATGGAAACACATATTTATGTATTGACTATTGTAAAAGGTGGAGATCTTCCACTTACCAAACGTATGGAGCTTTTAAATTTACAATTTCACTATGGCCTGATGGTGGCTCCATATTCACATTACTGAGGGTTATATAACTGTCACACCCACTCCGGTGGTTGTGCGGTCTAAAGTGTAGGTCTGCGGCATCTTGCTTCCTGACATCGCGGGTTCGAATTTCTCTGAGCTCGTGTAGGTAGCAGCCTCTGCGACAAGCCGATCACTCGTTCAGAGGAACCATACCGTCTGTGTGTGTGTGTGTGTGTGTGTGTGTGTTGTGTGTGTGTGTGTGTGTGTGTGTGTGTGTGTGTGTGTGTGTGTGTGTGTGTGTAATTGTGTGACCTAGAAACCTCAGCACTGAGGCGCCTTTCGCGCAACTTGGGGTGTAGCGCCACAGAAAAACATAAAACGGGTACTGTTATGGCATTCTATGGTACTGTGGAGAGGTGTAAATGATAGAGCATTTTAACCCTTCAAAGACGGTGTACGTCTGTTTTATATAAGGACTCAGTGCGTACCGCGCTGTAAACACTCTCCACTTCGGTTATAGAAACCAGTCTCTTAATGTTTTATAAGGCAAAAGTTGCTGTTTGTTCTGAGATCCGTACAAAACACATAAACGCAATGTGGGCACCACATATTCTTTTTTAATGTTAAACCTGGTGGTACGTAAAGTTACCGCTAGGCTTTAAAAGGTTAAACTCCTTCAGGCCACAAAATGGTTTGGGAGGCTCAACCATTCCGCTGCGGATTCTTCTTGAAAATTTCGACCGTTGAAAATGGGTCCATTAACTTGCCTCGGCTATCGGTAGCCGAGTATCTAGCGACGCGGCATTAAATCCCAAGAGAACGGAAATTCATAAAGTTGATTCTTTTACATTTGTTTGAATAGTGCTAATCATCACATTAGGAATTCTATGTAGGCCTATGTAGGCTACACATATATCGATTGGCGCAAAATCAAATAACTTTAACAAATGGCTTCGTCAAATTTACTTGTAATCATTGGCTTTGAACAGTCATTTCACATGTATGAAATGTTGTCATATTTATGAAACGCTCACAACAGATACGCGACACTGCAACTGAATCAAAAACACGGCAACGATGAAAAACTTTGAGGAAACAGGGACGTAATTCCTTGCGCCACTGGTTATGTGTGAAAGTTCAAAAGAAACTTGCTTCCAGTTGTGCTGGGCATTGGAATAGTGATCGTTAAACATCAGTTACCGTGAGCGCTGAGGCAAGCATCTCTTTAACACACCGGCCCATGGCTCCCTTCTGCACATAACTTTGTATACCCCAAGGAAATCAACGACAAATCAGAGGTCTTGCATGGAGGGAATCTGCATTTGGAAGACTTTATATATGTCTATATCCTTTTTTACAATTTTGGTACAAGCAATTTTTGAAAAGTGTGTATATATTTGATTTCAACGTCGTGTAAAATAGGTAGCCCAGTGTTCCTGTAATAACTAACATAAAATTTGCCATTTATTAACCCTTTAAAGACGAAAGGCAACCTGTTTTATCTGTTTTAAGGACTTAGCTTGTACCGCGCTGTAAACACTCCCCACGTCGGTTATAAAAACCAATCAGTTACTGATGTATAAGGTAAAGGTCGCTGTTTGTTCTGAGATCCATACAAAACACATAAATGCAATGTGGGCACCATGCATAATTCTTGAATGTAGAACCTGGTGGTACGTAATGTTACCGCTAGGCTTTAAAAGGTAAATTGTGATATACATCACATGAAATCGAATCTGTTGAATGTTCAAGACATAATAAGCTAAAGGCTGAAGGCTAGGTTGGAGAATAATCCGCCTAGCATCAGTGCCGCAGAAGGAAGTAATTTAACCAACTCCGCACGTTTCACCCACAGCGGCAAATTTAATCATCAAGCTGCGTTACTTTGAATTCATCCTTAAACAAATTATCCGCCTTCAAGCCAGCGCGAGTGTTGTGCCTCTTCAATATAAACGGCAGCAAATGGGTTGCTGAGGCTTCACTGTTTAGACTGTAGGAGCAACCGTAAATCTGAGCCAACCTGAAAGTATAGGCTCTACATTTGACCCTCCTAGTAAATACATGCCTTTTTATGCGCTTTCACATAGTCGCCGAAGCACCTATTAGCTTCATCATATCTGTCTGTCTGTCTGTCCCTCTGCCGTCATGTATAAGCGCGGCTCTTACTGGACAGATTTTCTTGAAACTTACTACTGAAGACTTTTACGAAAACCTGCCGAGAAGATCCAAATTTGTTTGAAATCCGGCAAAAATATGGGAAATTTACGTGAGGATTAAAGTAGATGTTTTTGTTCCTGGCGACATTAAATCGCCATAATGCGACATGTTCGAGTAGATGGTATCAGGCTGTTAGGTAGTGGAGAAGCTTAAATGTTAAACGAAGCACTGCAATGATACTTTAAACGTACTTTATGTCTTTTGTTCAACGTAGTAAATTAACATATACTTATGTTGACACTTGCAGTATGTGCTAATTCAGTCGAATGGTCTTGTGAATTGCTCTGAATGAATGCGTTCAGAAGTACCGTTTTTTGGGGAACCGGAAGACCGTGTTCAGTGTAGTGACCACGCTAAGGGCTAGACGTCCGAGAAATCCCTTCAAAGCCTTTACAGCGTGATTAAACACACAAGCACAAGTTTTGAAACGCACGTATAGGGTAAAAATGCTGGGTCCTTCATAAAGTATCACTGCCGGCACCCGGGCACTGTAGGCCTACGGATCTTTTAGTACATTGTAATCGCTGCCCCAGCCTCGGTGCACAGCACGGTCATGCATGTACTCAGGGTTATTACAAGTTTAAAGCTCTTCCGTCCTGGATAATAGTTGGAATTTAACCCCCAACGTTATTGAAGGGTTAGTTATGGATAATAAATCTTATGGAAGTACTTTCAGCGGCTTGCAAGCTATTTGACGCAAAAGTAGGGACAGAGTTACTTGCTTTTATTGATATCGCCATTGCTAAGTTTGTCCAGGTGTACACAGTCTGCGGGTGGCTACACATGCTGTTGATTTCATGCTGCATCATGTTCTGTTGTGGGACTTCCAAAGCGAAAGCATTCCTGGTCATCCAGAAAACAGTTGTTGGCCTTGATATTTATCAGTACCAGAAAAAATTAATATACTTGTCAGTGTTCCGCAAGTAGTTCGAAACTCAGCATGTAAATATGCTTTCGTCATCCTGTTTACATTTACACGAGTTCTTTGTCTTTCCTACTGTATTAAAATTGTTTCATCCTTATTTGTATTCTTCTAATGCCAGTCAAATCTATAACTTCAACAAGGCTTTAATGAATCCAAAATTCCTACGAGAATTTCCTTTTCTCTAGTTCTTACTGACGCTTGCCCCCTGTCCAGATATAAATAATCCCATTGTAAATGACTTCACAAATATCACAATTTAGCTTGTTGTAATTTAAGGCATTTGTTAGCAAGGAAGACATTACTTTCCAGCAGAATATTAATTTCTGGCTGCACGTATCGTCACAACCACATCTGTATGTCTTTAGTATAGGAAGTGCATAAAGTAATGCGTTTTATTGAACCGTCCAAATATGTTATCTTAAAATTATTTATTTATTTTTTAATTACTTTCTCAGTAATTCAGAAAATACAGGCATTAAATGAATAAATTTTAGAATCGTCCAGATGGAGCGGAGTCAGTGGCGGAGCAATGTGAGAAAACGTATTGCCAGAAATGCCTCCTTTTTACCGAAATCGGAGTCGGTATTTCTGCCCTGGAATCATCTGACACAGTCTCACTTAAGAGACCACTGTGGAAACAGAAGAGGATCTGGTATCTAGAATTTGAGCACCGTGCTAAACTTTTCAGAATAACTAGGGATCCTTGAAAGGGTGTGCCAGAACATGGTGCGTCCCTGCAGTCCTGCAATAAAGTCGGTCGCAGCCATTTCGAAAGGCCCTTGACAATTAATTGAAAATAGTAACGTTAAAAATTCTACACGCAATGCATGAAAAATGAGCATTTATGAAGATGAAGTCAAAGATTTCAAAAAGCACTCACCACAGAGAAAACTTCCATTGTTTGCCTACCACCCCAGCCGCTGCATTGATACCAATTCGAGTACGAAGGAGACATTTAAAACCAGAGGCTCTCCGTCTCAAATTTCCTCTACTTTATCCTACTGCAATCCCTGAAAATATGGAAATACTATTCGGTTACTTTGTCTATACTGTCTAATAAATATATTGTACCGAGGAATTATTTAGGAGAAAAGGAAAGAAAATGTCACGGCTGACTCAAATTAGCATCCCGACACTATTCCGTAGGACTGAGGAAAATAATGAACAACATTAGACAGGATATTCGAAGTTCTGACGAGGATTCGACACTAAGAGAAGTCAGAGCAGAAGCGTTAACAACTTTAGCCATCTTATTTTCTACATACCGCTTGGTATTCCCTTAGCATTTTAATTCACGCTTCATTTTATTTCCATCGATCCAATATAAACAGTAGGCACCACTGTGTGTGAAGTTCAAATTCAATTTACCCAGTACGAATAAAATCTACACAACACAAAACATGCCTCTATATCTCATTAAGGTCTTATGTTTTCGCAATTAATTTTTCAATTGACATAAATTTAATTTTAAAAAAGAAAAAAATTTGCGTTATATTTTGATGACTTTTGCCCAGGAACAGAATGTGTGATTATTTCATACCTCACTGAATTCCGCGAGCAAATGTTGCTTCACAAATTCATTACTAATTACTACCAAATTCATTTCCCAGTGTTCTCCCCCTTGTCGGGAAAAAACGTTTCGAACATCACTGCTTTCTTTCTCTCTTCCTTCAGTGGCCTTTAATGGTGACCGACCTAGTGGTGAGAACTAGTAGGGCTATAAAAAGATCTAGGGTCGGCAGCTGCATGCATAAGAATTTTTGAAAGACGTATGTCTGAAAAGTAAACAATTTCACAACCCCTCCCCCCCCCCCCCAGTAATTTTAATTGTAACGAGTCCTAAGAGACGGCCTTCCTAATTTACGGGCCCTAAATTAGAAAACTTTCAATCCCGTTGGCCGCGCATCCTAAGGTGTGCGTCTGCGGCCTGTCGTTTGCTTGCATCGCGGCTTTGAATCTCGTCGAAGGCATGGATGTCTGTGTCTTGTGAGTACGGCGTGTTGTCAGGCGTCTGCGAAGGGCCGATCACTCGTCCAGAGGAGTTATACAGAGTTTGGTGTGTCTAAGTGTATCTCGAAATCTCGACAATGGGGAGGCCTAGGAACACTAGGGCCGCCGAACCATAAAAATTAGAAAACTTAGACTCCAACACAACAAACTGATAACTGCTCAGAACATGGTTTTGAAATACAATGCGACTGAAGATCTGATTAAGGGAATAAATACAAGGAGTATACCATTATGATTGTGATAACAACTGAATTTTGCCAGTCTGCTGATGAGCTCCGACAATGAACATTTTTGTTCGCAATAAATTAACCCATGAAAAAATAATTTTCAAACTTCAATAAGCCATAAATTTCACCCTGTTTTTACACTTATTATAAGGAACCAAAATGTTATTTGCAATCTCCTTAACTCAGGTACGTCTAAGTAATAGCTTATACGTTACATGGTGTTTGGACCCATTTCATATTATTTAAACTTTTTCTGCACCTTTTACGTCAGCTGTAATATAAAACTCTTATTCTCGTGTTTGTTTCTTGCTGTTTCATGTGTCCCCTTCGTAACATTTGGGCATAAAGAATTTCTTTTTATACCCTCGCACATTAAATCATATCGCAGCTGCGATAGCTGATGCGTGTTTTTGGTTTAGTACCGAGTTCTGCCTAAAGAGGGCGACAGTTAAAATTTTCATGATGAAAATCATTTCTGGATGACGAGTAATACCGTTGACTGAGTGAAGCTGTCGTAGATTCTTGCGACAAACTTTACGAAACAGAGTTCCTTATAAGAAGCTGGCAATTGCCAAGCAGCTCAGCAAATCCTCCTCCGCCTTTCACCAAACGTCGATACTCATTAGCTGATTCACAAAGGTTCAAGAAGCACCCAAAATCGTAGTACAGGCAAGTAAAACGCATATATTCAATTCCTGGGAAAGACTACCAGCACTGTACTTCCTATTCTGGAGCAGCAGGACATGCGTATAAGTGACAGGAATTCCTAAAGGGAATATAACACTTGGAAGACAAACAAGTAGGTAAAAATGCACTACTGAAGTGGAGTTTAGGAAAGTAGAATGTGAGGCTACTAACTAGATCCAACGGTAAGAGATAACGACATTTCTATTTCAAAAGAAAAAACGAAGCTTTCTTGTTTGGGTGAGGAGCCATTACTTTGTCCAGGAGCGTGTTCCACAGACCCAGTTTGTCAGTTTATTAATTGTAATTACATAAACCAAGATACTCTCAATCAGAGGCTAGTGACGAAATATTAAGTACAATCTTGTGTTCTTTGCAGACACAGGAGTGTTTTTAACAAAAGAATCACTGTCTCTTTGATTGAAAGAAATGTCAGACTAAAGTTCGTGTCACTTTACACTTGTTCCCAGAAAAGCAATTTGCTTTATGTCACTGTATCCAGTACTCAGTACGAAAGTTATTTCACTGGCATGACACACACGTTAAGAACACTGAAAGTATTACCGTTCCGCGTTTTCCTTCAGTCGGTATTTCATCGTACCGCATACTGTTCTGTCACTTTCTTTGAATATGGTATCAGTCACTGTCAGTTTCATATTTACAAAGATAGGTTTATCCACTATTAGCATAGTTATATCTACATGTACTTCACGTTTAATGCTAAAATTTTTGCATGTTTCCTACACAGTTTGTTTATGTTTCCTATGATACACACCATAACTGCCCATTGTTTACCTATACATCACTAAGGGAATAGTTTTAGGCGCGTTAGCGAAATTGCGAAAAGCGACTCTTAGCTCTGTCTGTCTGTCTGTCTGTCTGTCTGTCTGTCTGTCTGTCTGTCTGTGCATGAAACGACTAGGCTCTCATTGAAAGGATTTTGACTGAATTTGATATTTGAGGGGTTTTCGAAAATCTGTTCGGGAAATTTGAGTTTCATTAAAGTCTGACAAGAATAACGGATACTTTACACGAATCTGTACGAAGGTTTATGACAATACTTTGCTGAATTCTTCTTAGAGTGAGAAAGGTTTCGAAAAAATTTGTAGAAAAATCAAAACACACGTTTTATGTTCAAAAGTTTTTTTTCGAAAATCGTGGAAATTACGAAATAATGTGGAAAAATATTCTAGAGCCGGAGAGGTCACAGATGGTAACACAATACGGTGCATGCAATTTCCATTCCGGATAAATAAGGCAAGAATACAGACACACAATCATAGCGCTTAATATATATTGCTTCTTCACGGCCAAATTTGATGGGTGAACGCCCCACAATATTACGTTAAACGGACATTGCATGTCTTTCCTAATTAAGATGCGAACAGATTTAATTTATTAATTTCAGTATATAATGATTCAGAACGTTGTGACAGTATGTGCATTTACTTATACAGAAGTCATCAGACACTTTCCTTTTCTATACTGAACATAGTCCATTTGAAATGAGTTATTTTCTCTTGTTCTTCTTTCATATTTTCCCACCTCCCGACGTATCTTAAATAAACCACTACTAACATTTTTAACAGTTGTACGAAACATTAATTTCGCTATAGATCCAGTTTCGAAGCAAGTCTGTGCTCGGTTAAACTGTTGTAGTCAAGACATTTGCTGCAACCTGACTTGCCTGCAAGTGCACAGCAAACCCCATCTGGTCCAATCACTACAGCTGTTTCTTACATTCAGAAGCTTCATTAAACCTCATTTCCTTCTGAAATAATTCTGTGCCGTACAAAGTCTTCTTTGAAACATCTGGAATTTATTGTGAGGTCAGGTGTTCCTTTTTAAATGTACAAAAAATGCGAAAAGAGTCGTATTGCAGGAAACGGATGTAATAGGCGTGAGGTGTACAACTGTTTTTATTTTGTAACATCTGTACTATAATATTTGGCAGTTTGAAGCCCAGGCATAACTATAGACTCTATTCGTTAAAACATCATGGAAGTCTATATTTTGCACAAAACCTGCACTTTTGTGTGTACCATTCTCAGGAAAAATATTACTTCCCTAAAGAATATTAACGGATAAGCCTTCATAATGAAGAAAAGGGGTATTCTGTGAGGCAGGGTTGAAGTGTTATATTGTTTAAATTATGTGTTATATTGTTTAAATTAAACCAACAAATGCACAAACTTGTTTGTAAGTATATGTTGTCATCCCTAAATATGTTTCGACAACCAATTTACCACCTTCAAGGGACGTACATAAAGAATCACAAGCACTGATTACATTCCATTTCTGTACCTTTCCACTTTCAAAGACACTCTCGTGTTAAGGTCAAAGATGATTCACTGCGCCTCAAGTGGTTGAAAGTACAACAACTTCATACAGAGAATTTAACATACAAATTAGTTGTGTTAAAACATTTGTTTATAAATCATTAAAGGTGAAAGTGAGTGAATGTACAGCGAACGTTAATAAATACGCAGTATCAGGTCGCCAGTATCCAGTGTTTAAGAATTATAGCACTAAAATGCATCTTAATTAAAGGGCGAACTAGCCTGAGTGGATAAAGTTATGATCCAGTAGTGTCTGATAGAAAAAAGTACTGAAGATCTGCGTTCATTTAAGGCTGAACATGTGATTAACAGAGTTATTATTGGCTTCTCAAAGAGCACTCTCACCTATGTTTCACAGTTCCAATGAATTTTTGAAAGCAACGGATTCGTTTAAGGTGTAAGAAAATGATACAACAACACAGGATATTATGCATTTGTGTCACGAGTAACAAATTCACAAACACAAATACGATTTATTCTTGGTTTAACAAATCTCATTGAGTTCCTTGTCAGATTATGAGTATGGGTGCAAAGGGGGATTAGGTAAGGATTTTGAAAGCGGCAGTGTTGACAGAATTTAGGTATTTTTATTCCATTAGTATGAAGATATTAAAGAACACCGCAAGGCTACAGAAGGACAGAAAGTAAATCACTACAGAAAAGTACCTGGTTTATCACGTACAGTCTGTGTACTGAGTAACAGAATGAGGAAACCAAAGACGATCTCGGAGACGATGTACTCATAAACTTCGGGACTCTAAAGAGGCCAAAATTCCGAAACTTTTGCATCCTCTGTTTCTCAGTTTGGGGATCTCAGACAAGATAAATGCGATAAGACACGTGTTTAGACTAGCCTACAACAATGAACTTAAAAATTCGAAGTATCTATAGCGTCAAAGCACGGAAAGTATTAATTCCTAGTGTCTGTGGAGGAGGAGGAGGAGGAGGAGGAGGAGGTGGTGGTGGTGGTGGTGGTGGTGGTGGTGGTGGTG